>CM070066.1:7928821-8253836 GCA_036320875.1 Cotoneaster glaucophyllus
GCCGTCGGGGCTTGATCTTTAGGATGAGCAGTGGATGATTTCCGCAAGGGCCGTCGGGGCTTGATCTTGAAGGTTGGGGATGAATGGATCTTCAAAGGGCTTTTGGGCTTGATCTTTGAAGATGGATGAACGCTTGCTTCAAGGGCCGTCGGGGCTTGATCTTGAAGCAGGATGTGTGGATCTTCGAAGGGCTTTTGAGGCTTGATCTTCGAAGAACGATGAACGGATCTTCAAGGGCTTTTGAGGCTTGATCTTGAAGGTGGATGAACGCTTGCTTCAAGGGCCGTCGGGGCTTGATCTTGAAGCAGGATGTGTGGATCTTCGAAGGGCTTTTGAGGCTTGATCTTCGAGGAAGGATGAACGGATCTTCAAGGGATCTTCGAGGAAGGATGAACGGATCTTCAAGGGCTTTTGAGGCTTGATCTTGAAGGTGGATGAACGCTTGCTTCAAGGGCCGTCGGGGCTTGATCTTGAAGCAGGATGTGTGGATCTTCGAAGGGCTTTTGAGGCTTGATCTTCGAAGAACGATGAACGGATCTTCAGGGGAGCCTTGGGGCTTGAACTTGGAGCCTTGGGGCTTGTGCTTTGATCCGGAAGGCGGATTTGGCGAAGAACGGAGAGAGCTTTCTTCATCCTTCGGGTTTTGCTTAAAAGCTTTAGAGCTTTCAAGGACACAATTCTAAGAGAATTCTCTTCCAATTTGGGAGGAGATGTATTTGTGAATTGGTGAGTTGAAATGAATGAATTGGTCTTCTATTTATAGAATTCCAAAACTTGATTTTTGGGTTTTAATAATCAGATGAAATAAATCACTTCTGCCAGGCGTTAACACGTGTCCTGTTTGATGACTTTTCTGAGTTATTTTGATTTTTCGTTGACTCACACGCCACGTATAAAATTTATGTGATACGTGAGCGTTGAAGTTTTAATTTTTGGTCAACGTTCATTTTTTACGAAATTTCGATGTCTACAGTGGCACAGAAGATTGGGACATTTAAACATGAGCAGTTTGAAGTTGATGCAGGAACAAGAAATGGTGGTAGGATTGCCAGAAATTAAAGTAGTTAAAGGAGTGTGTGAAGGCTGTGTTCTTGGTAAACAATGTAGAGAGGCATTTCCAAGGGAAGCTACTACTAGAGCATCAATTCCTCTAGAGCTTATACACAGTGATATTTGTGGTCCAATGCAGACAACTACAAAAGCTGGAAATAGATATTTTCTCACCTTCATAGATGACTGCACCAGGATGTGTTGGGTGTATTTTCTAAGGCATAAATCTGAAGTTTTCAGTGTGTTTAAAAGATTCAAAGCTACTGTGGAGTTACAGAGTGGATATAAACTGAAGAAGTTTAGGAGTGATCGAGGAGGTGAATACACTTTAATGGAGTTTAACAAATTTGTTGAAGATGTAGGCATGGAAAGACAACTTGCCACTCCATACACACCATAGCAAAATGGTGTGGCAGAGAGAAAGAACAGAACCATTGTGGAAATGGCTAAGTGCCTCATGTTGGAGAAGAAGATTCCCCTTGAATTTTGGGCTGAGGCAGTCAATACCTCTGTGTATATACTGAATAGATGTCCAACCAAAGCTTTAGATAAGAAAACACCTTTTGAAGCTTACAGTGGGAGAAAACCTGGAATTAAGCATCTAAAGGTGTTTGGTTCACTGTGTTATGCTCATGTGCCAAGCCAACAGAGACAAATATTAGATTTGGCAAGCAAGAGGTGTATTTTCTTGGGGTATGGTAGTTGTGAGAAGGGCTATAGGCTCTATAACATTGAATTCGCGAAGGTGATTGTTTCCAGAGATGTTGTGTTTGATGAAGAGGCATGTTGGGATTGGAATGCACAGAAGGAAAGAAGTGTGATTATTCAGGTTACTAAAATGTCAGAATGAGAACAAAGGTATGAATGGAGTGCTTGTGATTCTGAAACACAATGTGAAGCAAGTGAAGAGAATGTTGTGCCAAGCTCAGGTACTGAAATCTGTGATCAAGAAAGAATGACAGGTCCACAGGATATTGATCACACTCCTCTCAAGTACAAAAGTGTTGCAGAAATATATGAGAAGTGCAATTTGTGCATTATAGAACCTGAATGTTTTGAAGAAGCTGCCAAGGATGAATCATGGCAGAGAGCTATGGAAGATGAAATTTCCATGATTGAGAAGAACAATACTTGGGATCTTGTTGATAGACCATTTGATAAACCAGTCATTGGAGTCAAATGGGTCTATAAAACAAAGTTAAATCTGGATGGTTATGTGCAGAAAAACAAAGCAAGGTTGGTTGCAAAGGGTTATTCCCAGAAGCCTGGAATCGATTTTAATGAAACTTTTGCACCAGTGGCAAGACTTGACACTGTGAGAACCTTGGTGGCCCTTGCTGCACAGAAAGGCTGGAAATTATTTCAGTTAGATGTAAAGTCTGCATTTCTAAATGGAGTGTTGAATGAAGAGGTGTATGTGGATCAACCATCTGGTTTTGTCATACAAGGCAAGGAAGACAAAGTCTACAGACTTAGGAAAGCTCTATATGGTCTGAAGCAAGCTCCGAGAGCCTGGTATGAAGAAATAAATTCGTATTTTGCAAAGGCTGGTTTCCACAAAAGTCCGAGTGAAGCTACACTGTACATCAAGACATCTCACAATGGTATTTTCATTGTATCACTATATGTAGATGATATTATCTACACAGGGAGTTCAAAGGAAATGATAGTTGAGTTCAAAAGTGAAATGATGAGACAATATGAGATGACAGATCTCGGATTACTTCATCACTTTCTTGGTCTTGGAGTACTGCAGACAGACTATTACATTTTCTTGCATCAAAAGAAATATGCAAGGACTTTGCTTGAGAAGTTTGGACTTAAGGACTCCAAATCTGTTGCAACACCATTAGCTGTGAATGAAAAGCTTTCAAAAGTAGATGGAAGTGATCTGGCAGATGAGACTTTATATAGACAAATGGTGGGTAGTTTGTTATATTTGACAGCAATAAGGCCAGATATCATGTTTGCAGCAAGCTTATTGGCTAGGTTTATGCATAATCCTACCAAGAAGCATATGGGGACAACTAAGAGAGTTTTGAGATATATACAAGGCACTGTGAACTATGGGATTGTTTATGAAAAAGGAAGATGACATGAGGAGTACATCTGGTTATGCATTTAATCTTGGTTCGGGTGTGTTTTCTTGGGCCTCAATCAAACAAAGCAGTGTTGCTCTTTCAACTGCAGAGGCAGAATACATCAGTGCAGCAGAAGCTACTGCACATGCCATCTGGCTAAGATTTGTACTCTTTGATTTTGGGGAAGAACAAGCAGAACCAACTCAGTTGTTGTGTGATAACACTTCAGAAATTGCTATATCAAAGAATCCAGTTCATCTTCACAAAACCAGACATATTAATCGAAAATTCCATTTTATCCGAGATGCACTTCAAGATGGTGAGATTGATCTGATATACTGCAAGACTGAAGAACAGGTTGCAGATATATTCACTAAAGCTTTGGCAAGGGATCGATTTGAATTTCTGAGGACAGCTTTGGGAGTGATTTCAGCACATCACTTAGAAGGGAGTGTTAGTGTATAAGTGTATATGCTGAAAATGTAATTAGAATTCAGTTTAAATGTCAGCCCTTGGATCACAGTCCAAGTGTGCAGCTAAGATGTAATCTTAGAGTAAGAAATAGTTTAAGCCATGTGTCATCACCTCATAGGGTAGATGAATTAAGGGTCAGATTTGAGTGATGTAATGAAAGTGTTGGCTGCTGCTACTCCGCTCCCTCAACGCTCATTTTTTACACATCGCATCGTCGATCCGATCCCCGCTCCAATCCGCCAAATTGGTTCGTCCCCCCTCCCAAATCCCTAATTCGTATTGTTTATTTCTGTCCGAATTTTGATCTGATTTTTTTTTTTCCATATTTCCAGTAAATCATTTGTTATTCCTCCTCATCTCTCTCAGTGCTTTCACTGAAATTTTCAGTTCTTAGATCGTATTTTGTTTCTGATTTTTGTTTGCGTTCAGTGTGATTTTTTGTGAAAGAATCAAAGATGTTGGGAATTTTAAGGCAAAAAGTGGGAGCTGGAAGCTCATCAGCTATGGTACACCCTCTACTTCTGCAATTTATGAGCTTTCATTATATAAAATGCTTGATTAATTTATTATTATGTGATTTACTGCCTGATCTTTGTGTTGGTTCAAATTTTGAGGCAGAGGATCAGCCCCGCCACGTCGGCAAAGAGGGGTTTCGCATCTTCCGCGAAAGAGGTAATCTGACGCCTACCATCATCCAATCCTTGGCATTTATAATCCATGCGATTGCTTAACAAAAAAATTGTGTTTTTTGCTTTTTTAGAAGATTAATTTTTGTATAAAATATAAATCTTATAAACATTCTACCCATTGTTTAGTTTAACGAATTTTGTAATGTTAGTTCTGCACCATTCCAATTTGCCTTTGATTGGATAAATAATTGCGTTGTTTAGCTAATTTGCAAATTTCCTCATATTCCTAAGTTAGCATTTTTAGTCAAAATTTTTAGATTTTACAGATTTTTCCAGTTCAGGATGATAAAAATTTAGGGCTTTGATTTGTTGATGTGATTTCCACGTACTTTGAATTCAAATAGAAATGCAAGGATATATTAGATGTGTGAGTAAATTTTCAGTCTTCATATATTTGTTTAACCCTTAACGATATGTGAATTATTGATTGATAATTTGATAATATGTATGCTATTATTGATTAAGAAAAATTAGTTCGTTAATTTGTTGGGCTTGGTTGTTTTGGCATGTTGATGTTATAAAGCTCCTCTTTATAGTTAGGTTGAAGATCATGTTAATAGATTTTTTTTTTTGTTGGTTCAGATCAGGCGATTCCGGAGGCCCTGGCATCGAGGTTGGTCTGAAGCGATTCCTATCTTATTGACTTAATATAATTGTGATTTAATATAATTGGGCTTTAGAAAAAAAATTCACGATTTTGTCTAATCCAATTGAGTGATAAGAAAAATTTTCGTCAACTTCTTTTTTATTATAGTTGCTTTGATACTGTCATAGGGACTTTTATCATACTTTCAAATTGATTTTGATATATCCATTCGTTGGATTGAAATTTTTGTCAAACCCAAAAGTTACCTTGCTGGGTATATTTAAAAAATAGTTTAATTAATCAATATTACTATGGTAGTTTTCAAGTATATGTTAATTGGAATTAATCCTTTTGGTTTTATTTTTAAAACTACATATATGTGGTAAGGAGGGATACCCATTGAAGTTTTGAATTTTCCAGTAAATCTGATTATCAGGTGCTTAAAGATTTGAATTTTTAAAGTGATTCCATAAAACCTGCAAAGTGGTTCCACAAAAATCTGCAAAGTGGACGTTAGTTGAAAAAGATATACAAAAAAAACTAGGTAATGAGGCACTGACTTGGGTTTGAGAGTTTTGATATTATGAGAGAGGTAGGGAGTATATAGGGAGAGAGGGAGGTAGGTGATTTGCAGAAATGGAGGGTGAGAGAAAAACGGGAGAAAAGGGGTAGTGTTGTAAAATAGGCGGTGGGTGCAGTGGAATCAGTAAACAAGACACAAAATTTACGAGGTTCCTCTACAGTCAGTGTGACTGGAGTACATCCTCGGAGCAGCAGTGGTGCTTTCATTATAATTTAGAATAATAGGAGTACAAAATAACTCTCTCTATTATCTCCTTTCCTTTTCCTCTCTTTCTCTCTTCCTCTTCCATGAACTTCTTGTGACTTCTGTATCTTTTGATAGCAGTTAGAGCGCTATATTTTTAGAGCAACTCCATACGAACAGATTCTTACCTTTTGAAATTTACAACACATAACTTTGAAAATATGATCCTTTTGTTTCCAAAGTCTACATCACATTTGTGGACATTGAAAAATCTGTGTGTGGGCATTCATAACAATGCCAATGTTTTCAACACTCCCCCTTGGATACCCACATATCAACATCAGTTGCCTCGTTAAAATCTTGATCTGTTTTGGATGCTCCCCCTGATGAGTATCTCCCCCTGATTTCAAATCATTTAGGCTGATTGTTGATCATTCTGCTTCAATCTCTTAGCGAGAATAGTTGCCAATAGAGGTGCTTTACTTGTAGTTAACTTTCCACAGGCTTGTTCTTGAACTGGGCTAGAAGGCCTTCTGCTATACTTCCTCCAAATGTCTGAATTTTTACTTCGTTTATCTGGAGCTAAATTTGATTCAAGGGTGGTGGACACTTGATCTTAAATGAAATTGGTCCATGAAGAGCTGCACGTGACAAATGATCTTCAGGGATGAATTGGCACGTGTTCGGGGATGAATTGGCACGTGTTTGTTGCGCTTGATTCTCCACGAGCTTTGATGTATCATTTTCACTTGCCTTATTTGTTCCCCTTGCAGAAGTGGTATTTTCCTTGGTTTTCCCCTATGCATGTGTGACATCTGCTCTTGTAGTATTTATTCTCTGATGCAGGAGTGGAATGCAACCCTAGCATTTGAATGGTCATTCAGAACATCACTTCTCAGCGGTTCATCATGCTTGGCAGCTTTAGTGTAAAGAGCCAACAGCGGACCAATTATTATGCATTGATGGTGACTTGAGACCCAGCTCCATCTACAGTTGAAGATGGCTACTCGAGAGCAATACTAGGTAAGCAATTAGGAAAGGTTCCAGGCAGTCGGTTCCTTACCGGAAGTTTGACTGAAGGTTCCGACATATTGCTTTCTTTATCCTTGTCTTGCAGGTAAGAGTAAGGGCAAATGAAAAGACAAGGAGATTGCATGATATGAGATACTCTTGCTCTCATCCCTGATGATATGAGATACTTTTGCTCTTGAAGGAAAGAGTATAAGATTTTGATGTTGGTGTAAACCTTTTCGATAGAAAGCGGTTTCTTGAAAAAAATGAGTTAGGCATTTTTAGGGACTTGGTTGAAGAGGTATTCTCAGAGAGGAAGAAAACTGAGTATGTTGAGAGGTTTGGTTGCAAATGCATTCTCGGCAAAGAGAGAGAGTTAGGCGTTTTGGATGTGTGCCTTGCCATAGAGGATGAAGGTTAACATATATAGGGATTTTCCGATAGCAGGTAGTGGTGCGGATGTGGCCTTATTACCCACGCTTGTTGGCAACTTCACGCATTTTCAACACTGTCAGATATCTTTGACAAAGTTGCACATGATATCTGAAAAAGCTGAGATTGCGTCTGAGAAATGTTGACGAACTTTGATCCAAAAAATCCAGCTTTTGAAATTTGGAGAGCAGTGCTTCTTCGATCTTTGAACAAGTAGCTCTGTTGCCTCTTCTTTTTATAGAGGCATCAATTGTGTTCAAAATGTATGCTCGGAAAACTACTACATGTAGAATTTTCACTTCTTGCACTTTTGAGATTTTATCTGACCTCCTTTTTCCTTCATCATTTCTGAAAATGGCTTGCCCATCTAACCTTTGCTTAGATTTGAGTCTCGGGAGGGATACAGACGAGCCGCGTCAGGATAATATATGGCGCCCGTCCTTTTTATCTTCTAATGGCACTCTTACAGTTGGAAACTCTGTGATGAGGGATAATACAACGGCTACAGTAATAGCTATGAACCTTCTCACTCCCAGAGATAATAGAATACTTTCAAAACGGTCTGATGGATTGGTTGTTCAAGACTCCTAGGCGCTCAGTGTTCAATGTGCTGGCTCTGTTTCTGATATGGGTCAACGCCTACTTGCTCGAACTTGCCAAGTTGAATCATTGACGGTTAAGGTGGCAAGTCTTAAACAAGAGATCAGAGGTCTCAAGCACGAGAATAGAGTGTTACACATGCTTACAAATAATTACTCAACGAGTATGAAAAGAAAGCTCGACCAGCTACTGGAATCCGAAAGTCGGACTTAAAATGACAATTAGAGGTTCGATGCTTTATTCCAAAAACACATATTGCCTTCATTATCCGGAGTTTTATCAAGTATTGGGGCTCCAAATAATCAATCTCTGGTGTTTCCTCCTTCTGGGGTATTTCCGAGTACTGAGACTTCACATGAGCAACCTTTGTGAAAGTTCCCTCCTGTTTGTTCATTTTAACTCATGTGTATGTACATGTCTGTAATATCTCGAAGATATTAATAGATAAGCTTTATTTCATTCAATGTATTGTGTCAAATACAATAAAGCATATACTTCACTAAGATGTGGTACTTCTGAACCAAAGATCAATTTATCATTACCCTCTTGAAGATAAATGATCGTTCTTAGTGTCTAAATCATTTGAGTATTCAACTCATAATTTTCAATTCATATGATCTTTCAATATCATAAACATCATGGATATGATTTGTGTTGGCATATTGTTCGATCTGCAATTCGAGACAATATTTCTATCAACATTTTATAATCTTTCTAAACTCTTCAAGAGTTCCAATCTAATATCATCGACTCTTGCAAGAGATTTTAGTATGTTGCAACAATATCATAATGATAGTAGGCAATTTATATCATCCATTGGTATTGAGTACATAATTTATGCTTTTATCCTTCGGGGGCTTACTTCAAGCAATTTGAATCCTTCAGGGATTTTCTACACTTCATGACACATATTTCTTCGGAATTTATACAGGGCAATTTGATCCCATGTATAATTGAGGGATTTACTTATGGAGATATGATGTGGGTAAATCATAACCCTTCATAAATAATTTTCCATTCATATGAACTCGTTTACAAGAGTATAATTTCAATTAGTAACCTTGTGTTATATCATGTGAGTCTGTATTACAAATGCCCAGTGTAACCTCCTTGGTTCAACATCTTTTGGCTATTTGTATTGTATTCAAGTATATAGGTCTATTTTTCCACGTTCTTACAAAATTGTAATGGAATTGCCTTTCTCCATTTTGGCCAATAAATTTTGTTGAGGAAAAAGAACGGGACTCAATATCAACATAGCTCATTGATGAATTTAGTAGCTACTTGTATAAACCAAAATTATCATTGGTTATCATCAATTTGTGATCCCATATTCTCATGTGCATGCGCATGCATAAAAGCGTTTTATTTCTTTGGATATATGTTGCCTCTTCAAGGGCATTACACTATCTCTTCCAGGATAGTCGTAATTTAGAGAATGTGGATCATAACCTCTTATTGAGCGTTATAGAGCTGGGATTTTAATCTCCACTTCCGGGAGTTGAGTCATTTGGAACCTATACGTCTATCATGCTTCATGCATGAGATATCAACATTCCCATGTATGCGGATTGTCCTTTATGGTATGTATATCCATGCGGTGATTGTCATACTTCTGGCATGTAACAGTTATACTTCGAGTATGCAATAGTTTAGTAGTGACATATTCTTCTTCTTTCGAATGACTGAACCTTTTGAGTCTGAAGGTCTTCCATGCTTCAGGTGTGCAACAGATAAATCATTTACTGCCTCATTATATTGTCCAATAGGGACATTAATTCTTGTAGGCATATTTGCAGCAAGTATATGTAATTTTATCACTTTCGTTGCATCATTAAATGCATCTGGCATTTGATTGACACAGCATTGCTTCATTCAATTATTCTTACTTCATTTTCATATTGATTGCTTCGTGAATCAAAATAAGACAAATTCTTTTCGTTCTTCTGGAACGGTCTTTTCTTATCGTTCTTCTGGAACGGTGTTATTTCTCCCCCTAACAGGGAGAAAATTGTCTTATCAAAATGATAGTCCGCAAACCATACGGTAAACATATCCCCATTCAAGGGTTCTAAATATTGAATGATAGATGGTGTTCAACATTAATGCCCAATCCGCGATGATGCCTCATTTCAGTATGTTGTCGTAGTGCAATAGGCACATAGATAGCATAACAAAAAACTCGTAAATGTATAATGTTTGGCTGGTTCCCAAGCACGAGTTGTACTGAGAAGTATTGATGATTGGTAACAAATTTCGACCGAACTAATACTGCATCATGCAAAATAGCATATACCGATATAAAAACTGGCAATTTTGTTTTCATGAGCAGAGCGCGGGTAGTCAATTTCATCCGCTTAATAAATGCTTCTACTAAACCATTTTGAGTATGGACATAAGGAACTTCTGGTCCTTATTTAATAGTCTGTAGACTGAGACTCTTATGGCTTTAATTACAATTAAGTTGAAGCACTGCGACACTTCAAACTTACGGTACTCGTCAAGGAACTTCATGTCCTGATTTTGAGGATCAATGGACTTCATGCCTGATCCTTTTGCATGATGAAACTTCAGGTCCAATCATTTTTA
Source organism: Cotoneaster glaucophyllus (assembly GCA_036320875.1). NCBI lineage: Eukaryota > Viridiplantae > Streptophyta > Magnoliopsida > Rosales > Rosaceae > Cotoneaster > Cotoneaster glaucophyllus. The sequence continues at coordinate 7,939,100 of CM070066.1, forward strand.
TACGATGAGTATCAAGAAACTACAGGTTTTGATCTGATCAAGGAACTTCAGGTCCTGTATATACTCATCGTAACAAAAGATAAGTACAACAAATAAATTAAAGCAATAGGCGGTAATTCTAGCCATAGTAAATAAATTGCATTTAAGTAAGTAAAGCTTGAGACGAGTTTTAATTTAGCACCATTCACATAAATCAAAACTTAAAGCAGTAGGCGATAATACCGTCCATGATAAATAAATTGCTTTAAAGTAAATAGAACTTGTGAAAGGTTGTCAGTACTTATTCAAACCTTGTTATTACTTTTCTTATTTCTGCAGCATGGTGCCATGCACCAACTGGAACCTTTATATTTGTTTTTTATTTTTTATTTTATTTATTTTATTTTGACCAAATAGTGCCGTGCACCATTCAAATCCCTTTATTATTTTATTATTATTTTATTTATTTTCTTTCTTGGTTTCCAGATGGTGCCTGATGCACCATTATTTTTCCTTTAATTTTATTATTTTGTGTTATGCTTTTTCAAAAGGTGCTGATGCACCATTCTATCGCTTTTGCCCTTTTTTTCTCTGCAAAAACTCAAACTGTTATTTCTTCCTTGGAAGAGGTCAGATAAGGAACACCATTTCCCATCCCCTTATTTTCTTCGTTTTTCCTTGCATGGCCCAGATGGCATGCGAAGCAAGAACCTTCATACAGGAACATAGATGACAGCAGGGTTGATGGAGGTACGAGAGAGGGAGGCATATGTGGAGTTAGTCCTGCCATAACCATCTCAGACAACCGAGTATTTATGGGAATTCTCGAGATCCGTCAAAAACGACGTGATCTGGGTTTCCAAGTCTGATGAGATTCTTCTGGATCTCTGGAAACCAGTTGTCAAGTACGAGTTTTCTTATCTCGTGACGACTACAGGTCATTGTAAATTTCAATTCTCACCGGAATTCGGTGGGGCGCTTCTGGCGCGGTGGGAGAGATGAAAAATGGACATACCTTTTATTTTGTGAGATTTTAGCTGGCGGAGGTGAAAGGTAGATAGTGCTTTACCGGATTTATGGCGTTGTGCTTTCCACTGACATGAGAGCTTCTCGTGCTGATAACGTGTTATAAAATAGGCGGTGGGTGCAGTGGAATAAGTAAACAAGACACAAAATTTACGAGGTTCCTCTACAGTCAGTGTGACTGGAGTACATCCTCGGAGCAGCAGTGGTGCTTTCATTATAATTTAGAAAAATAGGAGTACAAAATAACTCTCTCTATTATCTCCTCTCCTCTTCCTCTTTTTCTCTCTTCCTCTTCCATGAACTTCTTGTGACTTCTGTATCTTTTGATAGAAGTTAAAGCGCTCTATTTATAGAGCAACTCCATACGAACAGATTCTTACCTTTTGAAATTTACAACACATAACTTTGAAAATATGATCCTTTTGTTTCCAAAGTCTACATCACATTTGTGGGCATTGAAAAATCTGTGTGTGGGCATTCATAACAATGCCAATGTTTTCAACAGGTAGTACATTATATTTTGATTTTATAATTTTGAGGGTTTTGTGTTTAAACTTTTTTAGTACTTTTTTGTAGATATAGCCTACAAATGTTGACCCAAAGGTTAGACATAATCATTACTTCCTATTACAATTATTAAAGTTAATTATATTAACTAAAGTTGATTTGAATGTGATGATGATGGCAACCACTAACAACAAAACAACAATCTCCTTAGATAAAGGAGAAAGAACCAAAAGGTGAGGAAGAAAAGAAAGGAAAGGAGGAAAGAGAGCTCTGCACATGCAAATGTCAGTGTACATGTAAAGCAGAAGTTTTACTCTTTCGTGTTGTTGTTTATCTCGGTCTAGCCCTGATTTTTTTAGGGTCTCCGAGAATACAATACACTGTGACTCGGGTCTCATAGCTTTCGTGCTATATGATATCATATAAGTAAATGCTAGAATGCTAAATTTTAACCAAGACCATACTCACAAGCAAAATACAAATACAAAAGTCCATGTTAAAATGAAGGTTGTGATTTATCGAAAGATGTTCCGTAAACATAGGAATTATGGATATGTAGGCATATGTATTTTAGCATTATGTGATGAATAGGTTTATTTTTTCTTAAATTATTATTCTTTGGGTATTGTCTGTCTTGATACAATGATGTTTGATGTTCTTCTTCAGGTGCTTCTTGGGGATGTTGGAGCTGGGAAATCAAGTCGGGTGTTGCGCTTTGTAAAAGAACAATTCGTTGAATTTCAGGTTTGTTCTATATCTTTCAAATGACGCATTTTCTTTTTTATCCATACCTTTACTTTTATAGTATGTTACGAGAAAATAAGTCCGCGCGTTGCGGCGGGAACCACTGTTTCAGGCATAACTGCATGAATAAGACACATTTAACTTGAATAAATTCAACACAATCATGAATGAACAGAGGGATACATGAGTGAATGAGGTCGATAAGTTAAGTAGCTTGCCTTTTATATGCATTCAACTGAACTAACATGTAAAGACATTGCACAATTAGTGGGAAGAAACTTAACGTTCTTGATTACAAAGACATGGTTGCCCAAAAAGTTCTGTTTCCATAAGAAACAAAAGAAACAAAAACATGTAGTTCGCACACAGTTTGTGTAGTTCACAAACATGCAAAATTCGAATCAAATTTGTAAGTCGTTTAGTATTTTATTCATAACTGACTAACATAATATACACAAAAAAGAAAATTACTTGAAATTGCAACTGTCCTAGCGGCAAATGAACCAAATTAATCTGAATAAAAAAAAAACCCCATAACTAAAGGTTCTCGCTTCTCACCGTACCAAAAATGACAAAGGGGAACCAGTCCTAACTTTTTTGAGACCCTAACAAAAAGTTCAAACTTTCAACAGCTAAATAATGAATATTAAAATCAAAAGTCTCATGAGGCATTTCCTTTAAAGATTCCCAGTTCTCAACCCACCAATTTGTTAGGCAACACACTGATCAGATCCAACTGCGTGGAATCAAGAAAAAAAGGAAAATCCCCACAGATTTTGAAATGTAGAGAATACCCCAGATGGGCAATTTGTAACAAAACCCCAAAAACAAAAGTTGGGGGGAATAAGAAAGATCTAAATCAAATCCCAGAAGATAAAAATTATTAAAAAGGTAAGAAAGTCAGTACCGTTTTACTGAAACCAGCAGCTTTCTCTTCTTCTCTTCAGAAACAGCTACAACCAGAAGAAAATAATCCCAAAAGAAAAAGCTTTAGTCCCAAAAAATTAAGTAACTTCAATTTAACTGACAGAAAGAAAAAAAAACCCATTTCTTATAATTTCATATCGTAATTTGAGGATTAAATTCTGCAGAGAAATTGGCAGAAAGAAAAGTGATAGATAGATATATAGATAGAGATAAAGAGAGAATGAACCTTAGCTCCCAGAACAGAGAGAAACATTCTGTAGTTGAATTAAAGTTTTAATAAAAATGTTTAATCAGAGAGCCGAAAAAGGAGTAAGCTTTGGAGAAGAGTTTAATTAGAGAGAGAAGACAGAGATGTTAACCATGGTTTTTTCACTAATCAGAAAAACTAATGAAGTGAATCAGTGCAAGAAACAGAAGATACTAAAGCCAACCCAGTTCAGCAAATGAACATACTATTAGCTAAAGGGATACAAATTTTGTGATTGAATCAGACATCACATATCTACATGCAAATTGCAATCATATGAGAAATTGGTATCTCTATAACAATGTAATATTTGAACTCCGATTATCGAAATCCAATTAACAAATACACTAATATATGCACACAAATATAATAACCCAATAATTTAGCAAGAATGAAAAGGAAATAATATGAACAGAGAGAGATGTATAAAGACCTGGAGGTATCGTTGTCAGGGTTGTGGCTGATAACAACAGTGTAATCACCAGACGCCTTAGCGAGGGTCCCACAGTCACCAACATGGTGCTCGACGTTACAGACGACGGCTCCCTCCGGGATCAATCTGAGAGGCAACACATTTCCGACCACCAAATTAGCCTTCTTCCCAAAGTATGTCTACATATATATATAGATGACCCACAGAAATTAACATCATGCGGCGTAAAATATACATGCATACTTAATTTTTCAAACAATAATACCTCACAACATAAGTTGCGAGCTGGGACTATTTGGTTGATTCAAAAGAAATTGATGGGTTAGAAAAAGCCCAAAAAAATACAAAGACGAATGTTCGTTCATATCTTACGTCAACAGGAGGATGAATGCCCATGCAAAAGACAACAAAGCAATCCACAATCATCCAACAAATAAGCACAATTTATTGCCAGTCAGTAATTATGGTCATATCTACTGCAGCGCTAAAAAGTAGATTTTTTTCATGGCCCTGATGCTGAACAGTGAAATGAAGGGTGGATACCTATTTTCTGCATCTTTACACTCTAGGGCAAGAGAAACCTGCCAGTCCTCAAACAAAATAGGACACTCTTGCAGATCGGCCAATGATTGTGCAGCTTTTTTATTGACCTGCCATATTGCAAATTAAAAGTACAAAATTAAAATTACTTGGAATAGCCAAATATATGCAAAAATCTTTCCTTGCTTCAATTCAATTGGTCGACAGCAATTTTCCTTTGTATGCCTTCTACATCTCATATATACATTTCACTTGAAAGAAAAGCATCATGTTCATGAATCAAGAAAAACACTGCAAAAGTCTAACCTTGTTCAGGTCATTTCTCCAAATTGAAACTATCTCCGAAAACCTTGCTTGGCAGGTAAGATCATGCCATCAAAGCTGCTTCAGGTATCCGTCCACTGTAATGAAAGATAACGAACCCTATAAAGCAGACCACAAATGGTATATATGATATATGATATATATATATATGGCCTCTGCCATGCAAATGGTTTGTTCCACTTCTTCTCTCCAGTTCCCAAATCTATATATACGACCGTAATAAAACATACATGGCCCTCACACAGTGCAGCCCCTAGCAATCTAACAAAGAGAGATTTATGTCAAAAGATAAAAAGAAAAAGAGCTTTAAATGCGAGTTGTTTGGTGTGGTTTTCGTTTTCTCTTCTTCTCTTACGAACTAAGCATACACCTATCCATCCATCTTCCCTTTATGTATAAATCTATATACACACACATATATTTACACACACATCTATATACACACATATATTTATATACACGGACAACATTGAGTTCAATCCAAATCTATAGTCCTAACAATGTACTTAACACATCAGAAACATAAATCCAATGTAGCTTCAAATGTCACGTTGTTTAGTTGCCATCTTAATTGTTGCTTTGGAAAAGCAAACATAGAGCAATAAAAGATAAGTTTCTCACACGCCCAAGTACAATTTTCCTTCTCTTCAGGTGCCTTAATTTGTAAGGAAAGCCTTTATATATATATATAAAGACGGGTGTTCTTATGTTGTTCTCCTCGTACGTCGACAAAACACGCACCTGTGTTTTAATGCTCCAAAACTCATTGAGAAGGCAGCAGGCAAGAAGAAGCTCAAGGCTGGAAAGAAGCTTCCAAAGAGAACAATCTATAAAGCAGACCACAAAGATTAGACAAAACCCAAAAACCAAACAGTAAAAAAAAAACCCTAAAATGAAAAAATAAATAAATGAATAAATAAATTTGCAGAAATGTCATAGCTTGTACTATCCAAGTTGTCGTACATCCTCGAGCCTTTGCATTCATATGTGCTTCCTCAATTTTAGTGTAAACCCCCAAAATAAACTGCAAATATTCTAGAAATGGTAAAATGAACTGTAAACCCGTCAATCATTCCCCAAAATAAACTGCAAATCACAAAATTACCTACTCCAAATCGGCCGGAGAACTCACCAGGAAACCAAGGCTTTTCTGTGCTTAAAATTTCCTTCGAATAGTGACCAAATTCAGAGTTTTTCAGCAAGAGGTCATTGTGCTTCGTAGTTTCTGAGATTCTTAAGATTGCCAAAGGATATAACATAAAAAGGTTAGACGGTTAACAAACTTAAAATGCAATTAAACTCATGGAAGCGTTGAGGTGGTGAGGGTCAACTATAATCCATTTCTGCAATTGTCTATGTTAATTGCTAAGTAAGCATTTCAATTGTCAATCAGAGGCCAATTCTATTCTTCAAAATGTTATGAACCCAAATGATGTGTATGATGATACTTTATTTTAACAAACAATTTTTCAAATGGCAAGGTTACGGTAGCAAAGCCTACTCAATTAACATCTAAGCAGAAGAAAACTCACTTACTTGTGGGTTGATTAGTGTTATCGACCAAGAGGTCCCTAATCTTCTCATTATAAACCTCCAGCGTACTAAAACATAGATCATATCTCATCAAGCCACCTCTCTCTTTTGAAATCCGAAACAATTCCTCCAAAGTCCTGTATTTAACACCTCTGTTTCAAAATTAACCTACTTGATTGAATTTCAAAATGTAACAGTTCAGTAGCAACAATTCCTAATTTTATTACAAAATTAAAAGGGCAAGAATTGCAGAAATTACCCACCTTTGTCTCTCACATCACTGTCCACATGGCTTGCAATCGTCTCTAGGGTTTTAACTGAAGAAAAAGGGATGTAATCAAATCAGAAAATCTCCAAATTCTACATTTTCTTGGACTCGAACACAGTAAATTCACTGTGCAACACAGATAAAAGACTGAGAATAAAAAGCAACTGAGCTCGTGAACAATACTTTTTCATTGGGTTTTAGTGTATAGATAATGTGATTTTTAAACAATGATGAAAAATAAGTACCTGTATACGCTTACAAAAATGATGTATTATCAAGAAGAAATTAGAATATCAAAGTCCTCAACAAAACATGAGGCACAATTATCACAATTAGAAAAATCACTACTTCTGGTTACAAATATTCAATTCGAATCATTTCAAATAAAATGCACATAAATTCAAACCAGTACATGCACACAAAGTTAGGGAAACTCATAACTGGATCAAACATAAAAGACACATTTAAAGAAGATGCTCAAGAAAACATTTTATCGATGAAGATTTGAGAAGGAATATGGTCAAGAACAAAACTATGAGGAATATCAAATACCTCATAGGGATAAAACTACTTGAATGTACTCCAACAAATGTAAATCCAACATTCTCTAAAAACTATCTCCATCCTACATCATCATCTACCCTTAAGCACAACCACTAAAATTGTAAAAGACCTGAAAACCATGATCTACACCACAAATAATACTACTAATCCATAAACCAATCACTCATCAAGCATATTATTTTATCTTTTCCTAATTTGATATATTGTATTTATTTGCAATGCTCCTAAACAATGATATGCACATGATTTCTCTTTTCCTCCTAATCTGCAAAAACAAATCAATAGCCGATCCCAATTTAAATTAACAGAAAGGGAAAAAAAAAAAACTTGAATTCAAAAGATTCTACATGATGTACCACACCACCGTTTAACGTATTTAGAAAGGTTATTAGGGTGATTTGCTGAGGTTATAAGTCGCAAGCTCTTGAAATGCAGTAATGAATTTGGATAATATTGGACCTGGAAGAAAATATCACATGCACAGCAAGCTACAGCGACAATTAAAAAAAGAGATCTTAAGCAAAAACCATGAATCCAACTCAAAAATGAAATCTTGCAAATAACATCTCAAACCATAACCCACAGGGACGAAATCAGAGATTTGTATGAATGGGGGCAACCTTAAACAACAAAGTCACAATTAAAAAGTTAAAAATTTTACTGAATAAAACACTTATATATTAATCCATAAAGTTTTTCATACAAAGCACTTGGAATCATTGTTGGAGAAGTCAAGCATATTGATACCAAAAGAAATGCTAAGGAGACTCTTTCAAAGTGAGATTCTCCATGGACTCTCAATCACCTCATGTTTTGGCACAATGTTTTATAATGTTGATATGGGAATTAGGCCAAAAACATGATGTGACAGAGAGTTCCTGAAGAGATCTACTTTTAAAAGAATTTCCTTAGCATTTCCCTTATAGTACCAATTAACATATAGAGTTTAATTGCATTTTAATTAGGGTTGGTCAATATTGCGATGTAAAACTGTACAATCTTTGTGAGAGAGAGAGAAAAAAAAAAAAAAAAAAACTGAGTGGGGGCATCTGCCCCCTCTAAGCCTATAGTGGCTCCGTCCATGATAACCCAAATCAAATGCACCAAATCTCACATTAAAAAATAAATTATACAAATAGACATATTGGTAGAAACCCAACAGAGATTTTAGCGAGAGAGATAGGGAGGGGGGGGAGAGAGAGAGAGAGAGAGTACCAAAGGGAGTGAGATATGGTTGTACCTGGAAAGCAAAAATAAATTATATAAATTGACTCTAACATTTCTTGACTCTAACAAATTGATACATAATAACAGTTGTTTGGGATATAGATATGGGTGTACCTGGAAAGATTAAAATTCACCATGCATGCCGTATTTGTGGAGGACTTGCTCTAGTTCTTCCATCGTGATATACCTGATAATCAGAACGCATTTTGGCAACATTGTTATAAATAAGATGTTGATGATGATGAGTTATAACCTTACTCCGTGTTATGTAATTGGAATTTAAGAGCATTATGTAAAAGATAAAAAGCCCATATCTATCATGATCTCTGCATACCCGCTGCTGTCTTTATCAAAGTGTTGGAAGGTAGTGTAGAGATGTTTATCCATCCAGTTCAAGTGCATTGTTGCTGCGATGAACTCATCATAGTCTATGGTTCTGTTGCCATCAGCATCAGCCTAATGAAAAGACATTCATTAGAACTAATGTACGTAAGCACCAAAGAAATACAGAGAGAGAAGGAACCTGCTCGTAATGGCAGAGAAGGGTTAAGTAGTGTTTCCTCAGCACAAATGAAGCAGTTGTTGTGTTGGGGAGAACATGAAAACACCTCCCACTTCCCTCAATTTCTTCTCTGCAACTATCTACACACGCACACATAAATATATATAATTAAGTACATATGATTTTCTTTTTATCTTTCATTTTAAAAATTGAAAAATTAATAATTCATATTTAATTTAGTGAAATGAAGAACTACAGATAAAATAGATAGCCCAACCTTCTCAAAGCCACCCCTCCTTGTTGCCTCCACATGTAAATGCTCCCCTCTTGAATTCACAAATATAAACAGCAATTTATATGGAATCAAAGACCCATACTTTATAATTACACTATAAGTTTAACACCTTTAAATATTCCATACAAAAATAAATAATAAATATCAGAAATGCATATCAGTCCAAAGTCTCAAGTTCTCAGAGTGGGGAATTAGTGATTAGAACAGTTAATGATCTGCTCCTTTTTGGGTATGAACTAATTAGCACAGTAGCCATAAAAATAACAAACAAAAGCTCAACAATTTATGCAATTTGGTCAAAATTTATACAATTTCCAGCAAAACCCAAGACTCAATAATACAAAAGGAACCCAATAAATGATTGAAGCAATATTATACACAACTTATGCAAGTGCAAAGAAACCCATTTGATCAAACTTACTGAACATGGAAAAAAAAAATTACAATCGAAGTATGGATTAATAATTACCTCAACAGCTAACGGAGCCAAAGCCAAACCCTAGAGATTCGAAGGGCAGAGACAGGAAAAGACCTTCTTTCCCACTGCTGCTGCTGCCACCTTCTCTCTCTAAAAACCAATTGGAAATTGTTTAGAGAGAGAGAGAGGGTGATGATGATTGGACGAAAGAAGTATGAAAAACTAAAATACATGCAAGCTTGAATTCGAGTCTCAAATTGAAAGGAGGAGTGTAAGGGTGGTTTACCGAGGTCGGGAGCGGTGAGTCTCGTAAGAGAAGCCGATGAACAGTGGCAATAGCCACTGCACAATGAAAGGCCTTCGCCTGTGTGTCCTGAGCAGAACGGAGTGAGTGGTGGTGGTTCATTGGTGATGTTTCGTCGGTAAATGGAGGCGTTGGTGCGCCTGTGTGTCCTTGATTATATATCAGAATTCATAAACAAAGTCAGAGGAAAATTGATGATTATTGGCCTCCCAACTGCGAAACCCTCAGTGAGCGATCCTTACTCCTCCCTCTCCCACTCTCTCTTTCGCGCTGTCTCCTTCTCCCTCTCCCTCGAGTCGTACACCCCCTGTGACTCTGTCTGCCTGCAAGCCGCATGCCTTCCTCTCACCAATTCCCTATCTCTCTCCCTCCGTGTCTCTTCTCTCTCTGCTCGCTCGGTCTCTCTCTCCCGACGGCTCACCGAGTCCCACTGCAGCTCAGAAAGAAAGGAAATGAAAGTCTCTAACCCACCCAACCCGTTCGAAACCCTACAGACCAACATGACCATTGCACCCCTGCCTTTCCACGATCATCAACACGCAGCATGAAGATCAGCGGCAGAGAGAGTTAGTGGCAGCCTCGTAAATAAAGTAAAATTCGGCTCCAAAGACTATTCATTGGTACAGTGCAATTTCAAAGCTTTCTTTAGACTAAAGTAATTACAAGAATCAATTGCCACCCTTAGTTGATGGTATTATCTTTACAACACATTCAAAACAACGAATAAAATCGCACTTGCTATTTGTTCTGTCAACTGGACTACTAGAGTAGAACTATAGAAATATCTGGTGAAAGCAATGAAGAAATCACTACGATTGATCTACAAGAGAGTAGCAATGTAAATTGAACTGCTTAATTTATGGATCAATTCAACTATCTCTTGTTTTTTCTTTCATTTGGAGATAATTGTGTAAATGTGTGGTTTTGTGATCGTTACTCATGTAAAACGTGTGTTGTTTGAATTGCTACATTTAAGAAGGTGATTGTATTCCTATAGCATTTTCAGTTAATTTTTCTATGAATATTATTCATGGTTTGAAAACCCGCAGCAAAGCGCATGCATTCTTGCTAGTGACATCGATTGTGGAAGCATGTCGAAACAAGGCCATTTGGCCGCAATTGCTCCGCCTCCGCCCTCTCCGTCGCTGCTCGAGCAGTTCAAATTCAAACAACCACAACATCAACAACCCTTGCGTTGATCTGTACTTCCACTGCGCCAAGGAACAGGACGCCATGTCGACCGTGGAATTCCACGAAACTCTAATGAACCAAGTGCTTCCCTCGGCCTGGTCGCACAATCCTCTAACCACCCTCAAACTCATCTGCAACTTCAAGACAGACGCGGCGACGGTGGAAAACGCAACCAAGAGGAAGCTTTCTTCACGGCGGCTGTTTGGCTCCACCAAAACCACCACAAAACTCTTGCCTACAGTCTCATGCCAATTTCCGGCTCCTTCGGACATATCCTAGACGTTCCCTGCATTCTCTCGCAGGTTCTACGGGGTGAAGCTCACTTGAAATTTACTGGGAGGACGAGGGAGGAGGCGGATTCAAACGGAATGGTGAAGGTCAAGGAAAAAGATGCCAAGTCAAAGGCAAGCGAATTGTTATTGAGGAGGAAGGCGATCCACACGGCCAACAAGGCGGCTCAGAGATACGAGCGCCATGCTGATTACCGCTTGCACGACTGTGTTTCAAATATTTTTGGCCAGTGCCTCAAGTCTGATATTAAAAAATTTCATCATCACAAGGACCATGACCATGACCATCATGATGATTACTGCTTGGAGATTACCCAAGCGGCTACCTCTTTGCCTACCACCGCTGATCATCTTATGCTGTTCGAAACATTGCAACGAAGGTTTTCCATGCCATAATCATGCCTCTGAGAAGGGGATGGTAGTGTTTGTTGTATTGACCAAGGACGGAGGTTTTGTCGCCCTTGAGAAAAACTATGGCTCCAGAGGGCTGGGAACCTGCCAACCGGTGGGGTTATAGAGCGGAGTACAAGTGAGAGCAACTGGCTGCAGCTAATGAGATTGATCTTGGCGATGCCGCGCTGCTTCCGCATGACATATTAAGCTATATAAAGTATCCTGAGCTCGAGCAAGAGGCTGATGTTAAGTGGAAGAAAATGGTGGAGGTCTACTCGAAGCAGGGGAAGCTGAAGAATTGGTTGGCTGTGTGATGTCGACAACACCTTGTCGGTGGGTCTGGCTTTGGGGCTTTTGTTGCCTCAATTGAGTGACGAGCCATGGAAGGGAAAGGTGGTCACCTAAAGCAAAAACCCTCAGCTGCATTCTATACAAGGCGAGGATCTTAATTCGAGGGCCGAATATATGCAGACTTTGATCAAAAGCCAGGACTGGACGACTGATTTCGGGAAGGTGTTTGATGTGATTCTAGAAGAGGCAGTGAATGCGAATTTGAAGCTAGATAAGATGGTCAAGAAGGTGCTTGCCTTGACCACATACAAACACTTCTAGTTTCTGCTACTACTTTCACTTCTCCAAAGCTCTACTTCTTTCTTTGAGTTCTGATGAGACTAATATATAGGTGTATATATGCTGCTAATAAGTGTGTGCGCATATTATATATACATGTAATTAATACTTTTTTGGAGATGAGCAAAGTGAGTGACAAGAACTAAAAAAGTGGGACTGGAAAACGGTAGGCTTATAACGTTCAAATTCTAACGGTCACTTTTAGTGGAGGCAATAGAAACGAATAAAATGTGGGGCCTGAACTTGTTGCCTCAAGTGATCTGGCAATGGCACTTCCAAATGTAAAGAAAAAAGGCACAAAGACAACTAGACGAGCACCATAGCCTTAAACGGGTTGATCTTGCTTTGGAATTTTTGATTGATCCGAGGTTATTTTTCAACTGAGATTTGCTTTGGTAAGCATGAACTTCCCTACATTTTGGTTTTACCCTGCCCCACCGTTGAGACCACTCATGTGAGAAAGGTGACACTTGCATAGCAATTTAACCAAAGATTTTCTTCAGGTGACACTGATCGACCAACAGTTAACAATCACTCATGTAAAAGGGTTGGCTTATGCAAAACCCCTACCAAAGAGTCACATTAGGGTGACACCGTAATCAATCAACAATTGACAATAACTCATCTAGAGCAAACTCGTGGCTTTTGTTTATAGGCATGTACTAAGATTGCTTATGTTTTATTCTACGTACTTGGCTATCAGAAAGGGTGGTGCTATTCACACCTATTTTTACCTCCACCCACTCTTCTCAATTTTTGGCTGTCGGATCGAATGAATTAAAAAAGACCAAAAGACAAAAATTACCAAAAAAATGTGTGAGAAGTTAAAATGGGAGTGTGAATAACACCAACTATAGAAAAAGAAACAACCATTTTTTTCCTTTTGATTAAAAGAGGATATTTACACCGCAACATACTAACACAAAATTGACATGTAAGTTTGACTCAAATATCTATAAAATCGTATCTTATTTTAGATATACATCATTATAGCCAAAACCTTATAGGCAGAAAAGACCCAAGGACAAGTACATGGTGCATAAAAGGATAAAAGGAGTTCGGAAATCATTTCCCATTATTTATCACCTTCCTTCTCCTGTAATGCCAGCGAGCAGTGATTGAGAGACGTTTACTGGAGAAGGCGCAGGGTCAACCCCGGGGGGTGTTAGCACCACTTACATTGCTGCCTTCAGGCTGATAGTTGAGGCAAACATTACTATGCTTGGATGCAGTTGATGGGGTATCATCCTCCGCCAAAAATCCACCTGTTGATGTTACATCTTCAAAATTATAATCTGTCAAATAGCTTGGCTTTGACATGACAGTGCCTATGTCAATGTCTCCAGAGAGCATTGCAACCACACGTGACATAGATGGCCTCGACATCGGTGATCCCTGCGTGCATAGGAGAGCTGCTCTTATCAATCTAGTTGCTTCAGTTTCATCAAACTCTGTCAATCTTGCATCCACCAGCCCCAGAGTTTGGTCGTTTTCATGTAGAGTCCATACCTGAAAAGCATTATGCCACAGTCAAAGGAAAGTATAAATAAGTTTTTCACAACAATGCCTAAATGAAGCTAAGCAAATGCAATTCCTACCCATTCAAGAAGATAAATCTTTTCTGGATCCAAGTTATTGTAAGAGTTTGGTCTCCCGCTGAGGATCTCCAAAATGACGACTCCAAAACCAAACACATCGGCCTTCTCCGTCAAATGTCCAAACAATGCATACTCCGGTGCCAAATAGCCTCTGCAATGCAAGATAATCAAATGGTTGCACAATGTTGCTTGAGATCATTAGAGGCATTATTAACATGTGTGTTAAAATTTCATGCAAGTATAAATGTGTGTGACCATAATGTATGTATCCTCTGGAAAACCAATAAAGGATGGCTTACATTGTCCCTGCAACCCGGGTGCTGATGTGGGTTTTCTCGTCATCATAAAGCTTTGCCAGTCCAAAATCTGATATTTTTGGGGAGAGGTTTGCATCGAGCAAAATATTACTCGCTTTGACATCTCGATGTACAATCCTTGGCCTTGACTCCTCATGAAGGTAAGCAAGTCCTCTTGCTGTTCCCAACAATATATTGAATCGAGTAGGCCAGTCAAGGTGTAAGTTACTTGTTCCTGAAATATTAGTGAGCCAGTCAAGGTGTAAGTTACTTGTTCCTGAAATATTAGTGAACACATCCAATAAAAAACATTTCTTAACAATTTTAGAGTGCTTGAAATTGCAGACAATGTTGTTTCTATGCAACCTAAAAGTTCATTTTATCTTTGGAAAAAAAAAAAAAACCTAAAAGTAGATAGGTTTGTACCAAAAAGTGCCTGATCAAGGCTCTTGTTTTCAAGATACTCATAAACCAAAATTCGGTGGCTGCCTTCGATGCAGCATCCATACGATTTCACTAGATTCCGATGTTGCACAGCAGATATAGTAGCAATTTCAGATACAAATTGACTTTTCCCTTGGTGAGATGCTACTGAAAGTTGCTTCACAGCCACTACTCTACCATCAGAAAGTGTACCCTACAATGTACACAGAAACACAATTTAGTGACGTGAAAGGAAAGAAAAAAGAAGCTATATTTTCTTCTCTCGCTCGCTCGCTCTCTCTCCTTTCTCTTGTCATTAATTCAAGTACATGATATTGATCTAATACGGATTTCACCTTATAAACGGGGCCATATCCTCCCTCTCCTAGCTTATTTGAAGGATTAAAATCTTCAGTTGCAGCTCTCAATTCAGCATAACTGAAAGTATATGGCCGGGGGCCTAATCCTAGAATATCTGCACATTCATGAAACAGTATGACATAACTTTTACTTTCGTGAAAGCATTCTTATTTCCGTGAAAGCATTCTTATTTCTGTGTGTTAATGTCAGAGCAGAGAAATCTGAATTGGATACCACTAATAAATAATATGGTCGTTTACCTTCATTGTCCTCTTTCTCCGATTTTTTCCTCCTCGTATATAGAATCGCAGATATTAATAGCAAGCTCACAACTCCAACAGGAACTGCAATACCAACTATCAACCCAATCCTGCTCTTCTTTCCTGGAGTAGGTGGTGGAAGCTCGGAAATTGTTGGTGTAAAATCTGAGTGATAAAACAGATGAATTCTTTAGTGTCAATTAACAGCAGAAAAATACATTTAAACCACTCACAGGAAATCTCTATAAGTTAACACATACTATACCTGAAGCAGCATGGACAGCTGCTATTAGTATGCCATAATCACTATAATCGGGCATGCAACGAGTCCCTTTACCAGCCCAGAACAAATGAATTTCAAGATAATTCTCTGACACGCTAACATTAAATTTTCTCACAACTGCTCGGTTAACACCACCTGCCTCCTTCGATATGTCAAAGTCCTTCGTCCTGCGGGTACCCTAGCAACCAAATGAAGAGGTAGGTGACAATTCTAGTCTCCTTTAAATCATTGTCTTTAGTTAATGTAGCTTAAAACATCGAAAACCTGTCCAATGAGGTGTTTACAACTCACTGATTTGTAAGTTAGAATTTTTATTCTATAAGCAGTCTTACCTGAATATAGATATCAAATACACGCCGTCCTAGACTTTGCCAAGTTTGCAAAGTGCGACTTTCATAAACCGTCTCTGCAAAGTGCAATGTTACAGTGTAGGGCCCATTCACAAGGCCCAGGCCATAGTATCTCAGTGATCCTTGGGACATTCTTGAAGTCTGGAAAAGCTTCGGGGTCACATCTGTTCCGGTGACGTCTGCAAGTGTATTTCTGGTAAACGATGGGTTCTCACTGTTTTCTGGAAGCAAACCGGCATTGCTGACAGCCCATTTCTCTGTACTGGTTACACTGAATGTTGCTGGGCCAAGAGCTGAGTCTTCAGTCTCATACAATATGCCATCACGTCCCATCATTTGCGGTCCACCACAGTTGATTGAGAAGTTTGCATCTGTAAGTTTCATGTAATACCAGAATCTACCCATGAATAGCAATGAAACCTCAAATTGAAGACTCATACTAATGTTCTTCAGTCACATATTTCTAACCAGTTACGCGTATTACTGATCTTATGAAAACATGCTTGCAATTTATATCCATAAGTATACATAACTAGAGAAGCAATGCCTTTTCCTCTAACATGATGTTGCGTTAAAATAGTAAATGATGGGTGACATAAGAGCAGATTACATCGTGGGGTATTTCGATTGCATGGAAAATTTCTCTGGAGGCAATTCAATCTAGGAAGAGTACTGCAAACACACAGAACAATTATTAGTTATCCAGATAGAACATATAGTGGAAGAGTAGTAATAGTATTGCTTGTCTGAAACGAGTAAGAGAAACTTCAACTCACGCTATATTTGAACTGTCAAATGTGAAGTTGTTGACCACTAAGTTCCTGCATAAAATCATTAATCAATCAAAATATGAAGAAATATATCTTTATTGAAGGAAAATTCCATGTACAAGATCAAAACTTAGAAGGCAGGCAAGTAGCACTGTGAAAACGAATCTCAGTGATAATTTTTTGTCTGAACATATTATGGTGATTTAAACTGTAAAATGAAGGTGAAAGATAAAAGGACACGTACAGTTGCGATATTGTGGTCCCCCACTCGGGAAAGCTTCCTGATAAAAAATTGTAAGATAAATCTCTGCAAATAACAAAATAGAATCAGAATACACAAAATGCATGAAAGTTATTAAGAACTTGTGTAAGATAGGATTAGAATGCTTACGATTATACACGAACACATACATGCACCGTGCATTCTATATGACTACTTTAAGAAACGAGGACTTACATAGTCCGAAGTTGATAGCTCTTTTGGCTCGGAAGAGGTCCGGAGAGACTATTGTTTCCAAGAAACCTGGCCATTTCGATTATAGTAGAAGGCACCCAGAAAAGAAAAGGAGATGAACAAACAAAACGTCAGATGTGCACAAAATCTAGAAGGATTAGTCCAGATCTTCAATCAAAGTAGGGAATGTTGGGGATTACAAGTATGTAAGAGAACTCAAGTTGAACAAAGAACTTGGGAGTTGGCCTGTCAAATTGTTGAAACTCAGATCCCTGCAACACCAACGATAAGTTGAGAGGAACAATCAGAATGAAAGAAAACTAAGTGGTCTCGTTGGGACTCAAGCTTATATTTGCTGGTACGTACAGTGTCTTTAGACTGAGATATTCTCCAATATCAGATGGGATGGTACCAGTGATTAATGCGTTTCGTAGTTTTCTGTATTCCAAAAACATAAAATTTGATAAAAAGAAGATGGAGTAAGATATCAAATTTCAAAAGGAAAAAGAAGTTAGATGAAAGTATCTGGATCGATGAGAGTCTTCACTTACAATACAGTCAAGCTTTTCATATTTTTTATGAAATCAAGAGAGGAGCTCCCATTGTATATATCACTGATTCGCCTACATCATTATATGCAAAATAACTAAAAGACCGTCTTCGGTGAAAGAGAGAGAGACTTACAATTTGTGAAACATTTGTACTTACAGAATGCTCAATGAGGTCAGTTGAGAAAAGCTGGTTGGTATTGGGCCTTCGAAAGAGTTCCCTTGAAATCGCCTACAAAAACATATAAGGAGCTGGTGAACAAATTATCCATCTCAGGTCTGCTTTCATAAACTACAAAAGATCAAAGGTTTCTCTACTTACAAATCAGTGAGTTGTGTCCAATTCCCTATGAAATCAGGTATCTTTCCAGAGAAAGGATTGTCCGATGCCCAGCTAAAATTCAAAAAGTTGAATTATAGTAAGCTCATCCAAGAAAAGCAATCTCAAAGTACTGGATAAACGAACAAATCTAAAATACGATTTAAGAGCCATTCTTACAGGTTTAGCATGTTGGTGAGCTTGGCAAATGTTGAAGGAATTTCACCACCGACTCCACAGCTGTCCATGTAACTGTGAAAATCATAAGGAAACTGATTAATACCCATTTCATACGATAAAACGCAACTTTTGCTCATCCGTAAGGAATTAACATGTCATTCAAATTTGATGATTTAACGAAGCACTTACAGTTCCTTGAGCTTGACTAAATTACCAAGTTCTGGAGGGAGTGTTCCGGAGAAATTATTGGGTCCGATGTACCTGCAAGTCATGTTGAACGGGCAAACACTTACTTGAAAGCAATTATTGAAGAGTGATAGAAGGTTGTGTTGAATTGTAAGTCTATAGCTGATTAGGAAATAAGTTGTGTATCAAATTTGTGTATTCACTTGAGTTTAAAATACCAAGTGTGCAGCTCTAATGTAGTAAGGCAAATAATGCCAGGTGTAATGATCATAGCAACTAGCTAGATGTAAGGCTGAGATTGTTTTGTGAAGAGAGAGAAGGCTGCGATTGTTTTGTGAAGAGAGAAAATCCACCTTGGATTCTAACGGTTATGTAAAGCACAGAGTGTGTGAATTGTAGGGAGATGAAGAGAATATGCTCTGCTAGATTTTGCAGAGAGAAAAACCTTCAGAAAATTCTTCCATTGTTATCCTTCTCATTTTCTGTTCTTCGATTGTTCATTCATAACCAGATTTTTAGCTTATAACAACAGGTTCTGTATCTAATGTTTACGACACAAAATTTAATTGTACGCTCTCTAATTTTTCATGGCTTACAGCTTAGTTATCTCCTTAAGGTTTCCAAGCTCCTTGGGTATGGGCCCAGAGAATGAATTGACGCCAATTGACCTGAATGGAGATATCAGTTGGTGAAAGATAAGCACCATTAAACTTAATTACATTACATAACAGGAAACTAGTACCGCATTATTCAATAAAAGCATAATGATTTTTTGTAGATTACAGCATAAATAGTAGCGAAATGGTGTAAAGAACATAACTGTAGATTATGATATTCAAAATGAAGTATACAAATTGCTACGGGTCTCATCAAAAGTATGAGTACTTAAAGAAATGTTCTCTCACTACTTACAATTCAATCAATGCAGACATATTGCCAATGAATGCCGGTAGGGGACCGGTGAAATAATTCTGATCGATATACCTACAAAAATTGAAAGGAAGCGTAATCGTTAACTCTTAATCTTACAGCATGACCATATTTTTGTTGAAATCTCACATCGGTTAGAGAAATAAAAAAAGAAGAGTTTAATATCCAAATCCCACTCCAACTAATGCCGAAGCCTTTTGAGATAAACCCCACACCTGACGGTTGGGAACAGTATCGGTGTTGTTGGAAGTGAGCATTTGGCCCCTCTCTCTGATAATTCTAGAATTTTTAATATCCAATATATGATTTTGATGAACCCAAAATAGATAAGGGAGTTGGAAAAAATTCATACAAAAATTTGAGATATCTCAGAGCCACAAATTCTTCTGGAAACACCCCTCGTTTGTTAAGAGCATACAATCTCCTGGAAAGCAAAAAGATTGAACATTTAGAACTACATAAAATGGAGCGACACAGTCAAATTATGACGTTACCATGTATAGGTAGCAAGTGAAAAATCAGCAATGGCATAGAAACCTTGTTCATCAAGAGAGAGTTGTTTAACATACAGTGTGGTGATGTGGCATGTAGCATTGTTGTCGTAAGCACAGTTGCAAACGATGGCTGGGTTGATATCGAAGGGGTTGGTGCCATCGATGGCAGATCCACTGCAGGGTTCTCCACTGATATTCCACGTCCCCGGCACTGGTTGTGTGTCCCATTGTTCAAATATTGAGTTCAACGCCCTCACTGCACTCTCAGTTAATTCAGTCCTTGTGTGTATTAGATTATATCACACCATAGTTTGACTTGTGTTACCACTTACCAGACTATCTCGAACCAAACGAAAGATCAAATTGATTATTACAAAGAAAAATTACCCTTAATTTTTGGATGTTTTGTATATGGGAAGAAAAAAGGCTTTACAAATAAGTTCCTCGAAACTTCCATTTCATATAGTCGAAAAACACTTAAAATATCATTTTTTTTTATGGAAAGAAGCCCGGTTCCTGGTCAAAAACACTTATATGGGGAAAAGTGTGTATGTGTATAGGGAGGGAGAGAGGGAGAACCTTCAGATGGATCAGTGGTAGCATTTTGAGCAAAGGACAGCTGAAACCAATAGCAGCTGAGGAAGCAGAGTAATAGTATCCTCATCATCAACTTCATCTTCATATTGTACATGTGCAGAACTTGCTCTCCTCGACCGCGTGAACTTAAACGACCAACACTTATATTCCGACTGGCTGAATCATGCATTGCATGTAAGAAGAAGAAGACCATTAGATTTTAGTCATATATTGACAACGTATACATATATAATATAGGGTAAATTACAAAAAACTACCTCAATTATGAGTATACATATATAATATAGGGTAAATTACAAAAAACTACCTCAATTATGAGTCGAATCACAATTTCATACCTCATGTTTTAAATATTGCAATGTCATACCTCAACTTATGAATTCGTTGCAATGTCAGACCTCCGTTAAATTTTCTGTCAATCTAAATGTTAAATGATGACGTGACAGAAACCAAGGTCTTAAAAATCGATATTATCGGCGAAATATCGCCGATAATATCGTTTTTTGCACATAGCGATATTTCCACACGGTTACACTATATTATCGTAATAATATCGATAATATCGAGAATATCGATAATATCGCGATATTAGCGATATTATTGTCGGGGATTCGTCGTCGTCGTCGCAACGGCGGCCGGATTTGATGGATTTGATGGATCCCTTTCTCCGGATCCCAAAACCCGCTCGGATTTGATGGATCCTCCCCTTGCCTGATGGTGCTCGCCGCCGCCGGGAGGTGAGAAAGGGAGGAGGAACGTGCTCGGCGGAGTTGCAGAGAAGAGATGGGGGGGAGAACCGGAGAAGGATCGAGAGACTGAGGGAGAAGGATGGAGAGACTGAGGGAGAACGATCGAGAGACTGAGAATAGAAGGATGGACGGAGAGACTGAGGGAGAAGGAGGGAGAAGAGAATGATGGACAGAGAGACTGAGGGAGAGAAGGATCCAGAGAGTCGTGTGTGTGGTCTGCGAGAGAGAGATTAGAGAGAGAGAGACGGGAGAGTGAGAGAGAGTCCAAAGGTGGAGTGGATGAGAGGGTGCCTCGGGGCATGAGATGAAAGGAGAGTTTGTGTGGATGTGAGCTCCTTGGTCAGAAAAATTAATAAAAATATTAAAAATATCCTGCCAAAAACTATTAAAATAATAAAATACCCAAAATTTAAATTTCATAAAACACCCTCAAGTTTTGTAGTTCCGTAAAGTCTTCATCGTAGCTCCAAATTTGATTTTGTGCCTACGCATTCGTATTGCCGAGTATTGCGAGGATATGGTAAAGTGTAAAATATTGTACTAATTCATTATATATAAATGATTTTGGTGTGTTTAAACTTCTTTCATTAATTACTACATATTTTCTGCACTCACAATGTTTGCCAGCTCGCTATATAATCAACTTAAATCAGTTAAATCCATGCAATGCATTTCCTTCCAATTTTTTGTGATAAACTAATAGATAATTGACTAAATAAACATCCTGCAAAGTTTCAATAAAAATTTCCAAGTTTTTCTTACAATTTCCGTGGTTTTTATTCAATTTTTATCGATATCGATAATATCCCGATATTTCCGTGTTTTTGGACTACCGATATTTCCGATATCATCGATATTTAATACCTTGACAGAAACGAAACCCACTTTTTTGCAAACTTGAATAAAAAATTAATTAATTATTAATAAATTATTAATTTTTTATTTGACAATTAAAATTAACTTTAAAAATAAAAAATAAAACCTCTCCTCCTTGTTCCCTCGTCCCCGTTCCTCCTCCCATCACTCCTTCCTCCGCTCCCCTTCTTCCTCGTCCTCCTTAAACACAGCTAATTTTCGTCCTCCTCCGGGAACAACTGATACACCGCCGATTGCAAAAACGCAGGTGGGTTTCGATGGCAAACCAAAACCAGACCCCAAATAAGTGGGTTTTGATGGCAAACCAAAACCAGACCCTATTCATCTTGCTCCAACAGTCTTTGCATGAAACTAATTTGATTTCTTCATCATAAATTCACTAGATTTCGCAAAACTGAGCATTAGAAACCATCCCCTTATCATTTTCCCTTTCTTCAAATCCCATCACCGACTGGGGCTTTCGCCCCCACTGCCATTTCTTCAATTTCTTCTTCTTCACCATTTTTCTAAGAAAAACCACCAAACAAAATTGCAAATGGAGAGTTCCAGAAAGCCAAAACCAAGAACCCCACAAAAACAAAACCCAAAACGAAAAACACAAATACAAACCCAGAAAATTCAAGAAATTAGAGAAATTAATTTTTTTTTTTAAATTAGAGAAATTAAATTTTCAAAAATTCAAGAAGTGGCCATTTGAAAATTCGCCCAGAACTCCGGATTTTCGCAATCCTCCATAATATTAATTGAAGAATGGAACTTCATTACAGTCAAACTTTTTTCTTTTTCTTTCCCCAAATTTTTTTCCCATTTTCTGGGTTACCACCACTGCTACAAATTCGCTTCCCCGATGCGTGTCAACCTCTACACCTTCTCATTTCCGTCTCCGTCCGTTCGGTTCTCCATCAACCACCATTCGATTTCTCCCAACCATCATTCCAATCGATCCACTGCCGTTTCAAAGAAAACCGGACCGATTTTAATGCCGAAGAAGACATGTATGTGCTCGCCGACGTCGTAGCCAGATCATTTCGTTGCAACCTACACAAGAACCAGGTCCTAGATTGTTCAACACAATCTGCACGAGTTCATCATCATTCACAGGTTGCCCCGCTAGGGCAAGGTTGTCAGCAATCGCATTCATGCGATCTAGGTAATCTGCAACAGAAAGATCACCCTTCTTGGTCTGCAACAACTCATTGCGCAGGAATAAAATTCTGTTCTGAAAAGTGGAGGCAAACCTTTGCTTCAAAGCTTCCCAAGTGGCACGTGCAGTTCTCTTACTTGCCACAGTAGACAACACAGAAGCAGTCAAGGAGCCATTTATCCAACTAAGAATCATTTGATCTTGTTGGATCCACCCAGTGTACGCAGGGTCCACAGTGGTAACACCAAGCAGATTTTTGGAAGGGCATACCAAAGTACCATCCACGTATCCCATCAGATCTCTACTCTTGAGTATTGGGAGAATTTGAGCCAACCACAGTGGGGAGTTGGTTCTGTCAAGTTTGATATTGACAACTGTGGAAAACGGATGGAAGGGAGTGCTGGTAGATGGGTTGGTAGGTGGGTTGGAGGAGGTGGAGTTGGAAGAGTTGACATTGTTTTCAGCCATTGAAGCGTGGAAAAAAAAACAAAGGATCGAGTCGTTAGACAGTAGGGCTCAATACCATATAAGAACTTTAACACACTCAGGATTCACTTCAATTGCATACCCAATCAATAATGGGATGCATGTATTTATAACAACTTCAGGATTACAATATGAGTTTGAAAACCCTGGATACAAGGAGCTTTCAAAAATACAAACAGAAATACAAGACTACATACACAGCTTTACATACAACAAATATTTGAAATACAAGTCCTAAAAACTAGGAGTATCAGAAAGGATAAGGATTTGATCAGAATCCCAACTCCTCAGATTGCGGTGAGTGCAGCTTGACCTTGACTTCGTCCAACACTGATATGACGAACTCGCTGGTCTGAATCGGTGGACTCGAAGGCGGCGGATGGACGAGGAAGAAGGGGGACGAAGGAGGACGAGGAAGAAGGGCGACGGATGAGGGAGTGAAGGGGACGAATGAGGAAGAAGGGGGACGGAGGAGGGAGTAGGGGGGAGGAGACTATTTCTGGGGAAATGAAGGGAGTTTGTTTTTTTTTAATTAAGTTTAATTGTTAAATAAGAATTAGTAATTTATTATTAATTAATTAATTTTTTATTCATGATCGCAAATGAGTGGGTCCCACTCCTAATATGTCATCATTTAACAATTTAATTGATAGAAAATTTAACAGAGGTCTGACATTGCAACGAAAACGAATTCATATGTTGAGGTATGACATTGTAATATTTAAAACATGATGTATGAAATTATAGTTTCGATCGATAATTAAGGTAATTTTATGTAATTTAACCAATAATATATTTTGTCCAAGTTGCACGATCGAATGGCGGCCACTTTTTAAATTTCCCACCTAGAGTTGGCCAAGACTTTGATCATATTAGTTGAATTGTATACTGTAATTTACCCAAAAGACGTTCCCAGAACCACTTCTCTGCCCTTCGCCGGAAACCATGTCATCATCAGCATCGATTGCATCCGGCCACTTCCTTTTGATGTTGATTCGAAGAGAAAGAACGAAAGAGAGAGCAAATCCTCTGATGCGGGGGTGTGGGGGGATCTAGTGGAAGGAGGATATGGGGTGGCTGGGGTCCATGGATATGGATTAGCTATGGCAGATCAGCCATGGCATCTAACAGAATGAGAAAGAAGATGAAAGGTGTTTGGTTATGAGTTTAAAATGATAATTGAGTGTTTGGTTAGTAAGATACAAATATTGGGATAAAGTTTTGAAAGACACATGTTGTAATATTATTGGGGCACATCAGAGGTGAGTAAATTTCGGTACTCCCCATTAAGCATTCAAGTATTGTCCTTAAAAGAAAGGCAACTACAAAAGATGCGACTTGTATCATACATTTTCCCCAATTAAGAAAGTTGAAATTCAACAATAAAATCAAGAGTTATGTTATACTTACTATCTATTTATATCATCATTTATTTTATATCTCTAATAACGGTAGTGTCCACCAACGTATGTGAATCTTATCTCTATTAGAGAGATGGTATAAATAATGGTATAAATATATGGTAAGAGTAATATTTTTGTAAAATTAATTGGCAATATGAGAAGTAGTCCAACCAAACCCTTACATAATTTAGTCTCTTTTTGTCCTCACATTCTCACACCCAACTTTACATTTGGACCAAGTCTCCGCATACGCTTTCCTCATCAGCAACTTGCCGTTGTTGAATGTTCTCATTCACTTGGGGATGTAGATAACATTAGCTCATTATATTTCCTCTTCCATTAATTGTAATGATAGTAATATTCTCATTAAAATAATTTCGCTCTATTTTATTTATTTATTTTCATCTGGTATACATAATTTGAATCTTTTACTTTAAAAGTCACTCTTTAAAAATTAATTATACTAAAATTCAGCCAAATTTAATAATCTAATAGTCATATAATAAATAAACAAACCATGTTATTAAAAACTGAATTTTTGACTGGAAGGAGGATGAAGAGGAGGCTACATGAGATGGGCTGCCATGGCGGTACCCATCGTTATGACACTGCAGGGGTTCAGATCACGACTGAAAAAAAAATGGCAATGGTTGTGTTTTGTTTAAAAATTATGTGTATACTCCAAGTGAAAGACTCTTAAAGTGTCCTCTGAAAGAAAAGCACCTTCAGGCGAGGCCCCAGGGAGACAAAAATGGTCCTGTAACCCTACCGACACGTAATTGGACGATGGAAAAGCATGCAGAGCTGCCTTTTCTGAAGAAAAAAAATGAAAAAAAAAAGAGAAATATCAAAGAGAAACTTTCAAAATAGAATTTTTCATCAACTATCGAACATTTCATCTTCTTTATATAATTTTATATTAATATTATAAAATATTATGCTAAAAAAATAAGGTGACAAAATAGAAGTGAAGGACGTTGACGGCTAAGATTGAAGTTTCACAAAAGATACATATGTGAATACGGTCGAGATCATTGGCAACTTCTGTGGTGGGTACTGATACATATTGAAATATCTAAACCCAAGTCAACCTCCTTCGGTCAACAAAAGAAAAAGTCATCCACGTCCATTAAGTTGATATAAAATCGTGCATCCCAAAACGTGTGGCAACAACGTCTTGATTTTCATACCTGCTTCGTGAGACGACGTCCACAAGCGAGAGATATTGGTCTTCCATGGATTTTTGCCGGGATCAGTACTGATGACTATCGAATCCTCTCATCTTCTCACTTCATCGTTAACAAGATTTCTTTCACACACTTATTTTTACTTTTCACAAATCATTCTTAATTTTAAGCAGTCAAATCAAATATATTGAAAAAAAATCAATTATAAAAATTTAATAAAGATGTGTGAAAGGTAAAAATAAATGCTGACAGAAAATACAATCGCTTTTAATGCCCAAGGCCTATCTCATTCATTGGAAAAATAGACTACCGAAGTGTGGTAGTTCACATATAGTTGGCAATGGCGTTGGGATATTAATGGCAAAACTTAATGCCCAAGGCCCAGCATTGAAATATGTAACGCCACAACTGCTAGTTGCGAGATTTTTTAGTATGACCAGTACATGAAATGGTACACCACGTGTCACTATATAAATAGTGGGATATATGTGCTAAAAAGTTAATAACTTAAAAAATAAAATTTTCCACAACTTCTATTAAAACACATGGTGTACCACTTGTGTTCCCGTCACAATTAAAAATTTCTCGTATAGTTGCAAAAACTCAATAATTCCTTCCAATCCACCAAATACAACAACAACAAAGCTTTGTCCCACTAATCAGGATAGATTGTATGTCTCCTGGAACGCTATTGTGCTTTGATTTGTGTCAAGTCTGCCATCATATCCGGGTACTCCATGTCTTTTCTTAAAGTCTATTTTCAAGTATTATGAGGTTTTCCTTTACCCTTTTTACCCTGACCCTTCGTCTTTTTCTAACAATAGCATTTGTAGGACTTTGGTTCACATGTCCATCCATTTTAACCGATTTTCTCTCATATTATCTTTAATTGCCGCCACTCCTATTTTATATCGAATATCCTCGTTTCTAATTTGGTTCTTCTAATCCACCCAATAATTGGTGGAATTTGTGGCCATGTGTTTTCGATGTGCACACCTTGACAAAAATATTGTTTGAAATTTCAATAAAATTGACCAAACTGCCAAGGCATTTACATAATTGAACATGTTTTAGAACAACACAAGATTATAGTCAGAGAGACTGAAATACCTCTATGAGTTTTTCGACTTTTAAAAAGATGGACTTTCATAGCTTTGCCACCATGTATTCCTTTTTATCAAAACAAAAAGTAAACATGGTAATCAAATTCTTCATAAAGCCTTTTCATTCCTCATCATCACGAAAGTTTAAATTCATTCCTTGTCAATTTTATTCCCTTTCAATTTAGTCAGATACTATTTGTGTTTAATTTTAAATAAAAAAATCAAATAATTTCTAACCACAAAATACACGATCCTAAAGTGAATTCGGATAGGATTCAATTCCTATGTTTTGGATGACAAAGAGTCATACTGCCACGTATGAACCCACCACCATCCCACCCACCTTGGCTTAATTATTCTGATGACTTGTTTTTGTTTACGAAATTTCTTAGGTCTTAATTGGGAGTGAGATAATTTTGTACTTTTGTATGTATAAACATGCTTTCTGAGATCCTTTTGAGACTCGGATACTTTTGACTTAACTGAGGTCCATATATTTGACAGTAACGTCTTGATTGGGACTGAAATACTTTTGCTTGTAGGTAAACAACTCGAGTTCTCTCAGTTAATATATTCAATAGTAACGTCTTAATTGGGATTGATGTAGACAACTTGCTTTCTCTCAGTCTATATATACTTGCTAGTAACGTCTTAATTAGGATGACTGAGGTAATTTTGACTTGCTTTCTCTCGGTCTATATCTTTGCTAGTAACATGTTAATCGGGAAACGACTTTGCTTTCTCTCGGTCTATATATTTGCTAGCATCTAGAAAAATTCGTAGATTGCTAGCATCTAGAAAAATTCGTAGTTGCATACCAGTCAACGAATTAAGAACCAACTTTTGAGTCTTGACTAATAGTATCAACTAGAAAATAAACCCGCGCGTTGCGGTGGGAGCAACTGTTTCATGCATAACTGCATAAATAAGACACATTTAACCTGAATAAATTTAACAAATTATGAATGAACAAAGGAACACATTAGTGCATAAGGTCGATAAGATAAGCAGAACTTATGTAATCATGTTAACTACAAACTGAGAAATGACTTTCTTAAATTTACCAAAGAAACAGAACTTACGTAATCATGTACTACAAACTGCACTACAAAAAATTTGAAGTATTTCCAAATATGTTGAAATCTGAAAGGAAAAAGATGATAATTCTTCTGACTGCATAAGATTATACAATAAACATAAGATGGTATGATCTCATAAAACTCAGTATTTAGGAGAAAGGAAGATATAAACATACGCAATCTGCTTTCAGACTTGCCAAATAGATCTCATAAAACTCAGTATTTCTAATTCGTTTTCAGACTTGCCAAATGTAATCTCATAAAACTCAGTATTTAGGAGAAAGGAAGATAATCTTGAAACATAAACTTAACCATCAAATTCAGTTCTTAAAACCGAAAGAAAAGATTATGGTTTCTTAGCTTCTTACCCAAATCCACCAATTTGAATCAAATTTCTGCAGCTCAGCTTGAAATCTGTTTGAAATGACATCCATGAATACGAATCTTATACATGCAAAACACTTTAGACGAATTTGTGAGAATGGGTGGTGATGAAATTGAAGAAACCGCCAAATTCCAAACAAATTTTAGACATACAATAAGATTTTAACACTCATAAAAGTGTTTCAGAATCCACAAATTTAAACGAAAAACTGTACAAAATCATGAAAAATTTAATAAAACCCAATTATATGAATCACTCTTCCCGAAAACAGGACATTTAATGCAGAAAGCTCAAACTATAATAATTGATGAACCAAATATTTTCAATTGAATTTATCCTTTCAATTGGTAGGTATTTTTGTTTATCCTCGTATCTTTCAATTGCCACCCAAAACTAACATCTGAGAGAGCCTTGCACTTCTTATCTTTAAAAGCATGAATCATGAACTAAATAAAAGAATAAGAATCCGCAATAAACTAAATAAAAAGACTTTTTACAAACATTATTCGCACAAAAATTAAAACTGTATTGAGGAACTCACCATCCCATTTCTCACGAATGATGTATGATGATAAAACCAAGGTGCACTGAAATATATTGACAGGCCCATTAAAGGCACGAACATCATACAATGAATTGCACATAAATGACAACATTATCAAGTATACCTTGAGGCAGAATTGGATACGATCATTATCAAGTCTTCATTCTCAACCTGTCGCAACAACAACAACAACAACAACAACAACAAAATTCAAATCAAATCAAATTCAAGTAAAAATAAAAAAGAGAACTTGAATATAGCAACCCTACTCCCTCTCTTTCTCCCTCTCCCTCTGCAATTCACGCGTGTACCCCCTCCCTCTGTAACCCTCCCCGTGAAACCCCTAAACCCCACGCGTAGGCCCTATATCTTCTGGCTGTGACCTCATGAATAGTCCCCATCACCTCGATTCCATCGAAATATGGCCTCGGTCAAATCAAAACCAACCAGAGCCCACTCCCCGTAACCCTACCACCCTCCCCAGTGTCCCACCCCTGTGATCTTCACCTTCTTCAATCTGTCCCAGCGATTGGATCTCCGAAATATTCTATTCATGAAGTACTTGATAAAGAAACCCACTTTAGTTGGATCAGTGATCCCAGCAACTATTAAATTTTCATAGTTTCCAGTGGCAACATGCATCCATAGTTGGGGTTGTCACTGGAAAGCACCTGAGAAATGAGACTTTAATTTATACGATGAAACATATTAAACAGATAGTGAGCATTGTATATAAAGTGAAACGAAAAAAAATGCCTTCTCACTGACAATGCTTCCATTTACAACATCACTTTTGGCAATTAATTTCAGAGGGTGACTTAGAGCTCTTTTAACGATATCTGCTTCGGCCTGCAAATTTCAATATAATTTTAGCCAATATTCAATTCAGCATGTCATCATCAAATATTTTTTTGAGTCAAAACTGATAACTAGGGTAGTTCAATAAGCAACAGATTGTCTACTTCTGCTTGTAGTGTGCTTTAACTACATCTTACATGAAATCACTATGATTGACAACAATGAGAACTCGAGCTATGAGAAACCCTGTTCTTAAAGCCTCATACCTTAACTCTTCAATAAACATTTCATTCAGTGCTGACAGCATACTTATAGGGAACAGTCCCACCTTCCAGTGGTGTTTTGATTGCAGGATGATGTTTGAGTTTCTATAAGGAATAAAAATAAAACCAATAAATGTTAGCCTAGGAGTAGGACCGAATATTTTTTTCAGGTCAGATAAATGACTCAGAACTTGGAAGTAAAATATGGAAATCACAACCCAAAACACAGATTAACAAATGCTATCATTTCAGATTTTCACATACAACATAGCAGATAAGGAAGAGTAAAGAAAATTAGAGATAAACTCGAACAGAATAAGGATAACTACCTATGCATAGACTTACCATTATCACCAATAATATTCCACAAAAGATTTATATATTTGGTGACAATCATACATTTGATTCCCACAATATTTCATGTCTTGCATAAAAATTAGAAAGTAAAAAAAAAAAAAAAAAAACACAAAGAAGAAAAGGGTACCTCATACTTTCCCTGCAGCTGCTTTTCAAAAGGCAAAATGCTTTAGATCCTAAGTACCAAGCAAATATAGAAGCGATTCAACAATTATCAAAGAAAATCAACCATGCAAGGAACAAAACTTAGAAACTAAACAATTATCAAAACTTGTGAAGAATGCTAAATCCAACTAATTCGAAACATAAAGTAACCCAAAAGAGATAAAACTTATAAATTCTACATAAAATATAATCCTTTAGAGAGAATCTCCAATATCCATTATCCAATTAACCTAATTGTATTAAAAACCTAGCAAATCTCCATTAAATTAAGCATATTTTGCAGTAAATTATCCATCTTGTCACAGTAAAGCAATAAAAAGATCATGAGCAAGTAAATCTGGACCACTACGATCAAAATTCCAGCAATCAATAACCATGATTATAAATTTTGACAAACTTACAGTTGCTACAACGTTTGACAATGATCAAGCAAAAACCGAATCTTTCGTGGAGCCGCAGATGTTCTATCAAAAAAATGAATAATCGAATTAGTTAATTAAATTTACAGAAGAAAGAGAGAGAAGAAGGGAATGGAGGAGAATAGCAGAAGGAGATGAAATCAGATTCAGAGTTTGAGAGTCAATTGCTGAATTTAGATAAACTGACCTTTTTGATCACAGACAGTCAAACTGGAATGCACAGGGAGACACGGAAGAAGAAAAAGAAGATGGAGAGGGGGTGGTTGATAGCTTACCCGATGCTGGTCGAGGTCGGAGTTGACAGAAATCAACGAAGCCCTGCGCGATTTCGTCGTTGTGAGCTGTGAGAGAGAATACGATGGTCACATAACTCAATGTGACATCCAGAAAACTTAGTACTACAACACTAAACTTAAAAGGAATAGTACCGAAGAATCAAAACCATTATAATTCCTTACATGATACTTAATGTCGGTTAGTTAGAAGAGCCCAAGAAGCAATTGTTCCATCTGCTAGCAATCAGCATCTCCCGAATCCATCTGCCAAAGATATACACCAAATTAGATGGAAACACAAAAAAGAAAATTGGTGGGGCTAGCCAGCAGTCATTCTAGAGGCGGTCTAGCGGCTCACTACTAATTAACATTGCCAACATTCATATATTTTTGTATTTCATTTAGTTAAGCTTCCGACATGGGATTTTAACATTCTCCAGCCCCAATAGCATCAATCAACACAATACCACAAACCCAAAACTCTGCATAAAAGAACAGAAATCAATGACTGATTACAAATTTACATGAGGGCAGTAAAAGCTAATAATGCAGGTTGATTT
Source organism: Cotoneaster glaucophyllus (assembly GCA_036320875.1). NCBI lineage: Eukaryota > Viridiplantae > Streptophyta > Magnoliopsida > Rosales > Rosaceae > Cotoneaster > Cotoneaster glaucophyllus. The sequence continues at coordinate 7,971,283 of CM070066.1, forward strand.
CCACATTGTTAGCATGATAAATATTGTCATTACACACTTGAGCACCAGTTAAAGCAGGATATTATGTCTTTCTTGCATCATCCACTCTCTTGCTAGTCCTAGTTTTTTTGCGCATCGCAGTTACAAATTAACATTGCCAAGCAATAAATTGATAAAAAGGAAGGGGGAAGATACAACCAAGCCACCTATAGACCAATCAAGCAAAACCAGATGCAAACAAATACAAATAAGCAAACTTCAAAAGATACAATAGAAAAAAACCAAACATATATACCAGAATCTAAGAACATTTTAATGGCAAAAAAGAAAACTGACCTTTTGCGTGGAGGCAATGAGAAAATATAGAGAAGCAGACCAACTATTTGAAAAGGTAAAAACAAAAGACTGAAATCAAACAATGATATATCGATCTCCAAAATAAATGTACAATATCTTTCAAATTTGATGATAAATTTACATGCAATAAGTCGCATTATCACTCGTATGTACTTCCTATATTAGACCACACAACACATGCACCATAATCACTTCATTGGTGCTCTGCCTCATTTGCAAATGTCGTTTTATCTCCACTGAGTTTCTACATGCATGGGAACATATGTTTTTCTTGTTAATTTGATTAGATTATAAACTGTTTTACTAATTCCTGGAATTCATATCTGTAATATCAAACTGTATCAGTTGGATTTTAATGGTAAGTAAAACAGTTGTATAATGAACAAACAATGAAAGAAGGAAGCCAAATAATGACAATGAAAAGAAGAGAATTCAAACACATTGAGAATAATAGTTTTAGATTTTAAGAACAGATTTATTCCATTACCTTTTACCTTTCCTATCTTTTAGCAACAGACAAAAGTCATTAAATTTCTTCTCATGGCGTGTGTGCTGTGAGCTTGGCGAAGCCATGTGACCCTAATTTCTTTTCTTTTTTTTTGGAAAAAATTACACAAATGGTACGGTTTCAACTGTACATGTTTAACCTCGGTGTTTTTCAATTTCAGTTTTACCTTTACCATCCATTAATTTTCCTATCCAAAATATTTTGAAAAATAAATATATAGCTGCCAACGGTCTATATGCTTCATGCTGTCAGACTCTGCAATCTAAAAATTCATGTAAATGTAGAGGTTTGGCTGAAGGAGAGGCATCGAAGAAATCCAGAAATCCTTCCATGGCAAACTTAGTTGTACACCCATGGCGTGTGTGTTGTATGCTAGATGCCCCCTCTCTTTTAACAACACACAATAGCTTATGCAAATGCAAAGAGACTTCATGTTTCATTTAAAATAAGTTTACATTTTGTAGCAAATGCATATGGCGAAATAGTCTATAAGTAATCATACTGGCAACCAAACAGAACAGTTCAAAAACTTCAATGGAAATATAAATTGTAGAAAAAAAACTTGAATTTCCAAACCCACAAAATAAAAAATTCAACCAGGTTAAATGTAAGAAGAAATACCAAGAACTGAGAGCTGCAGACAATCAAAATGCTCATGATCTTGGTCGTGCTGATGAAATCCAAATCTGTACTTTCATGTCCTCCTCCTCGGTCAATTCCTTGAGAAGCTTCGATATCGCCAACAATGTCTCCTCTTCGTGGCCGTGGCCATGGTCGTGCCAACTGCCATGGATCTCTCTCCTTCTAACTAGACACCACTTCAACCCTTTCTCCTTTCAAACTTACCTTTCATCATCTGCATTAACAGAAACAATAACTTTTGTCAGTGCATTCAAACCAAACCCATAGATCAATTCCTAAAATCAACTGCAAATCACAAATTTACCCAAAAAAATCCCGCAAAGACCTAAAATCCCTGAAAATTACCATATTAGCACTCCCTCCACCCCAAAATCAGAAAATTAGAAAATAGAATATGAAACATCGTACGTAGAAAGGCAAGCAATCGATAATTTAGGAGGTTTCCCAGGACAATAATGAGCTTTTAAATATCATATTCCCATATGGATGCACAAATACAGAGAAACACTACAGAGACCATTTGATGAAAAAAAATAGAGACGCTTAGAGACTCAACAGACACTATTCATAGATCCATGACTTAGAATTTCTCAGATCCGGTTGAAATTAATAAAAAAAAATTAGGGATGTGAATTTATACCTCTGATAGTCTGAACTCCATTACCCTGATTCCTTTGCCGGCTTGGGGCAAACCTGAGGAGATCGGCGATTAGGGGATACGAATTCAAAATAAAAATTTCTAGTAGTCATCGTCGCTGCTGCAGTAGTCATCATCCTAGGATTCCATCGTTGTCCGACCACAAAAACCTAACGGCGGCCGGAGAACCACAGAACCAAGAGTAAAAAAGGGGGTGCGGGAGAGAGAAGCAGCCAAAATACAGAGAAGATGGCAAGAGAGAGGAGAAATGGAAAGCAGACAAACAAAAAGCAACATGGGTGCTAGCCAATTTCCCAAACCCGACTTCTGCTACAGCTACATGCTATTGATTATGATTAAAAACTAAATTAATCATATCATTAATTGCTAAATTAATCATATCATTAATCATACCATATAGAAAAGAAAACTTCCTCTGTAAGTTTTCTGATTTTGTATTGAATGAATAATTGACTTGTACAGATGTGAATATATATAGCCTTAGCTACCTTAGGCTAATTACAAGAATACCCTCAACTATATTGACTAATTACAGTTACTAATAAAACTAATTACATTTAGCTTTAACAAACTATTTATTAGTAACTATATTGGATGACTTGTCATTCTCCCTAATACACCCCCTCAAGCGAAAGGAGGAATCAGATAGGATTCCAATTGGAAGCTTGGAACACAGATAAGAGAATCTGCTTTTAGATAAAGATTTGGTGTGAAGATCAGCCAATTGGTCTTCACTGCAAACATAGCAGACTTGGATAAGATTTGCTAGAACCAACTCCCGGATGTAGTGATAGTCAATCTCAACATGCTTGGTTCGAGCATGAAAAATAGGATTAGATGCTAAAGAGATTGCTGAAATATTATCACACCATAGGGTAGGCATTGTAGGTAGAGAGAAATGAAGATCTTTAAGGATTTTGCAGACCCAAGTTAGTTCTGCAGCAGTGTGTGCTAAAGAGCAATATTCAGCCTCAGTAGAAGAGCGAGCAACAGTGCTTTGTTTCTTGGCGCTCCAGCTGATAAGATTAGGACCAAGAAATACAGAATATCCACTGGTGGATCGCCTATCAAATGTGCAGCCAGCCCAATCAGCATCAGAGTATGCTGAAAGATTAGTAGATCCTTTGGTGAACCATAACCCATGAGAAATAGAACCTTTAAGAAATCTGAGGACCCGTTTTGCTGCTTGAAGATGTTGTTCTCTGGGAGCATGCATAAACTGACAGATTTGATTGACAGCAAATGATAGATCCGGTCGAGTCCAAGTGAGATATTGCAAACCACCAACTATGGTCCTATATTCAGTGGGATTTGACAAGAGAGGCCCACTGTGATCCAGTTTCTGAGAGCCAAGAGGAGTGTAACAAGGTTTGGCACCCTCCATATTTGTTTTCTTAAGAAGATCAAGTAAGTACTTGGTCTGATGGAGAAAAATTCCTTTGTTGGATCTGTGTACTTCCAGCCCCAAGAAATAGTGTAAAGAGCCAAGATCTTTTACGGGAAACTGAGTACTGAGTTGTTGGATAAACTGTTGACAGAGTTGAGAGTTAGGTCCAACAACTAGGATATCATCCACATAAACAAGGACAATGACCAATTGAGGTCCATTAAGAACAAACAGAGAAGCATCAGATTGAGATTGGTGAAACCCAAGTGTTTGAAGAGCTTGAAACAATTTTTCAAACCAAGCTCTAGGAGCTTGTTTGAGGCCATATAAGGATTTTTGCAGCTTGCAAACAAAATGGGGAGAGGTAGGATCAATAAAGCCAGGGGGTTGTTGCATGTAAACATCCTCCTTTAAATCACCATGAAGGAATGCATTGCTAATGTCTAATTGGTTCAAAAACCAATTATTGTGGACAGCAAATGTAAGTAGAATCCGAATGGTTACTGGCTTGGCAACAGGACTAAAAGTTTCCTGAAAATCAACCCCTGCTTGCTGATGAAAACCCTTTGCCACCAAGCGAGCCTTGTGTCTATCAATAGTTCCATCAGGATTTTTCTTGATCCGGAACACCCATTTACAGCCAACAACATTCTGAGAAGGATGAGATGGAACGAGAGACCAAGTACCTGTGGTTATTAAGGCATTGTATTCAGCTTGCATTGCAGCTCTCCAGTGAGCATGCTTTGATGCTTGCAAATAAGTGGTGGGAACAAAATCAAGATCAGCTGGAAGTGGGTGTTTTGTTGCTGCATAGGCTCGAGACTGAAGAATTCTAGCTTTAGATCGTGTAATCATGGGATGTGCATTCCCAGGCATAATTGGATGACTTGGCTGAATAGGTAGTGAAGAGGATTCACTGTGAGAAATAGAACTGGAAGAATTGGGAGAATAATCCACTGTCTGAGTACGAGAAGATGGAGCTGTTGAAGATGATAGCTGAGTGATAGGAGGAGGGACAGAGGAACACTGTGAGTCTGAAGAAGTACTATCTGTAGAAGAGCTTGAACAATGTTTGCTGAAGTGAAGATCCACGGATGGAGAAGGTGCAGAAACAGAGCTTGCTGAAGTAGAATGATTGAGCTGCAGTGACTGAAAGGGATAAGTTGCTTCATCAAAAACAACATGTCTTGATATATAGATTCGATTTGTGAGGGGATCAAGACATCTATAGCCTTTATGTTGAAGACTATAGCCCAAAAACACACAACTTTTACTCTTAGCATCCAATTTGCTGTGAATGTAAGGTTTAAGCCAAGGATAACATTGACAGCCAAAGACTTTCAGTTTAGAGTAATGTGGTTGTCGATTGAAAAGAAGTTCCCAAGGTGACTTTTTGAGACCAGAAATAGGGAGTCTATTGATCAAATAGATTGCAGTGGAGAAGGCTTCAACCCAAAAAACTTGAGGAACATGAGAAGCTACCAGTAGTGTTCTAGCTGTCTCAACAAGATGCCTGTGCTTTCTTTCTGCACAGCCATTTTGTTCAGGTGTATGTGGACAACTAAACTGATGTAATATACCATGTGCACGAAGAAATGAAGCAAAGGAGTTACTAGTAAATTCACCCCCTGAATCTGAACGCAGAATTTTGATTTTATTTCCACTGAAGTTTTCTACATAGGTTTTGAAAGTAACAAATGTAGAGTATACATCAGATTTAGACTTCAATGGAAAAAATCAACTGTATTTACTAAAGTCATCAACAACAAGAAGATAATATTTGAAGCCACTATTAGATGAAACAGAAGCAGGTCCCCACAGATCACAGTGCAAAAGTTGGAGACTTTGGGTTGTTGATGAAGAAGCCACTCCAAAAGGAAGTTTGTGGTTCTTAGCAAGTGCACAATCTGAGCAGAAAAAATCAACAGTTTTCTTGCCATGCAGTGCAAGATGATTGGTAGAGATGACTTTTCTAAAAATTGAAGATGAAGGATGTCCGAGGCGCTTGTGCCATACTGTGACAGGTGCTTGAATGCTGAGAAATGCTGAAGATGAAGAAGGAGAACTGGTGGAATTGGTGGAACTGTGGAGAGGATAGAAGCCATCCTTAACAGGTCCTTGCAAAAGCATCTTCCCCGAAATGCGATCCTTTACAGTGGATCCATAAGGGTCAAGAGTCAATGAACAGTTATTATCCTTAAGAAACTGATAAGCAGATAAGAGATTATGTTTCATGAAAGGAACATGTAAAACATTTCTCAGCTTAAAAGAAGTATAAGGAGTGTGTAGAGATGAGGAACCAGTGTGATGGATAGATAATCCATTACCATCTCCAATGTACACTTTGTCCTCTCCAGTGTAGGGAGTAGGAGAAGAGATGTTAGCTACATCATTGGTGATGTGGGAAGTTGCTCCAGAATCAATTATCCAAGGCTGAGATGGTTTTGCAGAATGATGCACACATAGCAGCAAGTTTGGCTGGAGGAATGCGACCACAGATGTCCGGATTCATACGATCAAAGCAGTCAATTGCCTCATGACTGGTAGAACCACAAATCTGACAAGGAGCTTTGAAGGTGGTAGAACCTTGATAATTGCGAGAGCCTTGATAATTGCGATGTCCACGGTTGTTGATAAAGGAGCCCCTATTATTATGAAAATTGCGATTGCTACGATTGGAGGAGAAATTACCTCGAGAGGGCTTACCACGATTGGAGTTAAATCGAGAAGCATTGTGAAATGACTGATTCTGAGCAGCAAAGGCAGATGGAGTAGAAAGCAAAGGAGGCTGAGATTGCACTGAGAAGGCTTGAAAAGGCTCAGTTGCAGATGATGAAGTAACAGCCTTGCGACGTGCCATGGACAACTCTTTGGTGAGTAAGAGACCATGAAGTTCATCAAGAGATGTAGAAGAGAGTCGCAGCATGATGGAATCAATAAAAGACTCGAATTCATCGGGCAATCCATGTAGAGTGGCAGCAATTAGGTCACGATCGGACACTGAAGCACCAACAGCTTGCAAGGAATCAGCAATTGCCTTGATTTGTTGAAGATATTCAGAAATTGACTGAGAACCTTTCTGAATTGATTGAAGTCTGGATCGTAATTGGTGAATATGAGCCTCTGAAACTCCACCAAAACGCTGTTCAAGCTTTACCCAGAGCTCACGAGAAGAAGAAACTCCAACTGTAAACGGAATGATCTCCTCTGACAGGGTAGAATTGAGCCAGATCAAGAGATTTTGATCCTTTTCATACCAATCCTCGAAGTCAGGGTTCATCGAGCGATCAGGTAAGAGTGGCGAAGGACAAATCTCAGTGCCATCAATGATACCAAGAAGCTTGTAACGCCGGAAAATTGGAGCAAATAGTGCTCGCCATGGCAGATAGTTAGAACTTTTCAGCTTGATTGGCACCATACTTCCAATATTATGAATTGTAAGAGAGGTATACGAATTCAGAGGACTCGGATTAGAAGAGGAATTAGGGTTTTGTACCGAAGGAGAGATGATCGGAGAAGACGATCCAGTAGGTTGCGATGCAGATTGAGCAGCCATATCTTGCAGACAGCAAGATTCAAGAGATCGAAGACGAGAAATCGATCAAGAATCAGAGAAGAAAACAAGAATCGATCAAGAATCGATCGAGATGGCTAGCGGAAGAGAGAGTCGGTGCTGTGAAGCAGAATGGCGTGATACCATATAGAAAAGAAAACTTCCTCTGTAAGTTTTCTGATTTTGTATTGAATGAATAATTGACTTGTACAGATGTGAATATATATAGCCTTAGCTACCTTAGGCTAATTACAAGAATACCCTCAACTATATTGACTAATTACAGTTACTAATAAAACTAATTACATTTAGCTTTAACAAACTATTTATTAGTAACTATATTGGATGACTTGTCATTCTCCCTAATAGATTACTGATCACTAAGCATCCAATCCTTGAAAACTACCGAAATCAAAACAACAACTTTCACTCAATTTCTCAGCAACAGAAAGATCAAGCCAAATCAAAACCAACAACTTTCAACTAAATTGCACAAAAGAGTCAAAATTTAATTACTATATAGAACTATCAGTTCAATCGAAAACAATTAGAATTCAAGACCCTACCTCCTCCATTCTCTGAGAGCGAAGCCCTCCTCAGGCAGCATCTCCGATGGAGCCGGCAAAATCGGATCGTCGGACCCGCCAAACCCTCCATCAAAGCCCCGGCCGTTCAATTCGGCCACGTAGATCAACGGAGGAGAGAAGGCCTCCGATGCCAGCTGTGTGGTGAAAGGGTCGTCTACAGCGGAGCCGTGGAAGATTGGGGAATCGATGGCGGAGTCCTTGAGTGACTCAGAGTCGACAAAGGAGTCGAATCGCTGGGAGGAGAGTCACGGGTCGTAGCCTAGGTAACTGTCGTGCAGGTGTGTTGAGGGTTCTTGAGTTAATTGAAACATTAAACGTGCAACTGCTTTACAAACCTGAGAGTCAGTAACCGGTAAAACATGAGCTTGTACTGACAAAAGCCATAATGGAAAATCCCCGGCATAATGCTCTCTAAGGACCCCAAAAAATCGCTTCAATGACCCAAGAACAGCTCCATGAATCATGATAGGCCGCTTCTTTTCAGAGTTTGAGTCAGCATATGTTAAGTCAAAACACTGTGGTAGGTTAAAATCAACCTGTACAATTTGGGAAATACAAAAGATCAAACAATTTAAAATAACAATAATAAGTGGCTTTAGTCTATCAAACAAATCCATGTAATTCGCTCTATTCAAAAAAGATGCTCAAATCTCCAATGAACATTTTACAAAGTGATACAGAGATAGACAGAGAGACTACCAACTAAAAAACAAAGCACACATTAGAATTATCCCGTCATGAGTTCAGGATTAACCTGTATAGTTGAGCACTGCCACTTCCTTCCAAGGGCATCCTCAACTTACGATCAATCTTTGGACCATAAAAGGCACCACCACCTTCATCAATTTGATAGCTCCAACCTTTATCATCCAAAGCATCTCTAAGGGCAGATGTTGCTTTCACGGTTTCACCCATATATCATCATCTCCAACAGCTTTCTCTAGCCTCGTAGAGAGATTGACCTCATGTTTGCTGAAGCCGAATTGCAACAAAAGTTCTTCGGTAAGATCTAGGACATCCCTAATTTCATCTTTGATCTGATCTTCTAGACAAAATATGTGGGCATCATCCAGCAACAGGTCCTGGGGTTAAACAAAAAAAAAAAAAAAAAAAAAAAAAAAAAAACACTTCATACACCTTGGATTATAGACTAACAGTTTGCAAAGACTAACACCATACCTGAGTAAAACCTCTTACACGAAAAAGACCATGCAAGCTTCCAGATAATTCGTATCTATATACGGCTCCCAACTCAGCAACTCAAATAGGAAATTCATGATATGAGTGAGGCTTCCTTTTGTAAACCAAGATATGATAGGGGCAGTTCATCGGTCGAAGCTGATAAAGTTCATCCTCAACATTCATTTGATCATACATATTCTCCTTGTAGTAATCCAGATGACCACTTATCTGCCAAAGGTTTGCCTTTGCAACATGTGGAGTATACAGCAGATCGTAACCACATTCTATGTGGATCTTTTTCCACAAACCTTCCATTACATGCCTCACAATAGCACCCTTTGGATGCCAGAACACTAAACCCCCACCAGCATCATTCTGTGAAAATTCAACAATGAAAATGTTCAATGAAGGAATCCTCATAATTACAAATAATGGGATTGCTAACTGATAAATCTGCGTAAACAGCAGAAAGAGATTCAGGGCAATTCTGAGTACCTGTATAGAAAACAGGTCAAGAACTTGACCAAGGCGCCTGTGATCTCGACATTTAGCTTCCTCTTTGAAATGCCTTCAATTGATCTTCACTCTCCCATGCAGTGCCATAGATCCTCTGCAGCATCGGTTTCTTTTCATCTCCTCTCCTGTAGGCACCAGCAATAGACTCAAGTTCGACAACTTTTCTGTTAATATTTCCAGTTTTTTCAACGTGGGGCCCTGTACATAGGTCCCACCATTCATCACCTATGAAGAATTCGGCATACTATGAGGAATTATGACATAAAGACAGTCTAATATGACAGGATGCTAGTTCAAAACACAATCAAATCCCAGTACAAGCTTACATACGTATAAACATAAGTATAATTTGGTTAGTTTGACCAAAATGTTCCTCCCACCTTCAAATTAGTCTCCTTTTCAATCTGCATATCAATAACTCATTTTTAAAGAGCACCAACAATATTTATTTTCCTGAGCACACCCCCGCCCTCTCTTTTGTATTTCTTTACGCACAGTTCCTGCACATTAAATCATCACCTTCCATACTATATTGAGCCTGAAAATAGTGAAACCCTTACCAATATGATATATGGTAATGGGATCTTCTTTAATACTACCCAAAATTTCCAATTTGTATGGTTTGTTGAGAGCGGTTATTCTTTTGTGAGCTTCATCTCTTGAAACTTCTTCTCTTATGGGTGGTAAGTTTCTTCCAATGATGCGATCCTACAAATCACAAAAGAAATGCTCATGAATAGTTTTCAATAGTTTCATGGTTCCAAAACTTTGATACAAACATGATAACTTATACAGAAATTCAGAAATTACACTTACCATCTCCTTCTTGATTCTCTTCAACTCTTTGTCTGTCAAAGGCTCCATATCAAAATCATAATAGAACCCATTTTCTATCCACGGACCAATTGTCACTTTTGCATCCGGGAAGAGCTTTTGAACAGCCATGGCCATCACGTGTGCACACTGCAGTCAAACACATATAAATAGTTCATCACCATAACAGCGGAAAAGGCGCCATTAATACCAAACTACAAGGAAATTCAGATAAAAATGAACATAGCTCGACCTCAGCACTTTATCAAAATATAGAAACCCATGTATCTTCTCACATTCCCAAAAACAGGATGAAAATTTTCGCAGCTTATCTACTGCTGTACACCCATTTTTCCATGTCCTATTCGATCAAATTTCAAATTACCGAAAAGTCATGTTCTTATTTTCTTCATCCTCACTTCCTCATTCTTCACAACAGAATCAGGTGACAATTAGTAACGTAGAATTGAAAATAGTTGATTAAAAGCATCAAACTTTCAAAAACGGGAAGCTCATTCAACAGGAAAGCACTCCTACTTCAATTTAACATAACACAATCATAAATCCAATCCAAATCAATGAAATTTCAATAAATACCGTGTGTCGAATTTTGATGAGGCTTTCAGAGGACTTGTTGGTTGGAAGCACGACTTTCTCAGGCTTATCAGCTACCTCCATCTGGGCATCCTTCAATTTGTCGTCTTGGGTCGAGATCCGAGCCTCCGTGGCCATCGCCGAGGAGGTGGAGACTCCATTTCTATCGCCGTAGAGGGACAGAGCCCTGAACTCGGAGCTCAGTGGCGAAGCGCAGTGTTTAACTGGGGAAAGCAAAGAAGAGGTCTTTAGGAGAGGGATTGAGAAGAAGGAAGAAGAAGTGGCCATTGCCATTCTCTGAAGGATTAACATCTGGGTTGTGTTTGGATTTCAGAATTATGAATGGGTTCGTGTGCAACGGTGGAGGGTGAGTGAGAGTGGCGTTCGTGACTTCATTTGTGGTGGAGGTTTGGTTTTCGGTTTTTGTCCCTCGGACGCCTTAGAAAAGGCGAAGATCGAGAGCGACTGAAGCAGAGGCTTGTGAGAAACAAAGTTGAAACGGAAAGAAAAGTCGGGACGTTGTAGTCGAAGCAGACCTTTCGACGATGATAGACACGTAACCATCCCCTCACCAAATCCCACACAGCCGGCAGAAATTTTTACTTGTGATGGAAATACGGATACTACATCACGTGTTTTTAACATACATAACTCACCATTTATATAGGGACACTCACCATTTATATAGAGACACGTGATGTACCACTTCGTCTGACAGTCACATTGAAAAATCTCTCCACATCCGGCAATCCTACACGGCGATGATCAAGTGTGGATCGCAAAACCGAAAATTCCAATCTGAACGGAAATTCCGGCCCAAAGACCCAAAACCCTTTCTGAAGCCCAGTGGCAATTTTGCAAATAACGTTAAATCAGAGGCAAAGAAACTCAGTGGTAATTTCGTAAATAAACTGAAATGTACACCAAAATTGCACGGTACCACCTCCCCCACTTTAGACTAAAGTAATTATAATGTTTTGACAGACAAATTCATATTACATAATTTTTCTTTTTTTTTCAAAAATTATATAGAAATGTATATGGCTATAACTTTTTATCTAATTATTTGTTATTTTTTGGATTAATTTGCAATTTTAGGTTTACATAACAAGCATCCAAAAAACATACAAATTTACAATAAAACAATTAGCATTTAAATATGAAAAGAAGGATTCCGATATTTATTTTATTCCCTAAGAAAAGCTTCAAGGTCCAAAATCTCCAAATTTTAAAGTTGAATTCGACACATTTGCTAGTGTTTTTAACTATTAGACATACAACCTTAGATCTCAAAGCCAACAGTTTTCATTCGATCAAAAAGAATAAACAAACAACCAGTACAAAACCATGGACTTTATTATCTTCAATGTTCAAAAACTCTCAAAACTTTTTAAGTTCAAAGCCCTCTTTTTGCTGAGGGATCCAATTACATTAAAAAATTATGCAAAGAATCTTTGGCAAGTCCAACCGAATTGTAGACTAAACGAATAACTAGATTAATGGAAAAAAATTGCAAAGCCAATATCCAAACTCGTAATCTATATTTCATCAAACTGTGAGCATCATCGTTCTCGGGTTTGAGATTGCAAGATGGTGATGTTCGTAAACTTGTAGAGGAGAAGAGCTAACCAATGAGTGAGACATTATTTACACCATGCATCCATTGACACGTGGACCCGTGAGGTGAACAATGGTGTGCAGTGCAGGGAAAGAGACAAAGTATGCATATTATTGAGAAATTTTTCAGTATGCTGAAAATACAGTTCAGTACACCAAGTGTCATAATATAATTAGTTGAATTTTTTTTTAAATTTCCAATCAGTTGTATTATTACACTTGATGTATCGAAATGTGTTTTCAATACACGGAAAAATCTCTATCACACTACTTCCATAGACCCTGCAACAAATGGCAAAGTAGCAAATACTCACCAAGAAAGAGGTCAAACTTGGTAATTTACCCCATGAAAGTACTCCATTTTCTCAATTGGCAAAAATTCTAGGATAATACTTTGTACTCACTAGAATACTGAATACCCTATATAATCATTTTTCAATTTTTTTTAAATGGACAACTGGTGGCAAGTCATGGTTATCCATCCCTTCTGGGCGCTAGGAAAATTCACAGAGTCAATTAAGCCTCCTCCTGGCCACAAATCTGGCTTTCACACCAGCACCGGGTTTCAAACCCGAGACTTGCAGTTTTTAGTTTCAATTTTGACTTAATAATATTTTAATACATATTTTATTATTTTAAAAAACAATAAACATATTATTTAATTTGTCTTAAGCTTTAAAAACAAAGTATCTTTTCATTGGGGTGAACCAAATGTGATGTTTATGGGTAATTTGGTAACAAAAGTGGTGTTCTTTAAAAAAAATTAAAACTAAATTTTTTTAGTGAGATGTCGATAAAAACTAGGGTGAACCGAATGTACATGCTCTTCATTGTGAGAAAAAAATTGTGTGGAGTTCATTTGCCATTGGATTTTGCCAAGTGACACTAGAACTCAGTTAAAACTCGACACATAGTAAGTTTTTAAAATATTGTCAACTATTCTAAATATATGAACAATGAATGAGCAAAGAAAAAGCTCTTAGAGAAAAATATGAGAGAGTATGAAGTTTTGTATATATTTTCAGATGCCATAAATGGTAGTTTACATTTGGTTTTATAGAGATGAATTGATGAGCTCAATTACAATAATACCTTCCAACAATTCCAACCAATCTTACCCTTATAACTACCTTAACTACCTAGCCACACATTCCAACTAATTATATTCTTCATTACTAGGTAACCATGTCATCACCAATGACTATGGTTAATACTCCCCCCTCAAGCTAAGCTGTCAGAGCTTAGATTGACTGCAATATATCTTTAATGACACTAAGTCTCTGATTCAATTGTAGCAGCCTGAGGAAGAGCACCAATATTCAGATTATTGCAGTGTTTACTAAAAATTGGACTGTGAAGGCCTTTGGTGAATACATCAACTACTTGTTCTTCAGTGGGGATGTATTGCACTGTGATATCTCCTTTTTGTACTCGTTCTCGAACAAAATGACAGTCAGTGTCTGGATGTTTAATTTTGGAGTGAAACACCGGATTAGAACACAAGGCTAATGTTGACAGATTATCACATTGCAAGTGAGGTGGTACTGGAATGAACTGGTGCACACCTTTTTTATTTGTTACCGTCAAATTGAAATAAGGAACAAACTTAACCAAAAGTGTCTAAAGGAAAGAAAATTGACTCCGCTTCTATTACTTCTCTATATTTTTTATATTAAAAAAAAATTCCTCGTTGTCATTTATTTCTCAGTACCTTTGATGGTTTGTCACACACAACAAATATTAGCGTCATTTTCTTAGTGGGGTCGCTGGATAAGCGCATCATTACCTTCATACGAATACAAATTCAGAAACATTGACAAAAAAAAAAAAAAAAAAAAAAATTAAGAAATCAGAATATCAAATAATAACACTGAATGTTGACTACGTATTAATTGAGATATGCATACATGGTTACAGTTATAGATGAGCACCTGAAAAATAGTTTGGCTAAATAGCCAAAATGGTCCTTGAGATTTGCATAACTTATCACTTTGGTCCCTGAGATTCCAAATCAATAAAAGTGGTCCCTAAGATTGTCCACCATCCATCATTTTGGTCATTCCGTTAAAAAAGTCGTTAAGTGTCTCGGAGCTCTTGGCCGGAAGTTTGGGCAATTTTCAAAGTTTCGTAACTGAATCGTTTCTTAACCAAATTTGACCCATAATATATCAAAATGAAGATAGGAAAGTGTAGAATAAGATTATACTTATTTGGAAGCCCAATGGTTACCGGAGATAGCTGGAAAATAGCCTCAAAGTTGACTGGTCCGAGCAAAAATTGGAAAACTCGCCGGAAACTAGGTAAACTTTAAACGTTCATAACTTCTTCAATACTCAACGAAATCAAGTGATTCAAAAATAAAAATCATACTTCTCGACGAGACGAAGAGAATGGTACCTTTTTCGACAGCTATATCTCCGTGGTTTGGCCGAAAAATGGCTCGAAAGTGGCTGTTTTGGCCAAACCACTGCGAGTTAGTCATCAAAAAAGGTACCATTCTCTTTGTCTCGTTGAGAAGTATGATTTTTGTTTTTGAATCACTTGATTTTGTTGAGTATTGAAGAAGTTATGAACGTTTAAAGTTTACCCAGTTTCCGGCGAGTTTTCCAGTTTTCGCTCGGACCAGTCAACTTTGAGACTATTTTCCGGCCATCTCCAGCAACCATTATGCTTCCAAATAGGTATAATCTTATTCTACACTTTCCTATCTTCATTTTGATATATTATGGGTCGAATTTGGTTAAGAAACAATCGAGTTACGAAGCTTTGAAAATTGTCCAAACTTCCGGCCAAGAGCTCCAGGACACTTAACGGAGTTTTTAACGGAATGACCAAAATGATGGATGGTGGACAATCTCAGGGACCACTTTTATTGATTTGGAATCTCAGGAACCAAAATGATAAGTTATGCAAATCTCATGACCATTTTGGCTATTTACCCAAATAATTTTTAGTAAAGGTTTGCTCGCAGCATGCTCTCGACCAATATCATTGTACCACCTGTATATAATATCCAATTCCAATTAATATTGAAATTACTAATTTACATGGGTATAGACATCTCCTAATAGAAAACCTTTTCTTATCTATGTTCGTAGGGCTATTATTACTACGAGCATACGTACTGTCATGTTTAAATCTTCGGGTAGGATTGTGAAATAAAAACTATATTTTTTTTAAAGGAAAATTCCTAGATTAGAGTACTCCTAGCAACTCAATTAGATGAAATCAGAAGCTTTTTCAGAGGACCAAAGATGGTTGCAACCCAAATTCACACCAGCGTTTTCTTGCTAAACAAACTGTAGAGGGAATATTTTTGCTCGCTATCTTATTTATTACTGTTAAATGAGTTTAAATTTCAAACTTACTGTAGTAGATAGATACAAATATCAAAATTCAAACTCATCAACAATAATAAGTAGGGTAATAAACATTATCACCACTTGAGAGAATGAGCAAAAATACACTCAACTCTAGATAAAAAAATAAAAATAAAAAAAGGCAACATATAATCAGTCGTCATCAGTAATTACCTTAATATAATAGTAATATGGGCCACTAAAAAATTGAATTATCCCTTACTTGACATATATATATATATATATGAAAAATATTTTTGCTCACTACTCTTAAGTGATAGTGATGCTCACCATAATAAATACCGAATTTTAAAATTCAAATTCATCTAATGGTAATAAATAGAGTGGTGAATATTACCACAATTGAACTTCAACGCTCCAAACCGTATATTTTGTAAATATCAAAATTCATAGATCATGTCAAAATTCATTTTAATCCGAAACCATTTGCTCATTTTAATTGTCACAATGAAATTTCAATGTTTCTTAAAATATAGTGTTCGTCAATTTCTTTGAATTCAATTAAATGCCTCATATATTTCCCTTTTGGCTAAAATGCTATAAAGATAATCTATGAAATGCAAATTAAAAAAATAAACTGTTCGAATCGTTGAAAATCAATATAATATGAGCCTTCCAACTAAAATAGAAATCTCTCTCTAAAAGACTTTGTATATGTGGTTAAGATGGGCCATCAGTCAAGTAATTCCTGGGGCAACTAGTTAATGAGCTTACATGTTTATGATTATGAGCAAATTGTCCAAAATTGCCAGCGCAAATAGGGCGACTTGTTTCTTGAACGTAGTGTCATCCTGGAAAAAACAAATTGTAGAGGAACAAGTATAAAGAGCGAGTATATCCGAGGATTTGAGCTGTATTTGCCATATGGTAATCACTTTTAATTACATGAATTTGTTCCAACTTAATTTCATTTAAACATGTTTGGTTTTTAATTTTTTTTATATCCTTTTGTAGATTTGATATGTGATGTGCTATTTGAAGTTCTACAAGTGTGGAGCCAAAAATGATCACAAGGCGACACGTGGACTTTCGGATTAAGAAGACAAGAATGCCCTTGAGGAGCACCAGAAATCCTATGCGCGAGCAGCCGGTAATTATCATCGGTCAAGTCAAAAGCGCCCATAAAAGGTAAACAAATCCGAATTATTTCATCCATCCACATTTAAGACAATTATCTCATAAATCCACCAATTATCCCACATAAATGGAGATAATTGGCAAATTAATGAGGATATTCCTCATTAATTGGCCAATTAACTTAGCCCTAAAATCCAAAAAATACCCTAAATGGCCGGTCCTCCCTTCTCCAAAGGGGCCCGGCCACTTCCCCTTTTTTATTGCCCACATTCCTTTCTTTTTTCCTCCTTTTTTAGCCACCAATTCAATTACTCCTTATTATCTTTCTTCATAAATATAAATCCTTTCCCTATTTGATTAATTAGCCAATAAATAGGCTAATTAAACCTAGATCTCACACCAAAAACCCTAGCATGGCCGGCCACCCCCCATTTCCTATAAATACAACCCCATTTTCTCACAAAAACCCAATTCCAATCCTTGGGCAAAAACACTCTATACACTTTTTCTCTCTAATTCTAACTTTGGCATCGGAGGTTCTTCGGCCAAAGCCCCCCCCATTCATCGTGGGCGCGTGAGGCTTTTGGCCTTAACCTAAGGTGTTTATTATTTTGTAGGTGCAAAGTCGTCCAAGACCGAAGAGGAGAAAATTTGCATCCACAAATTGGTGCTTTCATTGAGAGAAGAAGTTTACGCTCGAAAAAGACTCTCGCACTCAAAGGTTTTTTTCTTCAATTTCTAGTCCGTTTGTATTCTTTCGTACGTTTTTATTATTAGAATTTTTTACTCGTAAAAAGTTCTTTGGTAAAGCGTATAAAAAAAAAGAAAAATACATAATGGTTAGAGATCTAGAAAATTCGATGAGCAACAATTCAAACATTCAAGGCGTGGGACCACGGCGATCTACGAGATTGAATGTGACTCTAGGGGAGATGGCGCCACCACCACGAGGCTCCACCATGGGAACCACCGCGGTGACCACCCGCGGCGAGGTCCATGGTACCACTACTGCGGTCCAAGCCTCGCACTCGCGCCCACCTCGAGTTGAGCAGCCTGCTTCTGCAGCCAAGCCTGCCCACGCAGCCCAGCCTGCCCACGCAGCCCTGCCTGCCCCAGTGGTGTCCCAAGCAGCCCGAGTCGTGCCCGGAACCATCCACCTGTCCACCGTTCGAGAAGGAGTTTTCCTATCTAGTTCATCCAATCTGAGTGGTGAGCAGAACCTGTCCCGACAAGTCATGGAGTTGACGAGCGCCCTAGCGCAGCAGACAACCCTGGTGAATTAACTCTTGCAGCGCACGGAGATCCAACGCGCCCCAGAAGAGGAACCTTTCTGGCAACGTCCTGGCAAGCAGCCGATCAATCAGACTGAGCAGTCGGGCGATGTGCAATCTCGGCTGGGCCCCAGAGACAGCGTGGATTCCCGCCTTAGCGCTAGGAGGAGCGTGCACTCTCGGTTAGGCCCGCGAGTAAGCATACGATCGAGGTTGGGGCCGCATATTGAAGGATCGCACGAGCAACCGTCCAGGCAGAGCGTCCATTCGCGTTTAGGCCCGCAAGGAACATACTCCACATCACCTCAGAGGATGCCACATGGCGCACGAAGGCAAGCGACCACTCAATCTGCTTCAAGTTCCACCGGCAGCCCACGGAGAGGCCTCTCACCGGATAGGCAGCCGAGGCAACGACAAATGGAGCGCCCAGAAGAGCAGCCTAGACCGATAGGCCGAGATTTAGAACAGCTTAGGGCTCTGCTGCCCCACCAGAGACAAATCCAAGAAGAAGTGGAAAAGCTTTTTAACGAACGGCTGCGCGAGTTCCGACGCGGCGACACGACCGATGAAGCATTGCGGCGGGAGATGACCAAGATAAGCCGGAGCCCCTTCGCATACGAGATCGAGTATACGGAACCCCCGCGCAAGTTCAGCATGCCGCACTTCACCTCATTCAAGGGAGATGGAGACCCAGAAAGGCACTTGAAGCATTACCGAAGTGCCATGGTCCTCTACCAGAGCAATGACGCCCTTATGTGCAAAATATTCGCCACCACCTTGCAAGGCAAAGCGCAAGATTGGTTCCACACCCTGCCGCCACGATCCGTCTCGAGCTTTGACGATCTTTCCTTGGTCTTCACCAAAGAATACTCGTCTTACCGCTCGATCAAGAAAAAATCTGATCACCTGTTCAACGTAAAGAAGAACCCGAGGGAATCACTTCGCGACAACGTGAAGAGGTTCAAGGCGGAGAAGGCAAAGATCGTAGGATGTGACGACTCGATAGCCAGTGCAGCCTTCCAGAAGGGCCTCCCCGCGGATTACCCCCTGTTTGGAGAGATGATCATGAAGGAAGACCTGACTCTAGCAGACTCATTCGCCCTGGCAGAAAAGCATGCACTCTGGGACGAGGCCCGACGAGCAGAAAAGGCGCCTGAGCAGCCTCAAAAAGAATTGGTGACAGCTCAACGAAGGGAAGACGGAAGGCAGCCCAATAAGAGCAGACAGGAGGCCAAGCGGAGGGATAGACCCATAACCAGAGACGGCCCAACGGCCAGAAATTACTCGAAGTTTTCAGTCCCAATCCATCAAATCCTTCGCAACGTGAAGGACGAGCCATGGTTTAAACCGCCGAAACAGCCGATAGGAGACACTTCCAAGCTGGATCACACCAAATACTGTGCGTTCCATCGAGGGCCAGGCCACACCACAGAAAACTGCTACACCTGGAAGAATTATCTGGAGAAGCTTGTGAAGGACGGCAAGGTCGACAGGTATTTGGACAAGCCAGCTGCGCACCCCAGACGGAACACTGAAGGGGAGCAGGAGCCACCAGCCAAGACGATTCGAATTAATGGCATCTTTGCCGGATCCGAATACCTGGGGGCCACCACCAGCTCGAAAAAGAGGAGGATCCAGCAGGCCACATTGATCTCACAAGTCCAGACGGCCGGCGCACTACCAGGACCTATCATCGGCTTCACTGAGCAGGACGCAGAAGGCGTTGACTTACCGCACTACGATGCCCTAGTGGTATCCGTCCAAATAGCCCATGCCATAGTCGACCGAATGATGGTGGACAACGGAAGCGCGGTCAATCTGCTTCAATTCTCGGTCATCCAGAGGATGGGATTGGAGAGCACGATAACACGGCGAGCAGAGGTACTCACCGGATTCAATGGGCACACCTCAACTGCAATCGGCCAAATCACGCTTGACGTAAAGACATCGCCGGTAGTCTCGAAGCAAACATTCACGATTGTGAGTGACCCGTCTCCCTACAACGGGATCCTTGGAAGGCCTTGGTTGATCAAGCTAGATGCAGTCACTTCGGTCAAGTATCAAAAAATCCGCTTCCGCATCCCGGGAGGAGGAGTAGGAGAAATTAAGTCCGACCAGGCCGCATCCCGACGATGCACCGTGCAAATGCTGAAAGAATCAAGTAAGAAGACCTTCACCCCCGTGGAGGTCACCAAAGTCCAAAGAAATGACGAAGCTGCCAAATAGCAATTACAACAGGAGGATCGAGAAGGCGGTACTCAAGCAGACGAGACAGGCTGGAAACCCGAAGAAGACGCTGAAGAAATCATTCTCGATCCGCAGCAGCCAGAAAAGACCGCTAGGATTGGCTCTCGCCTAAGCCCAGCCGAGAAAGGAGAACTCACTACCTTTCTCCGGAAGAACCGAGACATTTTTACATGGTCGCCCTCCGACATGCCCGGCATCGACCCAAATGTGGCTTGCCATAAGTTACATGTTGACCCCGCTGCTAGACCGATAATCCAGAAGAGAAGGCACTTTGCGCCCGAACGAGTAGCAATCATCGAGGCTGAGATAAACAAGCTGCTGGAGGCCGGATTCATAGAAGAGGTGGCGCACTCTGCATGGCTCGCCAACGTCTTGCTTGTCACGAAGAAGGAAAAAGGCAAATGAAGGGTTTGCGTAGATTACACCGACCTCAACAAGGCGTGCCCGAAGGATCCTTACCCGGTCCCCCGAATCGACCTTTTGGTGGACTCAACTTCGGGAAACCAGCTGCTCAGCTTCCTGGACGCATACTCTGGCTACAACCAAATAGCCATGCATGAACCAGACAAAGAGAAAACCGCGTTTGTAATCGAGCAGGGTACGTACTGCTACAAAGTCATGCCTTTCGGCCTAAAAAACGCAGGAGCAACCTACCAAAGCTTAGTGAATATGATGTTCAAAAAGCAGATCGGGATTACCATGGAAGTCTACGTCGACGACATCATGGTGAAGGGCAAGCAGTGGTCAGACCACATCCGCAATCTGGCAGAAACATTTAGCATCCTTAGGGCCTACAAGATGAAGCTCAATCCTGCCAAATGTACATTTGGGGTATCCTCAGGCCGATTCCTAGGGTACTTAGTCACCCAACGAGGAATCGAAGCGCATCCCAAGCAGATCCGAGCAATTCTGGAAATGAAGTCTCCAACAACCTTGAAGGAGATCCAAAGCCTGACCGGACGAGCAGCCGCCCTCAACCGTTTCCTATCACGATCCACTGATAGATGCAAGCTTTTTTTCAAAGCCATCAAGAGGGCGCAACGTGACAAATGGGATGAAGAATGCGAAAAAGCCTTCCAAGACCTGAAGAAGTATCTGACATCGCCTCCATTACTGTCCAAGCCAGAAGCTGCCGAAGACTTGTACATCTACTTGGCAGTCTCCGAAGCAGCAGTAAGCTCTGCCCTCATACGAGGAGAGCTGGGGGCCCAACTGCCGGTGTTCTACACTTCAAAAGCTCTCCTCGATGCGGAAACAAGATATCCGAAGATCGAAAAATTAATTTTGGCTCTAGTTGTGGCAGCTCGGAAACTCAGACCGTACTTTCAAGCTCATACAGTCATCGTCATGACTCAATATCCCCTACGATCCATCCTGCATGGTCCGGATGCTTCTCAACGAGTAATGAAGTGGGCACTTGAACTAGGCCAGTATGGTTTAGTCTTCCGACCCCGTACGGCGATAAAGGCCCAAGCCTTGGCAGATTTCATAGCAGAGTTCGCGTCTGGCCCAAGCAACGCTACAGATGAGCCCGACGATGTCCCGAAAGCAACCGAGACTCTAGCACCGCCCGCTTCCCTCAGTGGCAACATATGGCATCTGCACGTCGATGGCTCATCCAATCACAAAGGCTCAGGAGCAGGCGTGGTTCTCGTCACCCCCGACGGCTCATTGCTCGAGCAGGCGATCACTTTAGGCTTCAAAGCATCCAACAATGAAGCAGAGTACGAGGCCCTACTGGCAGGCCTCCGAATGGCAAAGGACTTAGCAGTGAAGAAGCTGGCAATCTATTCCGATTCTCAGCTGATTACTAGCCAAACCACGGGGGAATATATGGCGAAGCATCCAAGGATGGCACAATACCTGGAGAAGGTACGCGAGCAGCTGAAGACATTTCAGACCTACATGCTCACCCAGGTTTCACGAGCGGAAAATGCCCATGCGGATGCGCTAGCCGGCCTAGGCTCCGCCCTCGACCATCAGCTCAAGCGTTCAATTCCGGTGGAGTACCTAGATAAGCCGAGCATAGAATCCGAGCCAGTAGCTGAGGTGACACAGGTTAGTGCAACTCCAAATTGGCAGAGCCCTATCATAGATTACTTGGTCAACGGCACGCTCCCCACCGAAAGATTGGAGTCAAGGAGACTTCAAATCCAAGTAGCTCGCTACTACATGTGGAAGGACATTCTAATTCGAAGATCCTACACGGGACCGCACCTCCGATGTTTGGCACATCCCGATGATTTGAAGGTCCTAAGTTCAATCCATGAAGGCGTCTGTGGAAACCATTCTGGAGGACGATCTTTGGCGTAAAAAGCTCTCAACGCAGGCTACTATTGGCCAACCATGCATCAAGATGCCCGGGAGTTAGTGCAAAAATATGACCGCTGCCAATGTTACAAGCCTGTACCGGCCCTACCTGCCAGCGAACTCCATCCACAAGCAAGCCCCTGGCCGTTCATGCAATGGGCGATCGACCTGGTTGGGCCCATGCCGCCCGCGGCCGGAGGTAGGGGAATGATGATCGTGGCAACCGACTACTTCACCAAGTGGATAGAAGCGGAGCCCATGACGACAACAACTCAGATGGACATAGAACGCTTCATTTGGAGGAACATCATTTGTCGCTTTAGTATCCCTCAGTCCATCGTCACCGACAACGGCCCACAGTTCGTAGGCAAAGACTTGGCGGGATTCTTCCAGAAATACGGTATAAAGCAACATATGTCTACACCAAGGTATCCACAAGGCAATGGGCAGGCCGAAGCTTCCAACAAGACGATCCTCGACTGCCTCAAAAAATCCCTCACCGACAAGAAAGGAAAGTGGCCAGACGCACTCCTCGGTTGCCTGTGGGCGTACCGAACTACCAAAAGGCGAACAACCGGAGAAACTCCTTTCTCATTGGCATTCGGTTCAGAGGCGATCATTCCTCCTAACATCATCATGCCAAGCATCACCACCTTGCTGCCAGATGTCGAGCAGAACAGGAGAGAGATTGCCACGAACCTAGACCTGGCGGAAGAAAGGCGCGAGCAGGCCATAGCCCGCATCGCATCCTACCAACAGCAACTCCTCTCAAGTTACAACAAAAGATCCAAGATAAGGCAATTTCAACCCGGTGACCTAGTCCTGAGGAAGGCCTTCATCACTGCTCGAAGAGAGGGATCGAAAAAGATGGACCCCATTTGGGAAGGACCTTAGAAGATCAGCAGGGTAGGCGGCAAAGGAAGCTACACCCTCGCCACCATGAATGACAAGGAGATCGAAAAGCAGTGGAACGCCTACAACTTGAGGAAGTACCACGTGTGATCTCCACCAACGCCCAAAAGCTCAAGCAGTTCAGACGGGCACGACCCTCGCAAGTCGAGGACTACCAGTTGTTCCGCAATTCTTAAGTTATCTATTCACTTGTTTTTCAATAAGGAACGCTTTTACAACTTGATTCCATTGCGGCAACTGACAACTCCTGTGCTTCAAAGAAGCTCGCGCCCTTCCTAGAGACTCATTGCAGGAACAACGGCTCCCGAGGGGCCAATCTACTCTCCAACGCGGAAGGATAAACTCTTGACTCCGAATATCCAGACGTGGATGAGCCTGGCTGCCCTAGTGTAACTAGCTGCACGATGGCTTGCGCCGGAATTCCCAAGTAGCCACAATGGTCTTTTTCACGGCTTAGCTAACTGAAGGATTTTGGGCCTCTTGGCCTAATCCGCGGGAACCGGGCCCTAGAGACGGGGGGGGGGGCACACTATCCCGGGAAACCCTAAAGCTGCTACCGGACATGCTAAGGTAGCCTACGGATCCCGGCAGACTGCCTACGGCTTGCCCTTCAAGCAGTAAAGCCATGCTAGACTTATACAACCGCACATTCTTGTGAAAGGTTAAACAAGCTAGCAGGCATATGTGAAGTTTTATCCACTACCGACATACTACGTAGTCGATGAGCTTCACTTAAACCAAATCCTAAAGTGTTGTAGCACTAGCTGTGCAGCCTACGGAATTGGGAAGAACCAGAGTTGACAGCCTAGTGGTTACGCGGATTAGCCTGCTTCTGTAAGTAAGGCGTCCGGCTGCCAACCCTATGGCTGGCAACTTTGCAAGGTAACAGCCTAAGGATCGCGCGGATGCGGCTGCTACAGTGAGTAAAGCATCCGGTTGTCGATCCCGCAGCTAACAACTTTGCGGCAACTTGCGCCAAGTCCTAAAGTGTTGTGACAATCGCTGCGCAACCTACGGAATTGGAAAAAGCCAAGGTTAATGGCCTAGTGGTTACGCGGATCCGCCTGCTTCTGTAAGTAAGGCGTCCGGCTGCCAACCCTACGGTTAGCAACTTTGCAAGGAGAAGTTCTACACCAACACCTACGACCACGTAGGCTACGCGGCCTGTCTGCTTATGAAAAGTGGCGCGCCTGCTACTTGCCTATAGAGTCTAAAGGTTAAGGTATGAACGAAATGAGCAAAGAAGGAGAAAAGCAAAGGAGGCAAGTTTATTATATTTTCTAGCAAAATTGATAAACAACTGACAAAGACTGGAGGAGTTCAAGCAAACAAAAAGCAATAAGGAGAAACAAATCCTAAAGGCTACCTAGAAGACTACTCTTCGGCAGCTTGGCCATCCAGCGACTGCTCCATTGTCACACATTCGGCAGCCGCGGCAACCTCAGTAACGGTACCATCCGACACTCCACCCCCGACTGCCCCATCGGGAATGCTCCCATCTCCAACTATTTCGCCAATGGAGGACTCGAAAGTGAAGGCGAGCAGGTCTTCAGGAGAAATGAAGAAAGTCTCAAAGTCCTTTTCAGAAAACTCGAAGTCAGACGGTCGCCCAAAGAGGTGATCAACATAACCAAGTTTATAGAAGTCGGACTGATTCTGGATTAGCGAAGCCTCGAACCTAGCCTTCTCGCTCTTCAGCTGCTCCACTTCCTCAAGCAGACAAGCTCGAACCCGCTGCATTTCCTCCACTTCCTTTCTCAGACTTTCGTTGATCTTCAAAGCACCCTGAAGCTCCAACACTTGAGGTTCGAGCTTATCAATAACCTTCTTGAGATGTATCACTTGGTTGTAAGCAGCGATCAGTTCTTCATCCTTGGCATAAGCAGCGGAGCGGAATTCAGAGACGGACCGTTCAAGATCCTGAATCTGAGGTATGTAACGCGCAATCTCCTTCTCTGCACTTTCATATTTTACTTGAGTCGCATCAAGCCTGGCCTTCAAGTTCGCGATCTCGTGGCAAGCGGTCTCAAGCTGCAGAGAAGTGGGGGCAGAGGCGTTAGATCCCTTCAAAGCAGCAAGCTCAGACTCCAAATTTTTAACTTTCTCGGTCGAGGAGTAAGCTTCAGCAGCCATAGACTTCGCCACCTCCTGGGCAGCCTTGATATCCTCCCGATCAAGAACCATGGACTCGGCTGCCAGGATCGCCGTTTTTTGCATCATGGTTAACAGGGCAGCCCTCCTGTACTCGGGCGTGTGCTTCACGAATGAGCCTGGACCAATAATTCCTTTGATGCCATCAACAAATTTGGCACACGCATCCATATCCTCGAGAAGGTCTGGCCTCAAAAGCGCACAAATATCAGCAGCTTCTTTGGAATCAGACTTGGCAGACTTACCAGGACCATTGGCGCGAGCAGTCTCACCCCCCTCAGAAGGCAGTTTGGTCTCAGCAGCGGGAGGAACCGAGTTTGGCGCCACCTTAACAGACGAAGAGTTTGTGCCATTCTTCACGGACGCAAGCTTTTCCGAAGGAGAATCAGACTTAACCCCAGGCGGACGTTTCAGCACAAACTTCGGCATTGATGAACCTCGGCGCTGAGCAATCCTATCAGCGATCGAGCTAGCAGCCTTTGGAGCAGCAGGCGGCTAGGCACAGGTCCAGCAGTCTCTCTTGAAGTCAAGTCAATCATAAGCTTGGGAGCAGCTGGTGGATCCCCGGGAGCAGCGGAGGAAGTCTTTGGCCGATTTGCATCAAGCCCCTCCTGAGCAGCGGATGGACCCTCACGAGCGACCCGCGGCTTCTTCTGAGCAGGTGGCTCTTGCGCGGGCGGGGAATGCCTCTTTCTCCCACCATCGTTGGCAGCAAGCTCCACCACGGTGATAGGACGAGCTAGTGCGGCTGCCTTGATCCGTCTCACCTCTTCCTTTGGGGGCAATCCATCTTTCTCCCTACGAAGAGGACTAAGCAGCCAACGCCATTCACGATACTCGGAAGGAATGCCCAGAGCGACATGCACTTTCTTCATGTCCGAAGAGACCTTGGGAGTTGAACCGAACTCCGAATCTATAAGGATGGTAGAGAGCAATCAGAAAATTGATGGACAGTTCGCCGTCAAAATCAAGCAGCCGAGAAAGAAATTAAAGCAGCCTACTTACCGGATATGAAGACAGTTAACACCCGCAGCTCGGGGGAGTGATCGGACTCCCATTCGCCGCTTACCTCCAAGGTCTCTTTAGCCCAATCGTGGTCACCCTTGCTTGAATGGTCAAAAAGTCTATGACGAGTCCGCAGCTGCCCAACTCCATCAACATGGCCTATGTCAAAAAAGTACCAAAACTCGTTGGTGGTTAGTCCCAAATCAAAGAATTGGCTCAAGTTGTGGAACCCCACCATCACTCGAACCGCATTTGGGGAACACTGAGCAGGCGCACATCTCATGGAGCAGAGCACTTCTTGGAAAAAGCGCGGCATGGGAAAGGTGAACCCCAGCACGAAGTAGTAAGGGTGGAACTTAATAGCCCTCCGAGTCTCGTCACAAGGTTCACGACTGCTACCATCCTTGACTCGCCTCACACGCACCCCGGAAGGAATGGCATGCCAGTAGGTCTCAAGGAAGTCCTTAAAGGAGTCATCATAATTGATCTTGAAGTGAGCAGCCTTGAAATAGCCAACCTTGCTCAAAGACCCGCCTTGACGATACAACGGCAGCATGCCATCATCATTCCTGAGGCCCGAGGAAGACATGGAGGAAAAGATTCTACAGAGAAAGATACGAGGAAGATCCATTAGAAGGTTGCAAAAAAAAAAAAAAAAAAAAAAAATTAAAATTAAAATTATTTGCCGCAGGACCCAGCAGCCAAGCCAGGCCCCGCGGCCTGGTCCTTTTCTCACCAGCGCCCCGCGCCCAAGCCAAGGAAAAAGCATGAAAAATATATATACATATGTATATATGTTTTTTCATGGTTACATGGATCACCGGTCACAAGCCTCGGGTCCTCACCCACAAAGATTTCAAGAAAGACAAGGAGATTAATTCTTTCTTACCTAGAAGCAGCAAGGAGCGATCCTTTACACGGGCAAGATGCGGAAGACTGCTAGAGGAGGGGGAAACAAATATCCTCTAAGCTCTCTTTCTCTCTTGTAAGGTGAAGTAAGTTCTTCTCTGAAGGTTGATTTAATAATCCACTTAAGGTGGACTTAAATAGACTTGAAGAGAAAGTTTACTTCCCTTTTCCTAAGGGGATCTATCTTCCTATTACAAGTGGAAAATCAACAAAAGAGGAAGCATTTCGAAGTTTCCTAAAGTGGGAGAATCTCTACACCTGTTGCCCTTTTTTGCGAGCAGCCCAACATGTGTGGGGGCATTTGTGGAGCCAAAAATGATCACAAGGCGACACGTGGACTTTCGGATTAAGAAGACAAGAATGCCCTTGAGGAGCACCAGAAATCCTATGCGCGAGCAGCCGGTAATTATCATCGGTCAAGTCAAAAGCGCCCATAAAAGGTAAACAAATCCGAATTATTTCATCCATCCACATTTAAGACAATTATCTCATAAATCCACCAATTATCCCACATAAATGGAGATAATTGGCAAATTAATGAGGATATTCCTCATTAATTGGCCAATTAACTTAGCCCTAAAATCCAAAAAATACCCTAAATGGCCGGTCCTCCCTTCTCCAAAGGGGCCCGGCCACTTCCCCTTTTTTATTGCCCACATTCCTTTCTTTTTTCCTCCTTTTTTAGCCACCAATTCAATTACTCCTTATTATCTTTCTTCATAAATATAAATCCTTTCCCTATTTGATTAATTAGCCAATAAATAGGCTAATTAAACCTAGATCTCACACCAAAAACCCTAGCATGGCCGGCCACCCCCCATTTCCTATAAATACAACCCCATTTTCTCACAAAAACCCAATTCCAATCCTTGGCCAAAAACACTCTAAACACTTTTTCTCTCTAATTCTAACTTTGGCATCGGAGGTTCTTCGGCCAAAGCCCCCCCATTCATCGTGGGCGCGTGAGGCTTTTGGCCTTAACCTAAGGTGTTTATTATTTTGTAAGTGCAAAATCGTCCAAGACCGAAGAGGAGAAAATTTGCATCCACAACAAGCACATGAAATCAGCTTCATATCATATATGTATGTCTACATTAATGCTGGCGAGTGTCAATATATAGGGTGAAAGGAGTTAGTTGATCTGTGACCACGTTAATAGTGTACGACAATTTAACATCATAAAAAGTGGGAGTTATTTAGAATAACACCCATTAGTTTTTCTTGTGCTTTCCAAAATGATATCTTTTAAGATCATCTCCAAATGAGATGTCAAATTTTAAACATAAAATTTGAATTTGACAGCCTCTGTGGCATTTTTATATCTTTTAAAATTTTGTTCTTCTTCTGATATGTCAAATTAAACTATTATTTTATCACACTATTTTCTTTTCATAATTGCTATTGTATATTTTATATTTTTACATATATAAATAATTTGATAATAGAACCCAGAAACACCTTCAATCCCTACCTCATCAGCCCCAAATCTCTACCCTTCCCCATAAAAACCTAAACCCTACCTACCAATACCACCCCTCTGCTCCGCCTGAGGCATCGGCTCCCCCTGAGGCATCGGCTCCCCCCGAGTCGGTGACGAGATCCAGTGGCCTCTGGCTAAGGACGAAGGCACCGTCAAGCTCGACCACTCGCATTACTTCTTCTCTCTCTACGCCCCGTCGAATTCTGACTCCGGGCCCGGATCGGACGCGAAAGTGAAGACGAACGATCCGGACAATTTTTTGAACTACAGATTGACGATTGCATCGAAAGGGCAGGAGGGATTGGTGAAGGAATTGGATGGGATTTTGAAGAGTTACTGCATTTTTTCGGTTCAGAAGGTTTTAGATAAGGTGAAGAAGAAGGGGAAGGCGTTGAACGATACCCTGGCGTTGGAGACCTCGCCAGAGGAGTTGAGCTCGGAGAAGAAGAAGGAGTTGAAGAAGAAAACAATAAAAAAAAAAAATTAATAATTAATTAAAAAGCATTTGACGCTGTTGTCAAATTTGGCAGCAGGAGGAGAAATGTCTTTCCATATGTCTCATTAGATTTGGTTTTTCGGTTATAAATCATTGTTGCTGTCTTTTGTTACTGTTATTGTTGGTTTGGACATTTTGACATCTCCTTTGAAGATGCTCTAAGGTTTGAAATTATTTACAATCGAGTAGAGAGGGACAACAGGTTGTCTTCACATGATTCATTTTAGGCTTATACTAGAAATTGATGCCCACGCGTTGTTGCGGGATTAGAAATTGTATGGAAGATTGATAAGCTGATTCTAAATCATCAAGTTTCCAACTGCGTTGCATGACAATCAATTGAAACAATTGAAACGTTTTCTCTAAATTATTAAATAGCATTTAGCACAAGCTGACTTGCAAATTCAAATGCAAGAATGCAAATGAAGATAAATTGTCAAATTCCATACATGTCAAACTTCATTTAGAAAACTGAAAAACCATAAAAAATAAATTGATGAACACACAAAGATAGTTCACAATTATAAATGTTGAATGCTGATAAAATATATAATACGACGATCTCGATTTCTCTCGTAATTATAAAATGTTGAACGCAATCAACTACCCAAATTACCAATCAAACCTTATAAACGTGAGGGTTGAGTTACCGTCATAAATTGTCATATAAAGTCAATATGATTAGCCTTGGTAATCCCATGCCCAAAGCCAAGTCAGCCGGCATATTCGGACAAAAAAGAAAATAATTCTTTTTCGGTCTGAATAAATAAATTATTGGAAATCCTAGTCGGAACTCAATTCCTTAGGCAATTCGAATTTTGTTTATTCGATGTACTGCTTCAAACAATATTGCTTTTAATAAGGTTTTGTTAGGTGTTATTATAACTTCTGTTGAAGTAACAGCCTTGAGCTCGAAGATCATCAATGGTGTTTTAAAGAGAGACTGTAAACACAGAATGGAAGAGAGAGAGAGAGAGAGAGAGAGAGAGAGAGATCGAAGAGAATGAGAGAGAATTGTAATGTTGTTATTTCTTCATGATCTGAATGAATACAAAGGCTCCTATTTACACACATTACATTCCTTGCACAGTAAGTAACTAATCCTTTAACAAACTAACAACCATATCAGCTAATCTCTTGACATATGACATCTTCTTGACTATTGGATTGAGCTTGCTTATCTATAGCTTTACATCCCCTCTCAATCCCATGTTTGGTGGAACCAAGCATGAGATTGGCACAATGATGGTGAAACAATGAAATCAGTTCTAAAAATCGGCCTAGACACTCAGCGGTAAGCTTCCGTGACGATTTTGGGCAAAATGTCAAAAAAATCGGGGAGGGTTTAGGTGGTCGCCTAGACAGCGCTAGGCGGTGGTAGGCGAAACCCAGAAACTCTGCAAGCCCATAAACCCAGAAACTTTGTGCAAACCCACAAAGTCTCATCTCAGACTTGAAACTCAGAAGCTCTGTGCATCCTACAAACCCAAAAGCTTCATACACCTCATTCATCGACCGTTAGATCAAAAGAGAGACCCAACAATTTATGAAGCCGAAAAAGAGAGACCCAGATAAAAAGATTCAAAACCCAACAATCAAAACTCAGATAACGATGGATTCGAACCCAACTTGTGGGTCTAGATTGGTTGTAGGAAAGCGTGAAATGGTCAAAGAAACTTTTATTTTTTTTATTTTTTTATTTTTTATTTTTTTAATAAGAAAAAAAGAAGTGAATATGTGATGATGTTTTGGCTTTGAGCTAATGAGCGCATATTGGAGCTGATATTTGATGTAGCATTATGCTTTGCATGCAATCCATGTGTCTTTTTTTTTTTGCCATAAACTCAATAGGGTCTCTAACACTTTATTTACAGTTTTTCAAATTCTCAATACATTACAAGTATATGGTTTTTTGAAGTGTAAATAGACATTTATTTATATGATAGTTTATAAATTTACTTGAATTCGCCTAGGCGCTAGGTCCCAAGCCACCGCTCGACTAGCGCCTATCGTTTTTTAGAATCTTGAAAGAAATAGACAGACCCTTGGTGAGAATGTCAACAAATTGTTCATTTGAAGACACATGAT
The DNA here is from genome assembly GCA_036320875.1 of Cotoneaster glaucophyllus. Classification (NCBI taxonomy): domain Eukaryota; kingdom Viridiplantae; phylum Streptophyta; class Magnoliopsida; order Rosales; family Rosaceae; genus Cotoneaster; species Cotoneaster glaucophyllus. The sequence goes on from CM070066.1 coordinate 8,003,002, forward strand.
GAACAACTAAATCTCCTTGAACCACTCGTTCTCGAAAGAAATGGTAGTCGATCTCAATATGTTTTACCCGAGAGTGAAAAACTGGATTAGAGGACATGGCTATAACTGAGATATTATCACAGTACAACACTGGATGGGCATATAAAAGAACTTGTAAATCACATAGAAACTGCCTTATCCATGTCATTTCAACAGCAGTTATAGCTAAAACCCTATATTTTGCCTCCGTCGAAGATCGAGAAACAGTGTGCTAGCTGTTAGCCTAAGAAATGAGACTTGTACCTAGATAGACAATGTAATCAGAGGTCGATCTCCTATCATTAGGATTCCCATCCCAATCAGCATCACTATATGCTTGTAAGGACAGTTTTCCAGGCATAAAATGAATACCAAATTCCATTGTACCATTGAGATATCTAAGAATCCATTTCACTGCAACCACATGTGAATCCATGCTCAATGAGCTTGTTTTAAAAAACTTGTAAATTTCTCATTCCATGCTCAATGAGCCTGTTTTAAATCATATAAGGACTTTTTGAGATTTGCAAGAAAAATGAGATGGATGATCAGCACTGAGAAAACCTGGAGGTTGAGCCATATACAATTCTTTATTTAGTTCTCCATGCAAAAATGCATTTTTGACATCTAATTGTCTCAAATCCCAATGAAACTGAGTAGCAAGAGCAAGAATTAACCTTATTGTAGTTGGTTTGACAACAAGACTGAAGGTTTCACTATAGTCAATCCTCTCATCTTGACTATGACACTTGGTAACCAACTGTGCCTTGTACTTGGAGATGGATCCATCAGTGTTCTTCTTAATTTGATATACCCACTTACAACCAACAAGGTTTTTACCATTTGGAAGTGGAAAAGATCTCAGGTCTGTTGAGTATGTAGGGCAAAGATTTCATCTTGGATAGCTGCTTGCCATTCTAGTATTTTACAAGCAGCTTTATAAGCAGTAGGCTCAACACTAGAACTTTCAGATGTAGTGAAAGTAGCTGAGTATACTTTCCTTTTGACAATCCCACTTTAGACCGAGTTTGCATTGGATGAAGATTATCTGAAGATATTGGAAGAACAACAGTGAGATTTTATGTGACAACCCGTCCCTAATTTCACGATTTTATTAATTTTAAATGACTGAATTGATGAAAATATCCCTAGAGGCGAGACTGTTGACTTTCGTTGATCGTCATTTTGTGACACATAGGAGCTACTATTTTACCGTATTCTTGAAATACTCGATGGTACGAACGCGTGAACACAAACGGAATCGAAATCAAAACTACGGTTAAAATATTACGAAATTATGATCGTAAGTGGCGTATTAGAAATTCCATTTTGAAAGATATTTGGTGTTGTTTTGTGAGCCACGTGGGGGCCCACACCCCACCATTGCCTTACTCCCGTGTCTCCCATATCTCGGGACACACTCTCATTTTTTTTCAAGTCTCCACTCACTTGATGCCACATGTTTTCTTCTTCCCTCATCCCTCATCACACTCTCTCTAACTCCGCCCGTCTCCCCTCAGCTCTCTCGCCCGCACTCTGTCTTTGCAAGTGCAGAGATATTTCACACCTCATTTCTTCCTCTTTCCTCCGTGTTACAGATACCGGCAAAACACGACTCATCCGGCGAGCTTTATCGCCACCAACGACCACCACCACTTGCCATTCTCTCCGGCGAGCGTCATAACCCGTACCATAGATGAAAATTCGAGCTTCTAGACTGAGATTTCCCTCTCTGCACAGTAGCAGAGGCCGATATTCACCCATTTCCCGATGGACCCCCGGCGAACTCTCGACCATTTCTGACTAGGTAAGGATCAAGTACCTTTAGATCATGTTTTTATCGTCATCTTGGACCATTTTCTGAGTTATTGATACGAGTTGGCGACGGTTTGGTGCAGGAAACAACACGGGAGGAAAGCTTTCAGTTTTTCCGATGAAGGTCCGACAGCTTCAACCCCTATTTCCGGCCACCTCCGGCCACGGTCGAGGAAACCAAGGTTATAATTCGAACCCTTGTTCTGTGATCTTCATTTTGATATATTGGAAGGCTAGGTTTAAGGGAGTTTGGAATGGTTGGAATTGGGTGGAACCCAGCGGTTGCAGCGGCAACCGGCCGAAGAAGAAGAAGATAAAAAGAAAAGAAAAAGGGCCTTAACCCAAACCCAGTCCAAAATCCTTGGCCCAAATATTTAGCCCAACCAGCCCCTTTCTTTGGGCTAGTCGGCCCATTTCTGAATTGGATTGAGAATATTCTTAGGAATATTCCTTATGTTGGCTTTTTCGAAAACCTTCATAGACTAATTTCGACGTCCCGAGTCCAGTTTTGACATCCATTTTGTGAAATTCCGAAGTTTTAACATAGTTGAATACCGGGACGTCACGGTTGACTTTTTGTAAAATATGCCGGGGACCCTCCTTAGCGTATTTTGATGCCTTGTTTCAAATTTGCACTTCATTTTCCCAAATTTAATTGTTTTAGTGGAGTTTTACTAATGGGTTCTAATATTATGCTTAAGTGAGATTATTATCGGTGACTTCGACTATTCTAATTCGAACGGGTTCGACTCGACGACGTGATCTGTGAATGAGTCCTTTTCTTTTCATAGTGTGTGTGTGTGCATATATATATATTATAGTTTTCACAAATGATTTTGAATTGATTTATGCATTTCATGCCATGATTAAGAAATGTTGCATTGTTGTGAAATGCCAAAATGATCCTACAGGATACGCAGGTAAGTTCAGGTAAGTTTATTATGTTGGTTATAATTATTGCATCATTATGGCATGCTTATATTCATGTAGTGCTCATCATAGCTGCACCTTAGTGTTAGTAGTTCCGGGCCAGGGCCAGTCCCTCACGTGTATGTTCATCTCTCGCACTGCACGCTTGCCTTGGATCCAAGTAGGTGTTAGCCCTGTCGTACAGGTCGCATTAGGTGACTCTGACTCGTAGGTGACCGCGCATAGCGCTAGCCTTCACGTGATCGTAGCACTAGAACGTATATTATTACACCTAGCCTTATCGTACAGGTCGCATTAAGCGACTCCGACTCGTGTGCTAGCATATATTGATGAGCCATAGGTGCAGTCGTACATGTCACATTAATAAGGCTTAATACTCAGCCCAGTGGCATACCTTCAAGCCTAGTGGCATTCAAATATCTTGCCCAAGGCGGATTTGGCGGAGTCTTGGTGAAATTAAAATTGTTAAGAATCAAGATAAGTTTTGATAAAATTCGAAATATTCAAAGAATCAAGGCTCATGGTTGATCAGATTAGGAATGAATCAAATGCTGAAAAAAAGACTGGGTCCAAATACCAAGTTCTAATAGAAGTGGCTGAAGGCTGAAGGTGGATTAGGTATATATGATAAGAGATTGGATCAGGTGAGCCTGGGGAGTTACAATCCAGGTAGGACTCTGCTTCGAGAGAATGATCTGTATGGAATTCACCTTATAAATATAAGCGGTTTTGCGACATTCAAAGGACCTAAAACTCAACACATAAATGCCACATGCAAACTCTCACTCTACGCGAGCCTCTCATACTCTGAGAAATCACTAAATCTCCTAACTTCGTCAACATATCTTTAGTTTAGATTAACAACACTGTGTTGACAACCGGCGAAATATTCAGTGTAGATTAACAACACATGAGCTGTAGAATCAGGTGACTGAGGAGCACCTCCAGTTGGGAGTAACAACACTGCTTCAAATTCGGTTGGTTACCTATCCAAGTCTCTGTCAACCAGGAACCTTTGGATTTCTTATTGAAAAAGATCATCTCATTAACTTCTCTGCAAAGTAAGGTGTTAGCAGATAACTTAGTGTTCAACACATTGAAAGCCGAACCTTTCTATGATTAGATATTTCAAAGTGCATTTTAGATTTTGGCATTCTAACGGTCGAACAACATTTACAGTATGTGTCTTATATTTTGATATTGATTTGGCGCACTTATATTTTCACAAATATAGTTGAGGCAGCCGAACCTGATGCAGAAGATTATGAACTTCGCAGTGATTAGCAGTCTTGTCTTCAGGCTTTATAACCCAAGTTTGAGACGAGTTACTTCATCAGTCGTGATCACTCGGATACAAAAGTCAGCAGCGCATTCAACACCACTACTACAACAATTTTACTCGCTGACCGAGCTCGGTCGCGATCGACATGCCCGCATTTACCAAATAATATAATTAGCTTATTAATTATTGGACTTGCGGGCCACATAAGCTTGGTAATTTTTAAGATCAACACATGTATATCTATGTTATGATCATGTAATAATCTCAAAATGGGCCGACCGGGTCCCTATCAAGGGTGTAACAGAGGTTTAATGGAAATTAACTGGCAAAGCAAGCAGTGCTCTCTTTTTTCTTAATGACAGAGAAGGTCTACGTACAATGTTGACTGCTGCGTTTAATTGGGCAGGTAGCAGAGAAACGAAGAACATGGTCGTGCCCGAGACCAACAAATTAAATGGAAATTTTTTGTTTATTATCTATTTAATTTATAAATGATCATTTGCACAAAACAGTGCATATATCTATGCATGAAGCTTACACCATGTGAAATTTTTAGTTTAGAGCTCGTTTGATAACTATTTCGTTTTTTTGTTTTCATTTTTAACTTTTTTTTTGAAAAAAAAAGGAAAATCAAAAGGGTTATCAAAAGTATTGAAAAATTACTGATTAAGTAAAAAAACAAAACAGTGCATGCATCCATGAAGCTATAAATAAGATGAAACATTACTGATTAAGTTTCATATCAAATATTGTATCATGATATCTTTTGTTTTAAAAAAAATGAACTAACATGAGATGATGAGAGATAATTGATCAACATTTGGTTTGCCTTCTGGATCTTTCATTGCGTGCATCGTTACATTCTATTTAGTTGCAAAACCTAAGTCCATTAAGGACCAACACTTTGATCCATTCAATCTTTGTTAGCATTTGAGCGTTAACAGTTAGCAAACGACCATTAAGAAATATTTAAAAATCAATCTTCTCAATACTTTTAGGATGCAACATTACTGATTAAATTCATATCAAATTTTCTATCATATTATCATGAACGACATGTGGTTTTGCCTTTTGGATCTTTCACGAGAAGAAGGCTATTGGACACTATTGTTTCTTCTCAAAAGAAAGAAAAGAAAAGAAAAAGAAGGCGATTGGGTTTTCGGCCTTCGTGCAATTCTTTGAAAGAGCCAAAAGGTAGAAACGAAGAAAGATCAGACTACATACTGTTAACCAAGCTTGATCATTTACAGAAGAAGAAGAAGATAGCGGACTTAAAGAGAGAGAGAAAGACAGAGAGGGAGGGAGAGAGAGAGAGAATACTTGAAGAAGAAGTAATATGTGTTCTTGATTATTTTTCCTTAACTGTTTACATGAACTTTACAGTATATATACAACAACTAATATTGCTTACTCTATAAGCTAACTATTTAACAAACTACTAACTACATCTTATGACACTTGTCAAATGTATAACCCTTTGATTACTCCTTACATCCCCCCTCAATCGTAGGGGCAGTAAAACTGAGTCTGAGATTGATACAATGAGTCTGGAATAATGGTGCAGACAACCCTTTAGTTAGGATATCTGCAAACTGCTCAAGAGAAGAGACAAACTGAACCAACAATTGTCTTTTAGCAACTCGTTCTCTCACAAAATGAACATCGATTTCAATATGTTTGGTGCGCTGATGCTGAACAGGATTACATGTAAGTGCAGTGGCAGAGAGATTATCACAATAAAGTGTAGGTGTACCAGAAATAGAAACGTGCAAAAACGTTAACAATTGCTTGATCCAATCGATCTCAGCAGCCGTGGAAGAGAGGGCTCGATACTCTGCCTCAGTGGAGGAACGAGAGACAGTCTGCTGCTTTTTGGAAGACCAGGAGATAGGGTTAGAACCAAGAAAAACAACCAGTCTCGTAGTGGATCGACGATCATTGGGGTCTCCTGCCCAATCAGCATCGTTGAAGGCTTGCAAGTCCAAATCTCCTTTGGTATAATGTAAACCACATCCTTTAGTAGCTTTTAGATAGCGCAAAATCCTTTTCACTGCCACAAAGTGAGCTTCCATATGACACTGCATGAACTGGGAAACCTGATGTACTGCAAATGCAATATCAGGATAGGTGAAAGTGAGGTATTGGAGGGCGCCCACAAGACTTCTATACAACGCTGGATTATTATATGGCTTCCCATCATCCTTCAGCAACCGATTATAGGGTAAGCAATGAGTTGCACAGGGCTTATACATCTCCATTCCAGATTTAAGAAGCAAATAAGTGACATACTTATCTTGAGATAAAAATAATCCATCCTGCCTATGAATAACTTGAATCCCAAGAAAGTAATGCAATGGTCCAAGGTCCTTAAAATCAAATTCTTGAGCAAGGGCATGAATAACATCTGAAATAGCTTGAGAGCACTACCCGTGATGATAATATCATCAACATATAGTAAGAGGATGACAACATAACCATTCACATCATCAACATATAGTAAGAGAATGACAACATAACCATTCACATCCTTAACAAACAAAGATGAATCACTATAGGTAGATTGAAACCCCAAAGATGGTAAGAAACTAGTAAATCTCTCATTCCACGCCCTTGGGGCTTGTTTGAGACCATATAAGGACTTTTGCAACTTACAAACATAACCACTGTGAGTAGAATCCAGAAAACCTGGAGGTTGGGCCATATAAACTTCCTTTTGTAACACACCATGCAAAAAAGCATTTTTGACATCAAGTTGACGAAGAATCCAATTAAAATGAGCAGCCAAGGCAAGCACTAACCTTACTGTAGTGGGTTTAACCACTGGACTAAACGTTTCACCGTAGTCAACTCCTTCTTCTTGATTATAGCCCTTTGCAACTAAGCGAGCATTGTACCTCCTTATAGAACCATCTGCATTCTTTTTAATCTTGAAAACCCACTTGCAGCCAACTAAATTCCTGTGATGAGGAAGAGGGACAAGAGACCAGGTGCCTTAACTATGGAGAGCACTCAACTCATCTTTCATGGCAGCCAACCACACTGGAGACTTGAGAGCAGATTTGTAGGTTGCAGGTTCCACTTGAGTTAGGTCAGCACCACCATGTTCATGAATAGAGGCTAATAAAGCAATCTTTTTAGAGATCATATTCTTGGAACGAGTCTACATAGGATGCAGATTCAATGGTGGTATAGACAGAACCACCTGAAGTTGATCCCCTTGGAAAACAGGAACCACAGAGAGTGAAGTAGAGGATTGTTGAGCAGTGGCAGTAATGGGTGATGCATCAATTGAAGAGGTGGAGCTGGAATCATTCATAGGTGCATTGTTATTCAATTCTCCAGAAGGCACAAGTGGTACAGGTGCAGCACAGAACCAAAATTGGGATGAACTATGACATTATTAAGATTCGGGATTGGTACAGGTATAGAGGTTGACCTGGTAGGTAATTTAGTAGACACTGATGAGGATTTAGATACCAAAGTAGAATATGAGAGCTCAGTCTCATCAAACAGAACATGGCGAGATATATAAACCCTCTTTGTATTAACCTCAAAACAGACAGATATAACCCTTATACTTTGAAGCATACCCTAGGAAGATGCACTTGGTGGTCCTAGGTTGTAATTTGTTATGTGTATATGGCCTAAGTAAAGGGTAGCAGGAACAACCAAATACCCTGAGGTGATGAATCTCAGGAATAGAATGAAACAAGACCTCAAACGGAGATTTATTTTGCAAAGTGGAAGAATGCATTCGATTGATTAGGTAGACTGATCTTTGACAAGCAAATGACCAAAAAGAAGGTGGTAAAGAAGTTGTCTGTAAAAGAGTAATGAATGTCTCTATAATATGTCTATGCTTTCTCTCGGCAAGGCCGTTTTGCTCTAGGGTATGGGGACATGACATGTGATGAATGATTCCTTTGTCCATCAAAAAACTTTGAAAAGATTTGCCTGTATATTCACCCCCACCATCAGACTGCAACACTTTAACAAAGGCATTGAATTGATTGCCAATGAAATTATAGAAGGAAACAAAGGTAGCACCAACATCACTTTTATTGCAAATTGGGAAAATCCAACAAAACCTAGTACACTCATCTATAAAAGTAACATAGTATTTGAAGCCTTCAACAAAAACACAAGGAGCTGGGCCCCAAACATCACTATGTACAATCTCAAAGGGGTTTACAGATTTGGATGAAGACATAGGAAAGGGTAATTTGCTAAACTTGCCCTCTAAGCATGTAGAACAAACACTAGGTAATGAATCAAGAGTATGAGAAACATTTTACTTTCGAAGAATTTGAGAGACTATGAGATTAGACGGATGACCTAATATGTGGTGCCAAAGTCGTGATGTAACTTGCTGTCCAAGATAGGCAGCTGCATAAGCCTTCTTTATTGTAGCAGAAGTTGATGGAGAAATTATTGGATATAACCCATTACTGCACTGCCTTTTGTATAAAATCCTCCATGTAGTTTTGTCCTGAATCCAGAAACAAAAAGCATCAAAAATTAACCATCAATTATTGTCCAAACAGATACAGTGGATAGATAACAGATTGTGTCAATTTGGGAACATATAAGACATGCTTCAATTGAAAAGACTGCAACAGAGTATAAAGAGTGGAAGAACCAATATGAGAAATAGGTAAACCTGCACCATTAGCTGTTTGAACAGATTCATGAGAATGGTGTAGCAAGTGACAGATTAGACAAATTTGTGGTCATATGATTTGTGGCGCCAATATCTGTTATCCAAACTTGTTGAGGTGATGCAGAAGGCAATTGAGATACATTGTAGTCATTGGAGAGGAAGAGCCTTTCTGAAAACATAACTCAGCACTATGATTTGGGTTACCACAGATTTGACAGCCAGTAGAAGGAGCAACATTTCGAAATCTGCAAGTGATAGCCATGTGATTGGGCTTGCCACAAATTTGACAACCTTGAGAAGAACGAAACCTACATGTGTCAACCAAATGATTTGTCTTTCCACAAATTTGACAAGGAATAGGAGGAGTAGTCCCAAATTGTGGAGCCGAGCCAAGAATACCGGAACCAGAATTACCAATGTTGAAAAATGGTTTGGAGTTATTGAACCTGGTATTTGAATTGGATTTGCCCTTGTTCCTATTAGTGAAAGATTTGTAACCAGAGCTGTTGTTATATGGCCTTCCAAATTGAACTGTGGCTGAAAAGTAGAGGATTTTGGAGATTGAGCCACGAATGCATTTAGCATAGGAGCAGTAGTAAGAGTCTCAAGCATGGCTTCTTCTGCTAGCAATTGGGACCTAAGATCCTTTAATGAAATAACTGATTCACGCCCCCTTATCACAGATCGAATGGTGTTATACTCATAAAATAGGCCATTGAGGGTACGAATCACAATATTATCATCCTCAAAATAAACCCCAGCAGCTGACAGATAATCCCTAGCTTCTTTAATTCTCTGAAGATACACAGTAATAGAATCAGTACCTTTCTTGATAGTTTGCAACTCAGATTTCATATGAAAAATACATATCCGAGTAACAATGGAGAACTGTTCTTTGAGACGAATCCACAGGTCTCGAGCGCTTGTGCTGCCAATTGCACAACAAATCGCTGGTGTAGATACAATAGCAGTGATGAGTTGCATCAATGCTCTATCATGCATCCTCTAAACCAAGTAGTCATCTGATTCCTTGTGAACATCAGACTGAGTAGAAGGCTTTGAATAGCCAGATTGAGAAGCAAGAAACCGAGGAGGACATGGTGTAGACCCATCAACAAAACCCATAATTCCATGCCCTTCCAATAAAAGTTGCATTTGGAAATGCCACGTGAGGTAATTGGTATCATCCAATTTCATGGTTACAAAGGTTGAAACCGATGAAATGAGAGAAGTAATATGAAACTGTAAAATTTGTAACTGAGTGGTAGTCACCATTGTTGGTCGAGAAGAAAACAATTCTCAGAGAACAAACCACAAACAGGTGGCGTGCACAACCCGAATCAAAGAATGTGATCCCAAATTGAGAGAGAAGAAACCCTAAATCAGAAAGAATCCAATGCAAGAAATCAAGAATCCAATTCGAAGAAATACAGTAGCGGAAGCAGAGAATCCAAGATCGAAGAACGGCCAAGTCTTTATGCTTGCACCGGAACGAACGCTGATGAAGCTGGATTGGTGATTGATACCATGTTAACCAAGCTTGATCATGTACAGAAGAAGAAGAAGATAGCAGACTTAAAGAGAGAGAGACATAGAGGGAGAGAGAGAGCGAGAGAATACTTGAAGAAGAAGTAATCTGTGTTCTTCATTATTTTTCCTTAACTGTTTACATGAACTTTACAGTATATATACAACAACTAATATTGCTTACTCTATAAGCTAACTATTTAACAAACTACTAACTACATCTTATGACACTTGTCAAACGTATAGCCCTTTGATTACTCCTTACACGTACTTGTATGCATATCACTGTTACTGCTGATTCTTCACTCCCACTTGCTAATCCACCCTAACTCCTTCTGCCAAATATCAATTTCTGTAGAGTGATTTTGAAACTTAACTTTCTACTCCTGCTTCCACTCTAATTGAAACGTAGTCGACAGTCGGCACACATAAGTAAATTACTAGTTACTAATTTGTGTATCAAGTAAATCTTAATAAATGCCCTTTCTGTTTAGAGGATTTCTCGAGTTGGAGTTGGAGCTCAAGTAGGAAATTCCTGGTGCCCAAGCCTAGTTTCCACCTCTCTAAGTACGTACTATATATATTAGCATATATATGAATTTATAAATGTATGGAAGATTAAAAAAAAATTGAATTATTTTTATAAATGATAGGTAGATTAAATTTGTAAAAAAAATTATTATGTTTCGGTGCATAATATTTGCTAGACCATAGATGATTTTGCTTTTTTGATTTGGTCAAATGTCTAAAGAAATCGACGGTGTAAAAATTGGTGCATATAATCGAAAATCCTAATCACATATATATATATATATATATATATATATATTTTTTTTTTTTTGGAGGAAACCTAATCATATGAATATATTGAAAAAAATAATAATAAAATCATACAAATATAAAGTACAAATGAAGGGAAATGAATGCGCAAACGTAACATTGCCTGTTCAGTCTTGAAAAAAATTTATATGTGGCCGGCCCCACAACAAGAACAAAATAAAGATATAAATTTAAACCAAATCCTTGCCGAAACAAGGCCGTTTGGCCGCAATTCACAAGAATTGCTACGCCTCCGCCCCCTCCGTCGCCGCCCGAGCAGTTCAAATTCAAACAACCACCCCAATTAGGCTTCCACAACATCAACAGCCGTTGTGTTGATCTGTACTTCCACTGCGCCAAGGGACAGGACGCCATGTCGACCGTGGAATTCTGCGAAACTCTGATGAAGCAAGTTCTTCCCTCGGCCTGGTCGCACAATCCCCTAACCACCCTCAAACTCATCTGCAACTTCATAGACAGGGCGACGGTGGAAAGCGCAATCAAGACGAAGCTTTCCTCACGGCGGAGGTTTGGCTCCACCATAACCACCCCAAAACCCTTGCCTGCTATCTCGTGACACTTTCTGGCTCCTTCGGACATATCCTAGACCTTCCATGCATTCTCTCGCAGGTTCTACGGGGCGAAGCTCACTTGAAGTTTACTAGGTAAGGTAGGAGGTGGATTCAAACGGAATGGTGAAGGTAAAGGGAAAGAACGCCAAGTCAAAAGCAAGAGACTTGTTGTTGAGGAGGAAGACGATCCACACGGCCAACAAGGCGGCTCAGAGATATGAGCGCGACGCTGATTACCGCTTCTTGCACGACTGTGTTTTGTATATTTTCGCCCAGTGCCTCAAGTCTGATATTGAAAAATTTCATCATCACAAGGACCATGACCATGATCATCATGATGATTACTGCTTGGAGATTACCCAAGCGGCTACCTCTTTGCCCACCACCGCTGATCCTGTTCGAAAACATTGCAAAGGAAGGTTTTCCCGCCAGAATCATGGCGCCGAGAAGGGGACGGTAGTGTTTGTTGTATTGACCGACTAAGGAAGGAGGTTTTGTCACCCTTGAGAAAAACTATGGCGCCAGAGGGCTGGGAACCTGCCAACCTGCCAACCAGTGGGGTTATAGAGCGGAGTACAAGCGAGAGCAACTGGCTGCAGCCAATGAGATTGATCCTGGCGATGCCGCGCTGCTTCCGCGTGACATATTAAGCTATATCAAGTATCCCGAGCTCGAGCAAGATGCTGATGTTAAGTGGAAGAAAATGGTGAAGGTCTACTTAAAGCAGGGGAAGCTGAAGAATTGGTTGGCTGTGTGTGATGTCGACAACACCTTGTCGGCGGGTTTGGCTTTGGGGCTTTTGTTGCCTCAATTGAGTGACGAGCCATGGAAAGGAAAGGTGGTCACCTACAGCAAAAACCCTCGGCTGCATTCGATACAAGGCGAGGATCTTAATTCGAGGGCCAAATGTATGCAGACTTTGATCAAAAGCCAGGACTGAACGGCTGATTTTGGGAAGGTGTTCGATGTTATTCTAGAAGAGGCAGTGAATGCGAATTTGAAGCCAGATAAGATGGTCAAAAAGGTGCTTGCCTTGACCACATACAAACACTTCTTGACAGGCAGCAACTTCAGCTTCTGGGGGGATGTCTCCCTTTTTTCTTCTAGTTTCTGCTACTACTTTCACTTCTCCAAAGCTCTCCTTCTTTCTTTGAGTTCTGTTGAGACTAAGAGAGTATATATAGGTGTATATATGCTGCTAATAAGTGTGTGTGTGTGTGTATATATATATACATGTAATTAATACTTTTGTAGAGTGAAGTATGATGATCTGGGGGTTTCTGATTCTGTCCAGAAGAGCAAAGTGAGTGACAAGAATTAAAAAAGTGGGATTGGAAAACGGTAGGCTTATAACGTTCACATTCTAACAGTCACTTTTCGTGGGGACAATAGAAACTAATAAAATGTGGGGCCTGGACTTGTTGCCTCAAGTGATCTGGCACTGGCAGTTTCACGCACGAATATGCTTCCAAATATAAAGAAAAAAGGCACAAGGACAACTAGACGAGCACCATAGCCTTAAACGGGTCGATCTTGCTTTGGAATTTTTTTGATTGATCCGAGGTTATTTTTCAACTGAGATTTGCTTTGGTGAGCATGAACTTCCCTACATTTTGGTTTTACACGACCCCAGCGTTGAGACCACTCATGTGAGAAAGGTGATACTTGTATAGCAATTTAACCAAAGATTTTCTTCAGGTGACACTGATCGACCAACAATTAACAATCATTCATGTAAAAGAGTTGGCTTATGCAAAAACCCTACCAAAGAGTCACATTAGGGCGACACCGTAATCAATCAACAATTGACAATAACTCATCTAGAGCCAACTCGTGGCTTTTGTTTATAGGCATCCACTAAGGTTGCTTATGTTTTATTATACGTACTTGGCTTTTAGATAGAAAATGGTGGTGCTATTCACACCTATTTTTACCTCCACCCACTCTTCTCAAATTTTGACCGTCGGATCGAATGAATTTTAAAAGACCAAAAGACAAAAGTTACCAAAAAAAAATGTGTGAGAAGTTAAAATGGGCGTGTGAATAGCACCAACTACAGAAAAAGGAAACATCCATTTTTTTCCTCTTGATTAAAAGAGGAGATTTACACCGCAACATACTAACACAAAATTGGCATGTAAGTTTGACTCAAATATCTATAAAATCGTATCTTATTTTAGATATACATCATAATAGCCAAAACCTTAGAGGCAGAAAAGACCCAAGGACAAGTACATGGGTGCACAAAAGGATAAAAAGCGTGCAGAAATCATTTCCCATTATTTATCACCTTCCTTCTCCTATAATGTCAGTGAACAATTATTGAGTGACGTTTACTGGAGAAGGCGCAGGGTCAACCCCCGGGGTGTTAGCACCACTTGCATTGCTGCCTTCAGGCTGATAGTTGAGGCGATCATCACTATGCTTGGATGCAGTTAATGGGGTATCACCCTTCATCAAACAGCTACCTGTTGACAATGTTGTTACATCTTTAAAATCATAATCTGTCAAATAGCTCGGCTTCGACATGACAGTGCCTATGTCAATATCTCCAGAGAGCATTGCCACCACGCGCGACATAGATGGCCTCGTCATCGGTGATGCCTGCGTGCACATGAGAGCTATTCTTATCAGTCTAGTCGCTTCAGTTTCGTCAAACTCTGTCAATCTCGAATCCACCAGCCCCAGAATTTGGTCGTTTTCATGTAGAGTCCATGTCTGAAAAACATTATGCCATGGTCCAAGGAAAGGGTGAATAAGTTTTTCACAACAATGCCAAAATAAAGCTAGGGGAATGCAATTCCTACCCATTCAAGAAGATAAATCTTTTCTGGATCTAAGTTATTGTCAAAGTTTGGTCTCCCACTGAGGATCTCCAAAGCAACAACTCCAAAACCAAACACATCAGCCTTCTCTGTCAAATGTCCACGCATTGCATACTCCGGTGCCAAATAGCCTCTGCAATGCAAGATAATCAAATGGTTGTACAATGTTTCTTGAGATCATTAGTGGCATTATTAACTTGATGTGTATTAAAAATACAAGTATAAATGTGTGTTGCTATAATATATGTAACGTATGGAAAAAACAATAAAGGATGGCTTACATTGTCCCTGCAACCCGGGTGCTGATGTGGGTTTTCTCGTCATCATAAAGCTTTGCCAATCCAAAATCTGATATTTTTGGGGAGAGTTCTGCATTGAGCAAAATATTACTGGCTTTGACATCTCGATGTACAATCCTTGGCCTTGACTCCTCATGGAGGTAAGCAAGTCCTCTTGCTGTTCCCAACAATATATTGAATCGAGTAGGCCAGCCAAGGTGCAAGTTACTTGTTCCTGAAATATTAGTGAACACATCCAATCAAAAACATTTCTTAACAATTTTAGAGTGCTTCAAACTACAGAAAATGTTGTTTCTATGCAACCTAATGTAGATAGGTTTGTACCAAAAAGTGCCTGATTTCAAGATACTCATAAACCAAAATGCGGTGGCTGCCTTCAATGCAACATCCATACAATTTCACTAGATTCCGATGTTGCACAGCAGATACGGTAGCAATTTCAGATACAAATTGACTCTTCCCTTGGTGAGATGCTACTGAAAGTTGCTTCACAGCCACTACTCTACCATCAGTAAGTGTACCCTACAATGTACATAGAAACACAATTTAGTGACGTGAAAGGAAAGAAAACAGAAGCTATATTTTCTTCGCTCGCTCTCTCTCTCTTGTCTCTTGTCATTACGTCAAGTACATGATATGATGTAATACGGATTTCACCTTATAAACGGGGCCATATCCTCCATCTCCTAGCTTATTTGAAGGATTAAAATCTTCAGTTGCAACTCTCAATTCAGTATAATTGAAAGTATATGGCCGGGGGCCTAATCCTAGAATATCTGCACATTCACAAAACAGTATGACATAAGTATTACTTTCGTGAAAGCATTCTTACTTCTGTGTGTTAATGTCAGAGCAGAGAAACCTGAATTGGGTACCAGTAATGATATGGTCATTTACCTTCATCGTCTTCTTTTTCTGATTTTTTCCTCCTCATATATAGAATCGCAAATATTAATAGCAAGCTTACAACTCCAACAGGAACTGCAATACCAAATATCAACCCAGTCTTGCTCTTCTTTCCTGGAGTGGTTGGTGGAAGCCCTACAAATGTTGGTGTAAAATCTGAGTGATAAAACAGACGAATTCTTCAGTGTCAATTAACAGTAGAAAAATACATTCAAACCACTCACAGGAAATCTCTATCAGTTAACAGATACTATACCTGAAGCAGCATGGACAGCTGCTATTAGTGGGCCTACAAGACCAAAGTCGGGTATGCAACAAGTCCCTTTTCCAGCCCAGAACAGATGAATTTCAAGATAATTTTCTGACACGCTAACATTAAAGTTTCTCACAACTGCTCGGTTAACACCACCTGCCTCCTTCGATATGTCAAAGTCCTTCGTCCTGCGGGTACCCTAGCAAATGAAGAGGTAGGTGATAATTCTAGTCTCCTTTAAATCAAAGTCTTTAGTTAATGTAGCTTAAAACATTGAAAACCTGTCCAAAGAGGTGTTTACTTCAAATAAGTTAGAATTTTTATTCTATAAGCAGTCTTACCTGAATATAGATATCAAATACACGTCGTCCTAGACTTTTCCAAGTTCGCGAAGTGCGACTTGCAAAAACCGTCTCTGCAAAGTGCAATGTTACAGTGTAGGGCCCATTCGCAAGGCCCAGACCATAGTATCTCAATGATCCTTGGGACACTCTTGAGGTCTGGAAAAGCTCCGGGGTCACATCTGTTCTGGTGACTTGTATCTGCTCTGGGGAGTTTACCAGAAACGATGGGTTCTCGCTGTTTGCATAAAACAAACCGGCATTGCTTACAGCCCATTTCTCTGTACTGATACTGAATGTTGCTGGGCCAAGATCTGAGTCTTCAGTCTCATACAATATGCCATCACGTCCCATCATTTCCAGTCCACCACAGTTGATTGAGAAGTTTGCATCTGTAAGTTTCATGTAATACCAGAATCTACCCATGATTAGCGATGAAACTTCAAATTGAAGACTCATACTAATGTTCTTCAGTCACATATTTCTAACCAGTTATGCGTATTACTGAACTTATGAAAACATGCTTGCAATTTATATCCATATGTATATATAACTAGAGAAGCAATGCCTTTTCCTCTAACATGACGTTGCGTTAAAATAGTAAATGATGGGTGACATAAGAGCAGATTACATCGTGGGGCATTTCGATTGCATGGAAAATTTCTCTGGAGGCAATTCAATCCAGGAAAACTGCAAACACAGAGAACAATTATTAGTTATCCCGATCGAAACACATAGTGGAAGTGTTGTGATAGTATTGCTTGTCTAAAACGAATAAGAGAAACTTCAACTCACGTTGTGTTTGAACTGTCAAATGTGAAGTTGTTGACCGCTAAGTTCCTGCATAAAATCATTTAACAATTAACATATGAAGAACTATATCTTTATCAAATGAAAATTCCATGTACAAGATCAAAACTTAGTAGGCAAGTAGCATTGTGAAAACGAATCTCAGCGATAATTTTTTGTCCGAACATATTCTGGTGATTTAAACTGTAAAATGAAGGTGAAAGATAAAAGGACACGTACAGTTGCGACTTTGTGGTCGCCCACTGGGGAAAGCTTCCTGATAAAAAATTGTAAGACAAATCTCTACAAATAACAAAATAGAATCAGAAGACACAAAATGCATGAAAGTTATTAAGTACTTGTGTAAGATAGGATTAGAATGCTTACGATTATACACAAACGCATACATGCACCGTGCATTCTATATGACTACTTTAAGAAACGAGGACTTACATAGTCTGAAGTTGATCGCTCTTTTGGCTCGGAAGAGGTCCGGAGAGACTATTGTTTCCAAGAAACCTGGCCATTTCGATTATAGTAGAAGGCACCCAGAAAAGAAAAAGAGATGAGCAAGAAAAAGGTCAGATGTGCAAAAAATCTAGAAGGATTAGTCCAGATCTTCAATCAAAGTAGGGAATGTTAAAGATTTGATAACTTATGTATGGTAAGGCAAGCAATATATAATAATGACGGGGATTACAAGGAAGTAAGAGAACTCATGTTGAACAAAGAACTTGGGAGTTGGCCTGTCAAATTGTTGAAACTCAGATCCCTGCACACCGACGATTAGTTGAGAGGAGCAATCAGAATGAAAGAAAACTAATTGGCCTAGTTGGGACTCAAGCTTATATTCGCTGGTACGTACAGTAACACTAGACTTTGATATTCTCCGGTATCAGATGGGATGGTACCAGTGATTAATGCGTTTCGTAGTTTTCTGTATTCCAAAAACATAAAATTTGATAAAAAGTAGATGGAGTAAGATATCAAATTTCAAAAGGAAAAAGAAGTTAGATGAAAGTATCTGGATTGATGAGAATCTTCACTTACAAATCAGTCAAGTTTTTCAGATTTTTTATGAAATCAAGAGAAGAGCTCCCATTGTATATATCACTGATTCCCCTACATCATTATATGCAAAATAAACCGAAATCCCGTCTTCGGAGAAAGAGAGAGAGAATTACAATTTATGAAACATTTGTACTTACAGAATTTTCAATGAGGTCAGTTGAGAAAAGCTGGTTGGTATTGGGCCTTCGAAAGAGTTCCCATGAAATCTCCTACAGAAACAGACAAGAAGCTTGTCAACAAATTATCCATCTCAGGTCTGCTTTCATAAACTGCATGAGATCAATGGTTTCTCTACTTACAAATCAATGAGTTGTGTCCAATTCCCTATGAAATCAGGTATCTTTCCTGAGAAAGGACAGTCCCATGCCCAGCTAAAATTCAAAAAGTTGACTTATACTAAGCTCATCCAAGAAAAGCAATCTCAAAGTACTGGATAAACGAACAAATCTAAAATACGATTTAAGAGCCGTTCTTACAGGAGTCGCATGTTGGTGAGCTTGGCAAATGTTGAAGGAATTTCACCACCGAGTCCACAGCTTTCCATGTAACTGTGAAAATCATAAGGCAACTGATTAATACCCATTTCATACGGTAAAGTGCAATTTTTGCTCATCCGTGAGGAATTAACATGTAATTCAAATTTGATGATTTAACGAAGCACTTACAGTCGCTCGAGCTTGACTAAATTACCAAGTTCTGGAGGGAGTGTTCCGGAGAAATTATTTGATGCGATGTTCCTGCAAGTCATGTTGAATGGGCAAACACTTACTTGAAAGCAATTATTGAAGAGTGATAGAAGGTTGTCTTGAATTGTAAGTCTATAGCTGATTAGGAAATAAGCTGTGTATCAAATTTGTGTATTCACTTGAGTTTAAAATACCAAGTGTGCAGCTCTAATGTAGTAAGGCAAATAATGCCAGGTGCAATGATCCTAGCAACTAGCTAGATGTAAGGCTGAGATTGTTTTGTGAAGAGAGAGAATCCACCTTGGATTCTCACGGTTATGTAAAGCACAGAGTGTGTGTGAATTGTAGAGAGATGAAGAGAATATGCTCTGCTAGACTTTGCAGAGAGAGAGAAACCTTCAGAAAATTCTTCCATTGCTATCCTTCTCATTTTCTGTTCTTCGATTGTTCATTCATAACCAAATTTTTAGCTTATAACAACAGTTTCTGTTCTAATGTTTATGACACAAAATTTTATTGTACGCTCTCTAATTTTTCATGGCTTACAAAAAAATTAGCTCCTTAAGGTTTCCAAGCTCCTTGGGGATGGGCCCAGAGAATGAATTGACCGTAATTGACCTGAATGGAGATATCAGTTAGTGAAAGATAAGCACCATTAAACTTAATTACATTACATAACAGGAAACTAGTAGTGCATTATTCATAAAAGCATAATGATTTTTTGTAGATTACGGCATAAATAGTAGTAAAAGGTGTAAAGAACATCACTGTAGATTATGATAATCAAAATGAAGTATACAAATTGCTACGGGTCTCATTAGAAGTATGAGTACTTAAATAAATGTTCTCTCACTACTTACAATTCAGTCAATGCAGACATATTGCCAATGAATGCCGGTAGGGGACCGGTGAAATAATTCTTATCCATATACCTACAAAAATTGAAAGGAAGTGTAATCGTTAACTCTTTATCTTACAACATTGCCATATTTTTGTTGAAATTCCACATCGGCTATAGAAACAAAGAAAAAAGAGTTTAAATATCCAAATTCTACTCCAACTAATACCAAGGCCTTTTGGGATAAACCTCACACCTAACGGATTGTGCAGATAGTAATTACCAAGTTGGGGACAATATTGGTGTTGTTGGAAGTGAGTCTTTGGCCCGACTCTCTGATAATTCTACAATTTTTTATATCCAATAGATAATTTTGATGAACCAAAAACAGAGAAAGGAGTTGGAAAAAATTCATACAAATTTGTGAGATATCTTAGATCCAAAAATTCTTCTGGAAACACCCCTCGTTTGTTAAGACCATACACGGTCCTGGAAAGCAAAAATAATGAACATTTAGAACTACATAAAATGGAGCGACACGGTCAAATTATGACGTCAATATATATAGGTAGCAAGTGAAAAATCAGCAGTGGCATGGAAATCTTGTTCATAAAGAGAGAGTAGTTTAACATAGTTTGGTGATGTGGCATGTAGCATTGTTGTCGTAAGTACAGTTGCAAACGATGGCTGCGTTGTTATCGGGGAAATCATCAAAGCCCGTCCCGTTGATGGCATATCCACTGCAGGGTTCTCCACTGATATTCCACAGCCCCAACGCTGCTTGTGTGTTCCATTGTTCAAATATTGAGTTCAACGCCCTCACTGCACTCTCAGTTAATTCAGTCCTTGTGTGTATGACATTATATCACCATAATTTGACTTGTGTTACCACTTACCAAACTATCTCGAATCAAATGAGAGATCAAATGATTATTACAAAGGAAAATTACCCTTAATTTGGATGTTTTGTATATGGGAAGAAAAAAGGCTTTACAAATAAGTTCCTCGAAACTTCATTTCATAGTTGAAAAAACACTTAAAATGCCATTTTGTTGAGGGAAAAAAGCCCAGTTCCTGGTCAATAACACTTAAATGTGGCGAAGTGTGTGTGTAGAGAGAAAGAGAGAGAGAGAGAGAGAGAGAACCTTCAGATGGATCAGTGGTAGCATTTTGAGCAAAGGACAACTGAAACCAGAAGCAGCTGAGGAAGCAGAGTAATAGTATCCTCATCATCAACTTCATCTTCATATTGTACATGTGCAGAACTTGCTCTCCTCGAAGGCGTGAACTTAAACGACCAACACTTAAATTCGGACTGGCTGAATCATGCTTTGCATGTAAGAAGAAGAAGATGGGCAGCGAGAAAAGTCTCTGGTGGAATTTTCAAAAAAAAAAAAAAAAAAAAAAAAAAAAAAAAAAATCTCTGGTGGAATTTTCAAAAGTTGTGGCTGAACTGAAAATTCGATCGGGATGAAAATATCTACAAGTTGAGTTGAATGATGCAGCGAGAAAAGTCAAAAGAGGATATGTTTTGGATGACAGAAAAAGTCAGACTGCGACGTATGAACCCACCACCATCCCACCCAACCTCGGCTTAATTATTCCGATGACTTGTTTTTGTTTAAGGACAATACTTAGGTACTCAATGGAGAGTACCCAAAAGACTGACTAAATGAAGTGGCCCAATGGAGAGTACCCAAAAGACGTACCCAGAACCACTTCTATTCCCTTCGCCAGAAACCATGTCATCATCAGCGTCGATTGCATCCGGCCACTTCCTTTTGATGTTGATTCGAAGAGAGAGAACAAAAGAGAGAGCAAATCCTCTGACGCGGGGGTGTGGGGGATCTGGTGGAAGGAGGATATTGGGTGGCTGGGGGTCCATGGATATGGATTAGCTATGGCAGATCAGCCATGGCATCTGACAGAATGAGAAAGAAGATGAATTTGGTTATGAGTTTAAAATGATAATTGAGTGTTTGGTTAGTAAGATGCAAATATTGGGAAATGGATCCTATCTGAGGCAACCCTCGGGATCCTCCTGACCAGTGTTAGTGGACAGTTGGATTTTTACCAAACGGCTACAATTATTATAACTTTTAGAAGACCATCTGTTTGTAGTCGTTAGATAAAAATACAACGGCCCACTAATACTGGTCAAGAGGATCCTGAGGGGTTGCCTCGGAGAGGATCCATTTCCCAAATATTAGGATGAAGTTTTGAAATACACATGTTGTAATATTATTGAGGCACATCAGAGGTGAGTAAATTTCGATATTCTTCATTGAGTACCCAAGTATTGTCCTTAAAATAACTGCAGCTACAAAAGATGCGACTTGTATCATACATTTTCTCCAATTAAGAAAGTTGAGATTCTACCATAAAAGCAAAAGTAATGTTACACTTATTACCTATTTATACCATTATTTATATTATCTCTCTAATAACGGTAGTGTCTACCAACGCATGTGAATCCTATCTCTATTATAGAGATGACATAAATAATGGTACAAATATATGGTAAGAATAACATTTTTATAAAATCAATTAGTAGTACGAGAAGTAATTCAATTTATAAGCCTTTACACAATTTAGTCTCCTTTTTTCCTCACATTCTCACACCCAACTTTACATTTGGACCAAGTCTCCGCATACGCTTTCCTCATCAGCAACTTGCCGTTGAATGTTCTCATTCACTTGGGGATGTAGAAAACATTAGAAATATTGCCCGCGCGTTGCTGCGGGATTAGAAACCGCATGAAATTTTCTTTTTCAAAAGGATAAAAGATTGTTATAGATGATTAATGTTATTTACACTAAATGATGTTTTAACTTTTTGAAAGAAGTTTATATGATAAGTATAAATTGGGTGAATCAAGCTCTTGGAGCTCTTTGAACCCACTTTATGAGCCTAATTGGTACAATTGAAAATGAAGAGTTCAATCAAACTTCATGAGCTTAATTGAAACAAATTAATACCTTGACTGACTAAATGAACCGAGAATGAAAGCATCTAAATCCCTATTAATCAAGTACAATTACCAAATGAAGCTGAATAAAATGTCAAAAGTGATACATTGAGGTAGAGTTGGTGGCATCAAAATCACTAATAAAATATGCATAAACCCAATATGCATCAAAATTACTAAGAGGACTTCACTTGCTTGTTAAATTATAAAAAAATTCAAATAATATTGTTTCCAATAACTTGCTTAAAGAAAAAGAAATAAAAACATTCACCTCTAAGGCTCTAACCATATGAGAGGGGGGACTTCTTCTTCCGCATTTAGATGGTGAATTGAAGACCTATGCTGGTAGTAGACCAAGAGTACGTGCAACCCGACTGCAGCAATAAAAACACAATTGACTTTCACACTACATAAATAAATGATAAAAAGCACATACTTGCACCTAATGCATTGTTTTTTTTTTCTTTTCTGTGCAGTAAAAGAATAAAAAGGATAACATTCCCCTGAAGCCAAATTCATCCCCTGATTTATCAAAAAAAACAAAAATTCATCCCCCGATTTCTTGCAACAAAATTTCAGTAATTACGAACATCCCAAACTTACTAAAGGTTTCCAATAACCTTCTTGCATTGCAAGGTCCAAGAAGAACCAAACCATTTCAGGAATTCACATTGCAAACATAATGGAACTATTTCAAATACGAAAACCCACAAATCATAATGCTCTTATCCATGAATCATCTTCATGGACCGCAACTTCTAAAATCCTACAAGGCTTCTTTCTTTCTCCACTATCTGAGTGTTACGTTTCTTTTCTACTATTGATCTATGAAACCAAACTAAATTTTCACTTAATTAAATCTCAAACACTTCCAACTAAATCTTAAATCAAACAGAGCTGTTCAATTATATTAAACTACATAGAGAGAGGGAAAGAGAGATCTGGAATTACCGGGATCCTCAGTATTGAGCGGGGCATAATTCTGATTGGGATTCAAAAGCGAAGTCTGCACCAAATGCTCAATCAATATAGTCGGATGCTGAAAAGTAACTGAAATCCAGAGAACAATTTCATTTATAAGCAAAATAAAAATAAATAAATAAATAGAAAGATTTAGGGAAAATCTGTGATGGTGGAAACTATAAAAGCCAAACTAAAACTCTAAGGTTGTATTAGAGGTGTATTAAATCCAATGTTGAAACTTATTTAATAGGATCGTTCAAAACCTAAAAAAGGATCGAATAGTCTTGATAGAGTGGAGACAAAAGAAGAAGTAAGCCACCATAAAATTACAAACATCGTCCAGCTAAGAACAAATACGTAAAAAAGTTGGCTACTTATTTGTAAGATGAAGGATATGTGAAGGCAAGCTCATGGATGTGGAGGCTAATGAACATGGGTACGCATATCATTCATTTAGTAGATATGGAGGGCAAGAGAACGTAGTTTCAAAATTGGAGAAGACCACTTAGGAAGAAAAATATAATATAAATGTGAATTGCAAATATAAATCTGAAACTTAAATTATCTATGTTTTCTATTAAAACCCAGTGTTTATCTTCTAGCTATCATACGTCTCGAACAATACTTTTTCATCCAAATTTTTAAAACCATTCATACTCATACCAATCCACTCTATCGTGCTCAAACCAATACCGTCTAATACGTAACAAAAAAGTTGTACTTCACCTTTACTATACCATGTCTCATTTCCATGTCCATTAGTTAAGTCAATATCGTCCCACCAACTGACCATTAATTTGCAACTGTGAAAGAGAGATCCAGTTAAAATCTACCCCACAGGATCTTGCCACTGGAGGAGCAGTTTCCGCCACCGTAAAAAGCATCGCTTCCTCAAGAGAATGTATCCTATTTTCTTTGGAGCTCCACATGTGGTTCCATCCTTTAACAAATTGTTGGAACAGATGCTCATATCTACTGGTTTAGGAGCTGGTTGTTTTGCATTCTTCGCAACTCACAGTCTTCCCTCATGCCTGAAAGTTCCCAAGAAAGTTAGAAGCGGAAGGAAATAATAACTGGCACATTGTCCATGTTCCACATAAAGCTCATAATTAATTTTAGAAGACAACTTACTTGGCACAAATAAATTTCTCAGTCCCACTTCTGTCAAAATTTGGTGGCAATTCTTTTTTCCCAATAACTGTTTCCCTTTTCATTACTCATGGCCACACAAAAGTATAAAAGAGTTAACTAACAGGATAATGAATCAAAACATAGTAGTCGGTTAGAAAAGATTAAAAACACACAAAGCAAGAATGTGAACACTGAACTTATGTTTTCTAACAAATCAAAGAATACAAAACAATGGAAAACCACAAACCTGGAAGGTCCTCACACTCATCAACCAAGGCCCTGAGCTGATTAAGCAGCTGCTGCACCATCTCTCGCCGATTCAAGAGCAAGCACACCATTAAAAATCTCGAAACAAACTGGATCTGTTGTTGGCCAAGCTCAGGTCCTGAAACCTGCCCTCCTTGAGTACTCCCTGCTCAGAATCACCTCGTGGAATTGGCTCGTGTGCATAAGGAAGCAACTGCAACTCAATGAGACAGACTAATGTAATAGTAAATCATGCTTCACAATCCAAATTCTAGAAAACAAATGCTAATAAACACACAAAAATGAATAAAAGAGATGAAATTATTGTAAATTTTGAATAAAATCACCTCTCTCTCTCTCTCAAAGACATAAAAGGGTAGAAAGTGAAGCGGCAACAAATGGTAGGAAGAGTATAAGGTCTGTTTAAAACCTTCTTAAAATTAACCACATTTGGATTTGATAATAAAATTACATAAAAGTATTACCAACTGCATTAAAAAAATATCGTTGTCTCACTAAAAAGACTACCAAAAGAGTCTCCGTGGTTAAAGGGATTATGTCTGATCCCAATACATAAATCTCTCAATCTCTTGCTGTCAATCAAATATGTACTAAATCAGTATAATGTACTAAATCATGATCCAAACCACATTACATTCACAACAATAATCAATTGTGCACGCTAAATAAGTGGAAACATTTATACCTCAATCCTAGTGGGATAAGGCTTTGTTGTTGTTGTATTTACACCTCAATCCAATTCCAAGCTTAATCTTCTTGCTGGAAAAGTTTGACCTGCAAAACCAAATTACATTCATCAAGAAAAAGGAATCAATTTGAAAAAGCAAATACAATGCAGAAAAACAGGCATATTCAATTTAGCGCCACTGAAGCATATTATATGACAATTGTTCCACCTAGCCACTTAATTTAAAACACAACTTACAATGCATCAAAATTACTACAAATATTAAATCACAGCCTAAGATACATGAATCTCAAATTAATAATTAACGGAATGACCAAACACCAAAATACCAAAAGCCCCGTTGAATAAACTCCTTATGCACTACATCAGCTGGGTTCCAAATTACTTAGTACTGTGTATACGTAACTTCAAAGGTAAAAAAATTCATCTTGAAAAGTCACTATAGTTTTTATGTTTGAGAAACTCACAAAGTTTCATAGATAATTTGATATGAACCTAAAACCATTAACATATAAACCATAAAATGTAAATCAATCTAATCTAAAAATAATAAATATAAGGGAGCTTTAATAAAAAGGGCTTGAACTAAGTTTATTTTAACCAAAAACCATCCTATAACTTTTTTTAACCAAAAACCATCCTAGAACAAGGTAAAACCCACTAAACCAACAGACAACTCGACCACCAGCCAGTCACTCATGGGCTCTCCTTTGGCCCTCATCCTCCTCCTCCTCATCTTTGTCTCGCTGATTACTACAACTTTCCTTTTTGAATCACCCTATTTCGTTGAGTATTGAAGAAGTTATATCTATTTGAATCTTACCCAGTTTCCGACGACATCCGAGGCTTTCGAGGCATTTTCCGACCAAACCACAACGAGTTAGCCATCGTGCAAGGTACCATTCTCTTCGTCTCTTCGAGAACTACGATTTTCATTTTTGAATCACTCGATTTCGTTGAGTATTGACAAAGTTATGAGCGTTTAAAGTTTGTCCAACCCAGTTTCCGGCGACCTCCGAGACTTTCGAGGCGTTTTCCGGCCAAACCACAACGAGTTAGCTATCATACAATGTACCATTCTCTTCGTCTCTGCGAGAACTACAATTTTTGTTTTTGAATCACTTGATTTCATTGAGTATTGACAAAGTTATGAACGTTTAAAGTTTGTCCAACTTTCCGGCCTTCCCTTCCGTTTAGCTCCGGTGAGCAGCAACCACACCAAGCCCTTTGGGCCATGCACAAACAAACACTGTATCTGGAAAGAAAATGAACATTAACACTGTCGCTGGAAAAACTAACACTGTCGCTGGAAAAAATAACACTGTCGCTGGAAAAATATAACACTGTCGCTGGAAAAACTAACACTGTCGCTGGAAAAACATAACACTGTCGCTGGAAAAATAACACTGTCGCTGGAAAAACTAACACTGTCGCTGAAAAAAAAAACACTGTCGCTGGAAAAACTAACACTGTCGCTGAAAAAATAACAGTGACTTAGATTCCATAAACAGTGACTTAGATTCCATAAACAGTGTTACTTAAAATCCAGAAACAGTGACTTAAATTCCAGAAACAGTGACTTAACTTATAACATGGTTTTTTATTAAACAAAACTTATAACATGGTTTTTTATTAAACAAAACTTATAACATGGTTTTTTATTAAAACTAAAACTTATAACATGATTTTTTATTAAACAAAACTTATAACATGATTTTTTATTAAAACTAAAACTTTTCAAGCCATTTTCATTAATTTTCCTTAAATATAATGACATAAACATATAGTCATATTATACTTTTAAAGAATTATTTACGACATTTTTGCACTTCATAATCAGTGGTCAAATCTCAAAAGTTATGACGGACCTTAATTAGTTAATTCGTTGATTGGTATATGCAACTACCAATTTGTCTGGAGGCTACCAAGTTGTACATACGTACAAAAATATCTGAGTCTCAATTAAGAAGGAAGAAATTTCCGCAACAATTGGCCGCCATCTTGGATAGAGAGATACTTTTTAGTGTGTCCAGAACACGGACATATATATCATATATCATTACATAAAGTAGAGGAACACTAGCAAAAAATAATAATAATAAATCCTCCATTTGTGTATATAATAACATGAGAAATCCTAAAGACTCTCAAACGTATAACTCTCCATAGACTCTGTCATCTCATGTTTTTGGCACAATTCGGCCAACATTATAAAATATTGTGTAAAAAATATGAGATGATGGAGAATCTATAGAGAGTCTTCACTCTAAAAAAATCTTCTTAGTATTTCTTTAATAATATATAACGTATTGTCCTGTGTTCTAGTATATTAAAAAATCTCTATTGGGCTGATGAGAGAAATTATGCAGTACGATACTTGCAATTACTTTTTCATGTATTTTTATTGAAAAAGAAATGAGTCGTTACTCTGCTTGTGAGCCTCCTGAAAGTACAAAAGCAAACAAGATAATGATCGAGCTGTTAAGCATAAAGATAAGGAGCTCGTTACAAAATAATATCTTGGATTCTAGGATTTTTCTCTGTAGAAAAACAAGAATACATTGAACTTGATGATAAGTTGGTCCTATCTGACTAAGCCGTTCCCAAGCCAAGAATCAGCACAAATTTCAATATCAAGTGTTTCCGTATGTTTTGTTTGGGTTTGGATCATTTCGTGAGCTTGGGAGGCAGAGCCTTCTAAGTAAATCACACGGACTATTGAATTTTGATCAAACAGCTACAATTATTATAATTTTATAAAGACCTTATGTTTCTAACCGTTAGATTAAAATCCAACCGTCTGGTGATTTACTCAGAGGCTCCTGCGCCCAAGCTCAGAAGAGGATCCAAATCGGTTTTGTTTCACTACTAAACTAAATCCAATTTACATGCGTCCTATTTCCAAGTTCCTCCTAGTAGTTGCTCATTGCTTTTGCAGGAACATGTTCCAATATTCATATTTTCATAATTCAAATCTTTACAGAACATTTCATGAAGGATAAAATCCATTTATTCTTGATGCAACACTGATTAAACGATATAAAAACAATTAGACTACTGAAGTTAAACTTAAGTATCTCGGTGCTGAAATAGCTTGAGAGATCTTGTATTCGGTCTCTGCTTTGAACTGCCTCCACAATGACTTGCACTGTAATGGGATAATTATGGTATCCTTTGAATATGCATTTACTTTGGGCTGGACCACTTTTCTTGACCAACCTTTTAAATTTTTCTCAACAACAAGATATTTAATAATGTGGATGGCATTAAATTATCTAGCACTCAAAAGATAACGAGTCAATGGACAAAGTTGACGAATTGGGAGGTAAACTACTGGGCTCATTTAAGAAAGAAATCAAAATTTAACTTTAAAATGTCCAGTTTGCAATCAACTTGTACTTTATGAAAAAATATTGTTAAAATGAAGGATCCTTTGAATTAATATAATATTTTCAGTCATCATTTCGTTTCGAACTTTAGTTTGCAAAGTTATATACTTACAACATGGTTTTGGAATTATGAGTCCAAATATAACTCCAGTATTGAATCCTAATCCCAAAAGAATTAGACTACACTCAATTCTGTTATCCTAAAACAATAAGGATAACCAAAACAGCTTTTAATCAAAACTTTTTCATATCAATCTTAAACACTATAACGGGTCCTATTATATGTTTCATACTCATAATTTTACAAGTATTGTAGCCATATTTTTTGAGTTTTAGCTCACTGCTGGTAATGCAGAACAACAAAGAGATAGAGGAGATGTCAAAAGACACACGAGGTTTGACAGAAAAATGATAAAAGAGCAATGCTCAATTCTTCATTACCATAAAATTATAATTCCAAATTATCTCCCCCTTTAACATATCAAACTCCCTCCCTAATATACTAGTGTGCCAAAATATCTTCATCAATGTAGATACAACTCCCTAAGCCACTGAAGCATATTGTATGACAATTGTTCCACCTAGCCACTTAATTTAAAACACAACTTACAATGCATCAAAATTACTACAAATATTAAATCACAGCCTAAGATACATGAATATCAAATTAATAATTAACGGAATGACAAAACTCCAAAATACCAAAAGCCCCGTTGAATAAACTCCTTATGCACTGCATCAGACTCTCCAGGTGAGAAAGAAAGGATTGCAGGGGAGATTGCATCATTGCTAAAGCTCAGTATAGATTTGATACTAGCATGTCTGAAAGGTTAGCTCATCTCATTTAGTTTTATTGTTTGTTATTGTTAATTCGGCATCGTCAAGGTTGGTTTGTGTCTACCGATTATTTTTGTTTAATGGGTTTTCTGATGTTCAGGATTTAAGAGAAACTTGTGGTTGTGTCAACGTTTATGTATGATTCTACTCACATTAGACTAAGAAGAGATTATATACCAATTTGTACCGTTTGTGCGGTTATGCATGATTCAGCACTCAACTTGAAGAGTGATTTCATTTATGTTGTATTTAATCCTTTGCTGTTATGGTCGGCAAATGCTGTGCAAGTTCCTCTCCTCCTTTTCTTTGCTGTCGTATTGATTTTTCTTGATCTCAATTTTAGTATCTCAGCGTCATATAGCCCCTTCGGCCAATGCGATGATGGATGGGTTTGGAGGAGCAGACCTGACCGATCAATAAACTGCGCAACAAGAGACGGTCATGAAATTCGAATCATGTTCCTCTTTTTGCGAGACTACTAACAGAGCTGTAAATCTTTTCTGTTCTTTCCATTATTGAACAGCGTAAACTGACATTAATTTCATAACTAGAAACAACATAAACTAATGTGTACCTTCAACTAGAAGCAATCTTTTTTAGGAGAGGGATTGAGAGATTGACCTCATTTTTCATAACTGGCCTCGTAGAGAGATTGATCTCATATTTGCTGAAGCCGAATTGCAACAAAAGTTCTTCGGTAAGATCTAGGACACCCCTAATTTCATCTTTGATCTGATCTTCTAGACAAAATATGTGGGCATCATCCTGCAACAGGCCCCTAATTTCGTGTAAAACCTCTTACACGAAAAAGACCATGCAAGCTTCCAGATAATTCGTATCTATATACGGACGGCTCCCAACTCAGCAACTCGAATAGGAAATTCATGATATGAGTGAGGCTTCCTTTTGTAAACCAAGATATGATAGGGGCAGTTCATCGGTCGAAGCTGATAAAGTTCATCCTCAACATTCATTTGATCATACATATTCTCCTTGTAGTAATCCAGATGCCACTTATCTGCCAAAGGTTCGCCTTTGCAACATGTGGAGTATACAGCAGATTGTAACCACGTTCTATGTGGATCTTTTTCCACAAATCTTCCATTACATGCCTCACAATAGCACCCTTTGGATTGCTAACTGTTCAATCTGCGTAAACAGCAATGAAAATTCAAACCCCCACCAGCATCATTCTGTGAAAATTCAACAATGAAAATGTTCAATGCAAGAATCCTCATAATTACAAATAATGGGATTGCTAACTGTTCAATCTGCGTAAACAGCAGAAAGAGATTCAGGGCAATTCTGAGTACCTGTATAGAAAACAGGTCAAGAACTTGACCAAGGCGCCTGTGATCTTGACGTTTAGCTTCCTCTTTGAAATACCTTCAATTGATCTTCACTCTCCCATGCAGTGCCATAGATCCTCTGCAGCATTGGTTTCTTTTCATCTCCTCTCCAGTAGGCACGAGCAATAGACTCAAGTTCGACAACTTTTCTGTTAATATTTCCAGTTTTTTCAACATGGGCCCCGCACATAGGTCCCACCATTCATCACCTATGAAGAATTCGGCATACTATGAGGAATTATGACATAAAGACAGTCTAATATGACAGGATGCCAGTTCAAAACACAATCAAATCCCAGTACAAGCATGCATATGTATAAACATAAGTATAATTTGGTTAGCTTGACCAAAAGGTTCCTCCCACCTTCAAATTAGTCTCCTTTTCAATCTGCATATCAATAACTCATTTTTAAAGAGCACCAACAAAATTGTTTTCCCTGACCACACCCCCGCGCTCTCTTTTTTATTCCTTTACGCACAGTTCCTGCACATTAAATCATCACCTTCCATACTATATTGAGCCTGAAAATAGTGAAACCCTTGCCAATATGATATATGGTAATGGGATCTTCTTTAATACTATCCAAAATTTCCAATTTGTATGGTTCGTTGAGAGCGGTTATTCTTTTGTGAGCTTCATCTCTTGAAACTTCTTCTCTTATGAGTGGTTAGTTTCTTCCAATGATGTGATCCTACAAATCACAAAAGAAATGCTCATGAATAGTTTTCAATAGTTTCATGGTTCCAAAACTTTGATACAAACATGATAACTTATACAGAAATTCCACTTACCATCTCCTTCTTGATTCTCTTCAACTCTTTGTCCGTCAAAGGCTCCGTATCAAAATCATAATAGAACCCATTTTCTATCCACGGACCAATTGTCACTTTTGCATCCGGGAAGAGCTTTTGAACAGCCATGGCCATCACGTGTGCAGACTGCTGTCAAACACATATAAACAGCGGAAAAGGCGCCATTGATACCAAACTACAAGGAAATTCAAATAAAAATGAACATAGCTCGACCTCAACACTTTATCAAAAAATAGAAACCCATGTATCTTCTCACATTCCCAAAAACAGGATGAAAATTTTCACAGATTATCTACTGCTGTACACCCATTTTTCCATGTCCTATTCGACCAAATTTCAAATTACCGAAAAGTTATGTTCTTATTTTCTTCATCCTCGCTTCCTCATTCTTCAGAACAGAATCAGGTGACAATTAGTAACGTAGAATTCAAAATAGTTGATTAAAAGCATCAAACTTTCAAAAACGGGAAGCTCCTAAGAATCTAAAAATTCAACAGGAAAGCACTCCTACTTCAATTTAACATAACACAATCATAAATCCAATCCAAAGCAATGAATTTTCAATAAATACCGTGTGTCGAATTTTGATGAGGCTTTCGGAGGACTCGTTGGTTGGAAGCACGACTTTCTCAGGCTTATCAGCTACCTCCATCTGGGCATCCTTCAATTTGTCGTCTTGGGTCGAGATCCGAGCCTCCGTGGCCATCGCCGAGGAGGTGGAGACTCCATTTCTAGCGCCGTAGAGGGACAGAGCCCTGAACTCGGAGCTCAGTGGCGAAGCGCAGTGTTTAACTGGGGAAAGCAAAGAAGAGGTCTTTAGGAGAGGGATTGAGAGGAAGGAAGACGAAGTAGCCATTGCCATTCTCTGAAGAATTGGATTTCAGAATTATGAATGGGTTCGTGTGCAACGGTGGAGGGTGAGTGCGAGTGGCGTTCGTGACTTCATTTGTGGTGGAGGTTTGGCTTTCGGTTTTTTAGGTCCCTCGGACGCCTTAGAAAAGGCGAAGATCGAGAGCGACAGAAGCAGAGGCTTGCGAGAGACAGGTTGAAACGGAAAGGAAAGTCGAGACGTTGCAGTCGAAGCAGACCTTTCGAAGATGATGGACAAACGTAACCATCCCCTCACCAAATCCCACACAGCCGGCGATCCTACACCCTTTCTGAAGCCCAGTGACAATTTTGCAAATAACGTTAAATCAGGGGCAGAGAGACTAAGTGGCAATTTCGTAAATAAACTGAAATGTACCCCAAAATTGCACAGTGCCACTGCCACCTTCCCCTACTTTGACTAAAGTAATTATAATGTTCAGACAAATTCATTTTGCATAATTTTTCATTTTTTTTCAAAAATTATATAGATATGCATATGGCTATAACTTTTTATCTAATTATTTGTTATTTTTGGATTAATTTGCAATTTTAGGTTTATATGTTACTGATTTTGTTTTTCCGTCTCTAAAATTCATCAACATGTGCGCATCATCGTTCTCGGGTTTTAGATTGGAAGATGGTGATGTTCGTAAACATGTAGAGAAGAAGAGCTAACCAACGAGTGAGACATTATTTACACCATGCATCCATTGACACATGGACCCGTGAGGTGTACACATTGACTCATAATCTATATTTCATCCTTCTATTTTAAATTTTCCATAATTATCTTTTTTACTAATAATGTACACCATGAGATTGATATAACCGTTCATATTTTTTCCTCTCCATCCTTCTCTTTTTTCTTCTCTCTGCCGTTGCAGTCTTCCTCCCAGTTTCTTTACTTTCTTTATAAGGACACGAGAAGTAAAAAAAAAAATCTTCTCCAACTATCATGGAATGAAAAGAAAGAAAAAAAAATTCAATTTCAAAAACATAGTTAAAATCATCTTAATCCCCAACTATCTAAATTTCAGGCCACTGCTTGTCAGGGTAGAAGAAAAGAAAAAGAAAACAAACATACAAACAATTTAATATATTTTTGTGATATTCAATTTTGCTGTTAGTCAAAGTAGATACTATAATTCATTTTTATTGATAAAATATTAGCATCCACAATGCTTTTTGTTTACCATTCACATTCTTATGAAGAAAGGAAAAAAGCATACATGCACAACCATTCCTATTTTGCTGAACACGAGAAAATCATTGTGGTAGGATTTAAGTGCTATATTTTATATTTTGATTTCATTCCAGATTTAAAATATCACTTCCGTTTAGTATGTTGTTTATCATTTTTTATCACAACAGAGTCATATGGTGTTACTGTCCGTCCTTTTAGTTGTTAAAATCTGTTTTTTTGAGTTGTACATAGAACTCTTAACGTAGAATTAGTAAAATGCAGGTGCAGAATAAACGACTAATCAATGTGAGAGAAGCTTTTAATTTTTTTGGGTTCAATTTTAAATGGGTTGTTATCAACCATTGAATTGCTTTTGGAATTTTCATTTGATAAGAGAGATGTGGGATTTTAAATGGGTTGTTATCAACCATTGAATTGCTTTTGGAATTTTCATTTAATAAGAGAGATGTGGGATTCTTTTGGGTGAAACTTTTAATCTGTGAGATTTTTAGTTAGGTTGTGTTGTGGGTTTTCGCAAATTTCTACCGTGTTTATGCATGCATTTTTTGTTATAGATTTGGAAGAAAATAGCATTACAGGGTGTTGAGGGTTTGTTGGCGGGGGAAGGGAGCAGTGTTAAGATTTTGTAGGTGAGATATTAGGGTCAGAGAAAAAGGGGACAAAGAGCATCGAAGACACATTTGGGATTAGGGGTAGCAAAACAGGGGAAAAGAATATGACAGAGGAATGGACTTAATTTTTTCTTAACTGGTTTGGGATTTTGCTTGCCTTTGGGGTCGTCGTTGGCGTCAAGCGGTGTCTGTTTTTTCATAACTTTTATTACTAATTTTTATGTCGTTTGCAATTTTGTATCCTGGGATTTTTTAATTTTATCGTTCATTATCGGTTTTTAAATTTTTTTTGTCTTCGTTTGTTTATTTTATATGTTGTGTTTGTGCTGGAACACCGTTTTGCAAGTTCTCTTTCCATTTGGACCGCTGCATTTTTAAAGTGTTGAGGGTGAGATTTAGATACGCAAGACACTCCATTTGTTTTTCCAAATATGCGTGTTTGGTGATATGAGAGAGGGGGTTGGATGGTAATTTTGTCCGTAGGGTTTCGGACGGATTGGGATGGGTTAGGGACTTTGTTCATTTAGTTTGTTTCTGAGAGAGAGAGAGAGAGAGAGAGAGGGGGGTGAGGATGTCAGTGTCGATGTTTGATTCAGTGAGTGAGAGTGTGACAGTGAGTGAAAGAGGGGGATCATCGGGATTTCAGGGAGAGAAACACAGAGAGAGGGGTGATGGTGAACAGGCGTGAGTATGGTCCCTTAGTCCGAGATTCACTCTTCATCGTCCATACTCTATTGCATGCTCAGATAAGTCTTTTTCAATTACATTTTGTACTAAAATCTGTTTTTTTTATTGTTTCTTGCATTTATATCTGCGTGAATGTGGTGATTGAAAGCCCAAAAAAAATTTGCAAATCTTTTTGTACTGTTTTTTTAGGTTAGGCAGCATGGTTTTTGGTTTTTGGTTTTTTTTTTTTTAAATCGATTGGGGGATTTTCTAGGCGTCTATTTATTTGTTTGCCCTTTGGTTTGTTTTTCATTCTGGGTTCCCCTCTTTCATTTGAGAGTACAAAAAATTCCAAAGGTAAACATCCAATCCCTTTCTTCGCTTTTCTGTCCATAACCAATAATCGGTGAAATAAGTGTGTGGTTCTTGGATCTGCGGTCTGAAACAAAAAAATTATGTCAATTCTCTGTGCCAGCTAATGTATCTGTGATTTCTTTGCAGGACGCTACTGCAACACTCAAGTCCGTTTGGAAAATGGAGAGCACACGACTTAAGGATCTCGGACCCAAGGTAAAATGTAATAATCTCTGGCTCCCTTTACTAATCTACGCTTGCATGCACTAGATCTGTGAATTTTAATTATGCATGTGCACTCTCTGTGCCAAAAGTTTTTAGATCCGAAGCAGTCAGGAAGCTAAGTTAGGAAGGTTAATTTTGTCCTATGGGTTTGGGACGGATTGGGATGCGTCTAGGTGGCTGTCATTCGATGAGGGTTTGGTGAATGAGAGCCATGCCGCCTTTGCACAGAGAGAGAGGGAGGGAGTAGTAGGTCGTGTTTTATTGTCTTTACTGAACCATTAGTTTGATTGCCTATCCCTGTGTATTTGATTTCATTTGGAAGATGACTTCTCATTCCTATAATAATCAGATACTCAATCTTCAATCCTGCTTAGTAGCAGCGATCACCACCTGTTTCATGAAAGGTACACGTGAAACAGTTGTTAATATTTGGGAACCAACAGAGCTCCTTATTTTGGGGGTTTGTTTCTGTTTTTGGCAGGAGAACGATTTGGAGCAAGTGACTGAAAAAGTTAAACTTCGATATCGAAATTAATGGAAACCCATTGGTATGATTTCTTCATCTGAAATTTTTAATTGCCTAATTGGTTTCATCAATTAATTGTGTGCAAACATTATGTGTAATTTTTTACTTCTTCCAATTAAATGATAAGATCAAATTAAGCTAAGAACTTTGGGATTTGTAAATGTTGTGTGATTAAATTATTCATATTATCAATTAATTTTGAGCAAACATTTCTGGGTAGTTGTTAATTTCCCTCAATATTTGATAATAATTAAATTAAAGCGGAGAACTTTGTATTTTGTTCATTACCTGCCTTAGATTTTACTTGGCAGAGAAAATGTAGTTTCCTTGATATTATTCATGTTTTGTTTTCTTTCAGATCGCGTTGTAATGGGTCTCTTTGGAAAAAAAACAGTTCTTAAGACCAGTTGTGAGGTTTGTTCTTAATATGGTACATGAGTGTTTTATAATTCTTTTGCACAGTTGTTAGTATTTGTAGTTGTGATTGGTGTTGTCCTACATGTTTGGCCTGAAGAAAATGAGACACTACTTTTGATAAACCATATTGAGAGTGAAGGAATATCCTTTTGACCCTGTCATGTTGGAGTACATTTCTACTAACTTGGTACACTATGGAAATTCATGGACTCTTTTACTTGCCCCTTTTTATATGTATTTGTTAATTACATGACAGTTTTCGACCCGTCGCATCGCGCGGGCATGAATCCTAGTAACAACTAACCTATAATTTGTAAAACCAGGCACTGAGCAAACCCCGTTTATTTTTATTTCAAATTTTCAGTAACTACAAACAAGAAACAAAATCAAAAAGAAAGAAAACTATCGCGCAAATGAGTAGTGACCTTAATCTGATGCACATGGTACAAACAACAGAAATCATACATCATGAAGATTCAACTTCCTCAACGTTTGCCGTTCGCCTTTGTCTTAAAGGAGGGCTTGAGTATTCCATGCCGGTATCTGATGACGAGATACTGGATGACACTGAGGACTCCGGGAATGAGCTTGTTACAGGATTTGGCTGAGGTGTTTCACTTCTATAACTCTGAGAAGAAAGAGAAACTCGGTGCTTCCGGTGTTTGATTCCCCTGAGCTTCTTCTGCGAGTTTTCTTAGAAGATTCATGATGGTTGGAAGAAACCTTGATGAGATAGACAGTATTTCGGACAGCTGGTAAAAACAAATAACGGAAACTAGAATTAGAAACTGCTTCAATCAAGAAAATTACAATTTGATGAGAGACTGTAACCAAAAAGGCCAGCCCCGAGTGAAGTCTCTATCAAATTAGGACCACCAGCTGTTGTATTCCATGTTCAATCCCAATTTTACACTCTACTAAGTGAGACAAGAAAAAAAACTCAGTTTTATACTTACAGCGCCATGCTGGAACTGTTCCGTAATGTCCATCTGTACCCATAAGGCCTTTGAAAGTAAAAATGCAACAAATAGAACCATGAGGTAGAGAGGGTTCCTGTTTCATTTGAAGAAAAAAAGGCACAGTGATTAACGGATGTGCAAGACATTAGGGTCTGGACACTTAAAAATGTCCAAAACCTAAAAATCGCAAAAGGAAACAAAAAAGAACGGAAGTAATCACTTTAAAAGGATCATAAATTCGTTGAAACCAAGAACGATCATCACCATTATAGCCCATGGAGGAGGTAACCAGTTGTTACTCCGTTTGTAAGCCTCCTGAAAGTACAAAAGCAAACAACATCATGATCAAGCAGAGATATAAGCATAAAGATAGGGAGCTCGTTACAAAAATAGTATTAGGATGCTAGGATTTTTCTTTGTAGAAAAAACAAGAATACACTGAACTTGATTATAAGTTGGTCCTATCTGACTAAACCGTTCCCAAGTCAAGAATCAGCGCAATTTTCAATATTAAGTGTTTCCATATGTTTGGTTTCACTACTAAACTAAAAGCAATTTACATAAGAACTCCCGCCCAAAATGTCATCCGAGGACAATGCATGCGTCCTATTTCCACGTTCCTCCTACCAGTTGTTCATTACTTTTGCAGGAACATGTTTCCAATATTCATATTTTCATAATCCAAATCTTTAAAGAACATTTTATAAAAGACAAAATCCATTTATTTGGGATGCAACTCTGATTAAACGATATATATATAAAAAAAAAAATCAGACTGCTGAAGTTAAACTTAAGTATACCTGTGCCGAAATAGCTTGAGTGACACTATATTCGGTCTCTGCTTTGAACTGCCTCCACAATGACTTGCACTGTACTTGGGTAATTAAGGTATCCTTTGAAGAAACCTAGTTCAGAGTCAACCTTAATAAGAAAGGAGTTAACCCATAAATTAATGGTACCTCTGTAAAACTTAAGAATGCTCAAGAGTTCACTTCAATTGCATACCCATTTAATGATGGGATGCATGTATTTATATTAACTTGAGGATTACAGAAAGGGTTTGAAAACCCGAGATACATGGAGATTTCAAAGATCTAAATCTGATCACAAAGTTACAACAAACATTTGAAAACCAAAATCCTATAAACTAGGAACAGCTAAGGATAAGAAGTTTGAACTGATGAAGACTCCTCAAGTTGCAGGAATGTCGTTGTGGGCTTGACCGCTGTGGGCTTGACTTCGTCTAACATCCCCCCACAAGCTGACCGGTGGAGGAACAACGGGAAGCTTGGAAACAAGAAGCTTGAACCGTGGTGAAGACAATCCTTTTGTGAATAGATCAGCAACCTG
Organism: Cotoneaster glaucophyllus; assembly: GCA_036320875.1. Lineage (NCBI taxonomy): Eukaryota > Viridiplantae > Streptophyta > Magnoliopsida > Rosales > Rosaceae > Cotoneaster > Cotoneaster glaucophyllus. The sequence continues at coordinate 8,042,221 of CM070066.1, forward strand.
ATCTTGAGAACATATGTAATTAACAAGCAGTTGACGTCGAACCACCTTCTCTCGAACGTAATGGTAATCAACCTCCAAGTGCTTTGTTCGTGAGTGAAATACGGGATTAGAAGCAAGAGCAATGGAAGAAATATTATCGCACCAAATGGTGGGTGTGTCAAGATGCAAGTACAAGTCTCAAAAGAGTGACTTGAGCCATGAAATCTCGGCAGCTGTGTAAGCAAGCTGCCTATATTCAGCTTCAGAACTGGACCTACTAACAGTCTTTTGCTTTTTAGAACTCCATGACACGAGATTGGACCCAAAATAAATACAGAAACCGCCAGTTGAATGTCGGGTATCTGGATTCCCAGCATAATCAGCATCAGAATAAGCCGTGAGATTAACAGAACTAGGTTTATAGACAAGGCCATGGTTGTAAGTGGCCTTTACATAACGAAGAATCCTCTTGACTGCCTGCCAATGTGTAGTCTTTGGAGAATGCATGAACTGACAGACCTGGTTCACAGCATAGGAAAGATCAGGTCTCGTGATTGTCAAATATTGTAGAGCACCCACAACACTACGATACATCTCTAGATTGTTGTGTGGCTCACCATCATAGGCACTAAGCTTGTGGCCACTAGGAACTGGAGTAGAAATTGGTTTAACATCCAAAAATTGTGTAGGTGTCAATAAATCCAAGGCATACTTTGCCTGATTGAGATGCATTTGTTGACCAAAATAAGTAACCCCAACCCCCAAAAAATAATGGAGTGGACCCAAGTCCTTCATTGAGAATAAAGTACCCAATTTCTTGATCAATCTCGACATGTGGCAGGGACTATTTCCTGTCAACAGGATGTCATCTACATAAATCAATAAAATCAAATAAATCCCACGGCGGTTGAAAACAAATAAACTGTAATCACAAGTTGAACCGTGAAACCCTAATTGAAGAAGAAACTCTGAAAAACGATGGAACCATGCTCTGGGGGTCTGTTTCAAGCCATATATGCTGCGTTGTAATTGACACACATGACTTGGATACTGCTGATCAACAAAGCCAACAGGTTGTCGCATATATACATCCTCCTTTAGAAATCCATGCAAAAAAGCATTTTGTACATCCAATTGTCGTATTTGCCACCTTTTTGAAACTGCTAAACTGAGAACAAGTCTGATGGTGCTGTGCTTGACCACAGGACTAAAGGTTTCTGTGTAATCAATTCCAGACTGTTGATGAAATCCATTGGCAACCAACCTGGCCTTGTGCCTCTCCACCGAGCCATCTGCCTTTTTTTTAATCTTAAACACCCATTTATTTGGCAACAAGTTCATTTTAGGATTATAAGGAACAAGTCTCCACGTACCACAACGTTGCAAAGCGTTAAACTCTTGAACCATGGCATCGCGCCATGCTTTATTCTTGACTGCTTGACTAAAACACGTGGGTTCAACAGAAGAGATGTCAGTGGAAACATGCAACGCATATTTAGGATTAGGTTTTACTATTCCTGACTGCGAACGAGTGGTCATTCGCGGCAGTGGCGCAGAGATCTGATTCATCTGAGTATGGGCATGATCTGAAGGTGGTATGGGCTGTTGTACGCACGGTTCAGAGACTCCTGCTTGCTCATTTAAATTAGGATTAATGGGGATAGGGTTGGGTGAAGATAAGGTAGGTGGCGGGATTATAGGGTGTGATAAAGTTGGACTTTGTGAGGGGTTGATGGTAGTGGCATCAGGAAGCTGTTTGGGAGGACATGCGATGGACCCATCTACATAACCCATCAGGTCACGACTCTTGAGAATTGGTAGGATCTGAGCCAACCATAGAGGATAGTTGGTTCGATCCAGTTTGATATTAATGACTGTAGTCATGGACGAGAAGGGGTTCATAGCAGGTATTGCTGGGTTGGGAGGGTTGGGAATGGAGGTGTTTGGGGTTGCAGCACCGTTGGAACTATCAGCCATTGAAAAAAAAAAATTGGATCTGTGTCGTTGGACTTGCTAGGGCTCTGATACCATGTAAAACTTAAGAATGCTCAAGAGTTCACTTCAATTGCATACCCAGTTAATGATGGGATGCATGTATTTATATTAACTTGAGGATTACAGAAAGGGTTTGAAAACCCGAGATACATGGAGATTTCAAAGATCTAAATCTGATCACAAAGTTACAACAAACATTTGAAAACCAAAATCCTATAAACTAGGAACAGCTAAGGATAAGAAGTTTGAACTGATGAAGACTCCTCAAGTTGCAGGAATGTCGCTGTGGGCTTGACCGCTGTGGGCTTGACTTCGTCTAACAACCTCTTCCCAAGAGCTTGAGGCTAGAGGATCAGTAGAAGGTCCTAGTTTCCTATTTTGTGAAGATGAAACAGTAACAGTCCCGTCCACCAGAGAAGAAATGAGGACATTTTCAATATTATCTGGCTTCTCATCCAAGCGAATGGCAGCCATGGTCGACAAAAGCTTCAGAGACTGCAAGAAAGAGATGATCAAACAACTAAAACATCTGTTTAAGTCAGAAAGATAGATAACATGTACTTCCACAAAAGTTCCCAGTGATTGCCGCAGTTCGTGCATCCTTGGTAATACTTCAAATGTCTTTGTTCCCAGTCCAAACCCTAGGCATTGAATCGCTGTCATAATTGAAGACTCTGGCAAACCTGAGAAATGACAACAGCAGTGATCAGCAACCAAAATAACGACGTAAAAAAGAACAGAAGATTTTTAACAAGTTCATACCGATCCTTCATGTGGATCATAATTTTCCCAGCCTCTTCTCTTGCTTTTGTCTCCACCACATTTCTCGCATAATCCTTCCAATGTTGCTTCATTTTGGCGACCGTTTCGTTGTCCAACTCAAAATTGGCAACTGCAGTTGAGAACTCTGATACTGCAACTTCAGTCTCACGATTAAGTAGTTTTCGTATTGAAGCCCAGGTGCCTTTTGCACCAGTTTCCAGTAGAGTCTCTACAGGACCGCTTAAAGACGAAGAAAGTTTTTTCTGAAAAATAAAGGGTATTTGCATTAAGAAATTTGAATAACAACAGATTATGAGCCTAGCGTCATAAGAATAGTCTTAGAATAACCACGACTTTGATACATTATCAGAGCACTACCTCATAGTTGGAATTCAATTCTGCCAGTTTTGCACTACGAACTGATGATGCATGTGCATCTATATCGCGTCGAAGCTTTTCCCGGACTTTTGAAGCATCCCAATTAGCTTGTTGTATGGCAGCATCTCAAAGGAGACGCATGTTAAAGTAATGAAAGAAATATAATGGTTGAAAAACATGTTAATTAGCTAAACAAATCTATTACCTGCAAATCCTTTCTCAAACTCAATCATAGAAGACTGAGCACAGGTACGAACTGATGAAGAGAATCCTTCTCCTTTGTTCAATGACTGCTCCAGCCTCACTTGAAAATCTTCAAGGGCTTTAGAACGCAGGTGTCCGAGCATGGCCGAGTACGCAGGGTAAACAAACTGGAAAATTCAGAGGTAAGCAAGATTTAAACAAAATAATAATTCGCATTAGTGGCAGCTACGAATTTACAAAGTTGACCACACCAAGTCCAACAGACCCCTTAACCAATTTCATTTTGAACTTTGAAGACAATCTGAACTATAAGGCTATGTTACTTTTCGTGTATTACATAACAAGCAAGCTCTATTTGTCCTCTCAGTTTCTCAGAGTGATTAGTGACTTTAAGCTTATGGTAATGTAATTAGATGGAGTCATGCTCCAGTTTTTATTTTTTATTTTTTTTATTTTTTATTTTTTATTTTTATTTTTAATAAAAAATAAAAAAAGAAGAAAGTCATGCTCCGGTAATGATGTTTAGCTGTTGATTTAAGCATGGTGTTCATTCTGAGATTGAGGCCAACAGTAACGTGGTATATGAAACTGACAACCCAACTAAAACCACTACTAATCACGACTTCCTTATGTTGCAAAAATTGTCTAAGAAACTGAAAACTTAACTAAACCCTCTGTTAAATTAGAGAGACAATGAGAGTAGACATACATCCTATGCTTTTGACTCCAACAGTTGTCGTTTTGAGTTCCTTACACCTTCATCAAAGTAGATGGCCTCCATGTCATACCTATGATGCATAAGCGAGATCAAGACATACAAAATAAAGTCAGAACTAGAAACAGTACAAGCCCATAGAACACTAACAATAAACCTTCCAACGAATTGGTTTGAAACCAAATGAAACTTGATGATATGCTCGATTTCATCAAATCTGGAGTGCCTTTTGGTCAAGTTGAAGCAAGTAAGTTCTAAAAACTTATTACTTTGCTTTTCTCGCTTTTTTTTTTTGCTTCAAGAAACTAATTTTTTTTTTTTGGGTTTTTGTTTGTTTTAATTGATTTTCCAAACAGATGTTTGTACAATTGAATTTCAGAAAAGGGGTTTGCCTCATTCTCATATGTTAATATGGTTAAAATCAAATTTCAAATGCTATGTGCCATCAGATATAGATTCAATTATTTGTGCAGAATTGCCAGACAAATTTGTTAACCCTCGACTTTATGAGATTGTTAATCAATTTATGATTCATGGTCCATGTGGGCATGTTAATAAAAATTCTCCTTGCATGCGAGAAAATAAGTGCTCCAAAAACTTTCCTAAGCCTTATAAAAATGAAACAATTTTTGAACAAAATGGTTTTCCAATTTATAGACGTCGGGATGATGATACAAAGTTTGTTATAAAAAATGGAATCAAAATTGATAACAGTTTTGTTGTTCCTTTTAATCCTGAACTATTATTAAGATATAATGCTCATATAAATGTTGAATCCTGTTGTCAATCCATACTTATAAAATATTTGTTCAAATATGTAAATAAAGGTTCAGATAGAGCACGACTGGCTCTCCAACAAGATGCAAATGATGAAATTTTAACATATCTAAACTGTAGATACATATCACCTTACGAAGCTGTTTGGAGATTGTTTCAATATTCTATACAACATAGGGAACCTTCTGTCGAGCGATTACCAGTGCATTTACCATTAGAACAAAACATTGTTTTCAGTGGTGATCAATCTCTCCGATCAATTATCAAACAAAACGCTTCTAACCATACAATGTTAACAAGTTGGTTTGAAACCAACAAAATTTATAGTGAAGCGCACTCACTCACTTATGCACAATTTCCTTCAAAATTCTTATATGACATACGAGAAAAAATGTGGAGACCTAGAAAACAAAAGGTTCAATAGGTAGAATAGTGTATGTACATCCTGCATCTGGTGAATTGTACTATTTACGAATGCTTTTAAACTTGAAAAAAGGTGCTTTAAACTTTGATGATCTCAAAACTGTTAATGGTATTGTACATCCTTCATATCATGCTGCATGTCAATCATTGGGATTGTTAGGAGATGATAAAGAATGGATTGAGGCTTTGTCAAGTGCTGTAAATGTAGTGTCATCTCCTCAATTAAGGCAATTATTTGTTACAATCATTTTATATTGTGATGTGGTAGATCCTAAAAATCTTTTGGATACTCATTGGCAAAACATGTATGATGACATTTTGTACAGTTTGCGCAAAACTTTTGCAATTCCTGATATAATCATACCACAAGATGAATTAAAAAATTCTGTGTTGTTTGAATTAGAATTGCTTTTTAACAATGCATCAAGTTCTTTAGCCAAGTATCATTTACCAATGCCTGATGCAAGAAAAATGTTAGAAATAAAAAATAAGCTTCTAAAAGAAGAATTAAACTATGATTGCGAAGAATTGTAAAAAAAACATGCAAATTTAAAATTGCAACTTAATCAAGATCAAAAACTTATCTATGATTGTGTCATAGATGCTGTGGAAAGACAAAAAGGTGGTTTGTTTTTTGTTTATGGTCATGGAGGCACTGGAAAAACTTTCTTATGGGATGTTATCATAAGTAAGTTTAGATCTGAGAAAAAAATTGTTTTAGTTGTGGCATCATCAGGAATTGCTTCATTGTTATTACCAAGTGGTAGAACAGCACATTCCAGATTTAAAATTCCCTTGGTTATTACTGATTCTTCAATTTGTGCAATAAAAAAGAAAACTCATCTTGCAACATTAATTGAAAAAACAGATTTGATTATATGGGATGAAGCACCGATGAATCACAAACATTGTTTTGAAGCATTAGATAAATCACTTTCTGATATTATGTCCCATTTAAATGATTCACACGGCAATACTCCATTTGGTGGTAAAACTCTTTTATTAGGTGGTGATTTTCGACAAATATTACCTGTTATACCTCAAGGAACCAAAGAGGATATAATAAATGCTTCATTAAATAGTTCTTATTTGTGGTCACATTTTAAAATATTTTATTTAAAGGAAAACATGAGATTATCAAAAAATGGGTTAGACATTGATGAAAAAAGAAGAATCAGTGATTTTGCAAATTGGATTTTACAAATAGGTGATGGAAAAATCGGTGAAAACAATTCAAATGATAGAGATACATCTCTGATTGAAATACCTAAAGATTTAATAGTTGATTGTTCTGACAAACCAATTTTATCAATTTTTCTTGCAACTTATCCCAATTTTGAAAATTCTTATCAAGATTTTGCCTACTTGAGAGAACGTGCTATTATAACACCTCGAAACACAACTGTTACAGATATAAACAATTATATAACCAATTTGTTACCTGGAGATGAACATGTGTTTCTAAGCTATGATTCTTTGTGTTCTTCAAATGGAAATAATGAAAATTTAGAAATATTGTATCCTGTTGAATTTTTGAATAAGCTCGACTTCAATGGTTTACCTACACATAACCTAATTTTGAAAATAGGAATGCCAATTATGCTACTACGAAATTTAAATCAGTCTTTGGGGTTGTGTAATGGAACTAGATTAGTAGTTACTCAATTATTTAACCAAATTATTGAAGCTAAAATACTTGCTGGAAACAATATTGGTCATTAAGTATTCATTCCGAGAATCACTTTGACAGCAACAGAAAATAAGTGGCCTTTTATTTTTAAAAGACGCCAATTTCTTGTTAGAACATGTTATGCAATGACCATTAACAAAAGTCAAGGGCAATCTTTAAAACAAGTTGGTTTATATCTTCCTGAACCTGTTTTTACCCATGGTCAATTATATGTAGCATTATCTAGAGTTACATCAAAAGAAGGTTTGAAGATTTTGATTCCAGATGGAGACAATAATTTAAACAACCATACTGCAAACATAGTGTTTAAAGATGTATTACAAAATTTATGAGCAAACGATTTATTTTACTAACCTATGTCTAAACATTTACATTTTTTATTCAATGTGATTAAAATAGTAGTATAATAATGTTGGTACCATACTTAACTACTTTGGCCAAATTTTTCTTACATCTAATTACAAATGTTGTTTCAGTCTGCAATTTTGATTAGGATAAAATGCTTTGACAAAGAAACTCTGTATTTTTTACTAAATTCTACCTTATTTTCCCACTTTTGTCCATTCACATTTTACAATTTTTTTCATTTATCATTCACCTTCTTCCATTGCTTTCTTTCTTATGCAGATGTCGTATCAACACTTAAGAAGACATATCACCTTCGCACTCTCCAAAAAAATTGAGGTTGAGATTAAACAGGTGAAATATTGGTTTAAAAAACTTATGCTGCAGTATTGCTTTTTTTTTTTTTTTTTTCTAAAACCAATCTCAAATCATATTTATCTATTCTTTCCTTCCTCTTTTTTTTCTTTTGCATGTTTTGTCTACATTTGGTTTATAGCAAGTTACACACATGCTTTAGATGTTTACATAAATTTAACATTTTTAACTTACAGCTTAATAAATACTTATACAACCCATTCTATATACTTTTTCTACTATGAATTACAATTTGCACTACATTCTTTCTGCTCTATACACACTGAACAATATCTTCTTCTCTCTACCTATCCTGTTTTTTAATATTTTACAAAAAAAAATTACCCATTTATCCATTTCAAATTTCTGGCAAAAAATTAAAATTTAAGCATTTTCAAAGAGATTAAAAATATTCTGATAAACAAAGTTTTTATAATTGCTTTTTAGATATGCAGTGAGGTGTTAACATCCTACCTTAACGATGTCTAAATCCTCAACCACAATGGAACAATTTAATGGTATGTTTTCTTAACTCTCTTTTCTTGGTTGTCTTGCGTTTAAATTCAATGTTTACTAATCACTCTTCACGCGAATTGGTTGTTACCAATATATATATACAAACTATCTTCTTTTTACCTGCTCTGAATACATGCCTAATTCCTTATTTGTCCACTGATGAGTTAAATTGGACATGTGTAAGAGTATCTTCGATGAGAACATCTAGATTTATACTTTTGCATGTCCAACTCAAACCCCTCATTGAACAACCAGAAAATTAGCCATGTGTTTTCAACAGGTCAAAATAAGAAAGCATCTATATATAAGTTCGTAGCAACCCATTCCTCTGAAGAGAAAAGATGGAAATGATGATTATTTCTCCAAATAATGGAGGCTGAAATAACTCAGCAAACTATATCTCTGTATTACACAAAGACACCAAGCTAACTATATATGATTCATCTTCCGTTTCAATACGCCAATTACATTGATGAGTTTGCAATTGCATGATGTTATCATCTTGGGTAATTTATTATTGTTTTCAAGCTAATTTTGTGCTGCTTCAATTGTTTTTTTCCTTTGAATGTAACCTAAAAGTTACTTTTTAGTTTCTCTTCTCCTCATCATAGAAATTAATTTAATTACAGCCTGTTCTTGGATTTCTTCTTTATCCAAATCATTGTTTTTCGCATTGGAATTGATTCTTAGGAATTGTTTGATAATTCAGATGTTAATTCAAATGCCAACTAATTTTAGTTACCGATCTGTTCCATAATCTGTTTTTTATTTTGTTTCCTCTACGATTAATATCTTGCCAATGCGTTTAACTGGTACTTCATAATGTGATAGCAAAGTGATTACATTACTCTATTTTGTATTTAATAAGTGGATTAAGATCACACAAAGTTTTAAATTCAACAAATATCTGATGCTCCAGTCTTTAAACCTTCAGAAATTGCGAAATCAACTTGAATAACAATTTTTATATTATATTTTATACTTTCACCAGGTTAACACTTTGGTAATGAATGTAGTCTGTTCTTTAATGAGATTTATTATCATCACTTCATTGTTAATATCCTTTTGGTATCTTGCAGATAGAAGCAAAGTGAAAAGTTTCGACTATGGATTCCATAACCATTTTGAAAGTTGTGTGCTTTTCCATATGTGGTTTTTCTCTAATTGTGTTCAACTGATCATTGCAGTTGAAAAATTTAACAGCTAAGTTACTAACAAAGCAAAGACTAAACCATAGTGAGACACAAGCTTTTCCCACACCCTGCAAACTGGTTGTAAGATTTGAAAATTAATTTTTTATTCCTATATTTTTGTTTCTTTTTTATTTCAGTTATTATCGTAGCTGATTTCAGTATAGTTTGATTACTGGTTGGAGCTATACGTTCTTTGTCCTGTTTTACCAATTAAAATTCAGGGCTTTTTGGAGATGTTCCAAGTCATGGTTTAACCAAACATTAGAGATAGTCTCGAGATATTCTTAGTTGAAGTGATGTACTTTTGAGCTTTAAGCAAATGTTCCAAGTCATCGTCTAATTTAACCATGCATGCTTAGCTTCAATCAATATAACTGATTCAACGATTAAAATGTTCTGATTTGGTGTAGACAGTCTTGCTTTAGTAAATTGGCAGCGAGATTGCACGCCTTACTACTTTGTAAGTTCAACAGACTCATTCTATAAGAATTGTTTCAGTTTGTGTTTACAATTTCCACCTAGCTCTTTGCTTCTGTTGCCTACCATCATTTTCTACTATTGTAAGAAAACTTTATACATGTTTTATAAACTTTTAAAACCCGCAACAACGTGCGGGCTCTATTACTAGTAGATACTATAATTCATTTTTATTGATGAAATATTACCATTGTGGATGCTTTTTGTTTACATTCATATTCTTATGAAGAAAGGAAAGAAACATACATGCACAACCATTCATATTTTGCTGAACACGAGAAAAGACTTTGTAGTAGGATTTTAGTGCTATATTTTATATTTTGATTTCATTTTTTTCTAATTTTCCTGTGTAATATACTACATGATTTTCAAGACTATGCAAAGCTCTAATTAAATTTATATTTTCTGGGGCTCGTTTTACCAGTCTGATATGATTTTCATGTTGTATACGAATTAGTAGTAGATGATCCTAATTAATTTATAGTTAATTAGTAGAAAGGATAATTATGAAAAATTAAAGGTTGGCGTGGATCATTACTTAGTAGTGCGAGTAAGGAAATTTTAATTAAAGCAGTGGCACATGCAGTACCATTATACACGGGATAATATGTATCGTGTTCTTAGTTCGGTACCGTGTGGTGTGCATCCATTTCTTACAGTAAGATCTTTAATGGTGGAAGATGAGGGTGTTCAGTGGAATTCGGCATTAGTGCGGGGGTGGTTTACGGAAGAGGAAGCTGACCTCATTTTAAGCATCCCCTTGAGTTTATTTCATCCTGCATATTCGCTAATTTGGGCTAAAGATTCCAAGGGGTTATTCACAACAAAGAGTGCTTATTTTGTGGCCATATCATATCCAGGTTTGGGCGGTGAAGAGCCTACGGGTTCAATTGTTTGTGAGCAAACAAAGTTCCTTTGGAAAGCACTATGGAGGGCCAAGGTTCTGGGGAAAGTGAAAATTTGTGTTTGGCATGCATGCATGAATGCGTTGCCTAACAAAGTGAATTTGAAGTCGAGACGTGTAATTATGGAAGCTACTTGTGGGTACTGTAATCAGGGAGAGGAAACAGTTGAACATGCCTTGTTAACATGTACAAGAGCGGTAGTTGTGTGGTTTGGTAGCCTGTTGGGAATTACATCTTTCCCTCGTAGTGAGAATGGATTTCAAGGGTGGCTGGAGTTCATGGCACAAGAATTATCCAATGACAGTTTTGAGTTGCTTCTTATTCTAGTTTGGAGTATTTGGAGAGTACGTAGTGATTTTTTTTGATCTGGTATTGAGGTTTCTCCATTGGATACTCATCTTAGGGCACAAACATGGCTGGCAAAATTTAGAAAGTGGAATGTTGTTGTTAACCAACCATCGTCCGTGCGAATAATTCAGTGGCAGCCCCCTATTTCTGGTTGGATAAAGTGTAATTTTGATACTGCTTGGGATGAAGATGGTTCAATTGGGGGTGTTGGGATGGTAGTATGAGATGCTGAAGGTGGTTTTCTTGCGGCTCAGGTGGGAAGGGAAGTAGGAATCCGATCTGCACTACATGCAGAGGCTGCTGCTGCACGGCAGCAGTTGTGTTTTTATGCATATGGAGCACGGAGCAAATTCAGGTAGAGGGGGATGCGTTATTGGTCATCTCTGCAATCCAAAACGAAGGTGTAGCTCATAGTGGCCATTATGGACTATTATTTGATGATATCAGGAAACTGTTGAATGAGTTTAGAGAGTGCAAAATTGGGTTTGGGTGACGAAAGACTAATAAGGTGGCCCACCGTCTGGCGAGAATTGGTCTGACTGTTGACCACCCTGTTTCTTGGTTTGAAGAGCCTCCTGATATAATCTCTGAATTATTATTAGAGGATAGTCTTATTAATTAGTTGGTGCGGGACACTCTTTTTCCTTTCGATTGGGTTGAAATCCCCGGCAAGGTTTTTATCGAGACCCACCGTTATGCACCCTATCCTTATTTGTACGTTCTTCAATATTCAATGAATATCGTACTTTAAAAAAAATGATAAAATAGTATTATATTTAAAATAGAAGAATGATAAAAAGTGGATGTAACACCACTTAGCAAAGTCTAGTGACAAGCTGAGCTCCACACAAGTTTTTTTTTACTTGTTTTACCGACAATACTAATATAAAGAAAAAGTTGTCAAGAAAGAGAAGCAATGTTAAAATGAAACTTTTATGAAAAGGGATTGAACTAAGTTTATTTTAACAAAAAACCATGCAATAACTTTATTTAATGAAAAATACTTAAATTTTAACGAAAAACTCTTAAATTTTAATAAAAATAACAAAAGAACTCAAATTTTAATGAAAAAGACATAATTTTAAAATAAAAAAATTTAAAAAAAAATGACCCACATTTCCTCAGAAATACTATTTATGAAACTTACTACACTGTTTATGAAACTTAACGGTACTACACTGTTTATGAAACTTAACGGTAACACACTGTTTATGAAACTTAACGATACTACTGTGTATATATGTATATTATTTCTTTTGCCTTAAGTAGGTACAAGTGAAATCTACATACATTACTTTTATATATATTATTTATTATATACATGAATATACACCTTACGAGATTATAGTACCAAACATGTGTTTATCTTATCTTACTTTGTCAAAGGCCTAAAAATTGATGTTATCGTTGTTACAGTTAGCTAATTCATACATAATATATATATATATATATATATATATATATATATATGCATATTTTCATGTACTTTTTCTTATTTAGTTGTATTTCAAGGGGTGAGGGAAGGAGGTTGGGGGGACGCGTTGGGCACACATGTATATATTTTATGTTTTTTTTTATCCTTATCATTAAATAAAGTTATTCGATGATTTTTTATTAAAATGCAAAGTTTTGAAACCCCTTCCATTAATTTTCGTATGTTATAAAATGCACAGATTTTACAATCTAATTCCTCGAACCATAACAACAAGCCTATAATTTGTAAAACTAGGCACTGAGCAAACCCAGTTTATTTTTATTTCAAATTTTCAGTAACTACAAACAAGAAACAAAATCAAAAAGAAAGAAAACTATCGCACAAATGAGTAGTGACCTTAATCTGATGCACATGGTACAAACAACAGAGATCATACATCATGAAGATTCAACTTCCTCAACGTTTGCCGTTCGCCTTTGTCTTAAAGGAGTGCTTGAGTATTCCATGCCGGTATCTGATGACGAGATATTGGATGACACTGAGGACTCCAGGAATGAACTTGTTATTGGATTTGGCTGAGGTGTTTCACTTCTATAACTCTGAGAAGAAAGAGAAACTGGCTGCCTTTGTGCTTCCGGTGTTTGATTCCCCTGAGCTTCTTCTGCGAGTTTTCTTAGAAGATTCATGACGGTTGGAAGAAACCTTGATGAGATGGACAGTATTCCTGACAGCTGGTAAAAACAAATAACGGAAACTAAAATTAGAAACTGCTTCAATCAAGAAAATTACAATTTGATGAGGGACTGTAACCAAAAAGGCCAGCCCCGAGTGAAGTCTCAATCAAATTAGGACCACCAGCTGTTGTATTCCCCGTTCAATCCCAATTTTACACTCTACTAAGTGGGAAAACAAACTCAGTTCTATACTTACAGCGCCATGCTGGAACTATCCCGTAATGTCCGTCTGTACCCATAAGGCCTTTGAAAGTAAAAATGCAACAAATAGAACCATGAGGTAGAGAGGGTTCTTGTTTCAATTGAAGAAAAAAGGCTCAATGATTAACAGATGTGCAAGACATTAGGGTCTAGACACTTAAAAATGTCCAAAACCTAAAACTCGCAAAAGGAAACAAAAAAGAACGAAAGTAATCACTTTAAAAGCATCATAAATTCGTTAAAACCAAGAACGATCATCGCCATTATAGCCCATGGAGGAGGTAACCAGTTGTTACTCTGCTTCTGAGCCTCCTGAAAGTACAAAAGCAAACAACATCATGATCGAGCAGAGCTATAAGCATAAAGATAGGGAGCTCGTTACAAAAATAGTATTAGGATGCTAGGATTTTTCTTTGTAGAAAAAACAAGAATACACTTAACTTGATTATAAGTTGGTCCTATCTGACTAAACCGTTCCCAAGTCAAGAATCAGCGCGATTTTCAATATTAAGTGTTTCCATATGTTTGGTTTCACTACTAAACTAAAAGCAATTTACATAAGAACTCCCACCCAAATTGTCATCCGAGGACAATGCATGCGTCCTATTTCCACGTTCCTCCTACCAGTTGTTCATTACTTTTGCAGGAACTTGTTTCCAATATTCATATTTTCATAATCCAAATCTTTAAAGAACATTTTATAAAAGACAAAATCCATTTATTTGGGATGCAACTCTGATTAAACGATATATATAAAATAAAAAAAATTAGACTACTGAAGTTAAACTTAAGTATACCTGTGCCGAAATAGCTTGAGTGACACTATATTCGGTCTCTGCTTTGAACTGCCTCCACAATGACTTGCACTGTACAGGGGTAATTAAGGTATCATTTGAAGAAACCTAGTTCAGAGTTAACCTTAATAAGAAAGGAGTTAACCCATAAATTAATGGTACCTCTTCCCAAGAGCTTGAGGCTAGAGGATCAGTAGAAGGTCCTAGTTTCCTATTTTGTGAAGATGAAACAGTAACAGTCCCGTCCACCAGAGAAGAAATGAGGACATTTTCAATATTATCTGGCTTCTCATCCAAGCGAATGGCAGCCATGGTTGACAAAAGCTTCAGAGACTGCAAGAAAGAGATGATCAAACAACTAAAACATCTGTTTAAGTTAGAAAGATAGATAATATGTACTTCCACAAAAGTTCCCAGTGATTGCCGCAGTTCGTGCATCCTTGGTAATACTTCTAATGTCTTCATTCCCAGTCCAAACCCTAGGCATTGAATCGCTGTCATAATTCAAGACTGGCAAACCTGAGAAATGACAACAGAAGTGATCAGCAACCAAAATAACAACGTAAAAAAGAACAAAAGATTTTTAACAAGTTCCTACCGATCCTTCATGTGGATCATAATTTTCCCAGCCTCTTCTCTTGCTTTTGTCTCCACCACATTTCTCGCATAATCCTTCAAATGTTGCTTCATTTTGGCAACCGTTTCGTTGTCCAACTCAAAATTGGCAACTGCAGTTGAGAACTCTGATACTGCAACTTCAGTCTCACGATTAAGTAGTTTTCGTATCGAAGCCCATGTGTCTTTTACACCAGTTTCGAGTAGAGCTTCTACAGGACCACTTAAAGACGAAGAAAGTTTTTTCTGAAAAATAAAGGGTATTTGCCTTAAGAAATTTGAATAACAACAGATTATGAGCCTAACGTCATAAGAATAGTCTTAGAATAACCACGACTTTGATACATTATCAGAGCACTACCTCATAGTTGGAATTCCATTCTGCCAGTTTTGCACTACGAACTGATGATGCATGTGCATCTATACCACGACGAAGCTTTTCCCGGACTTTTGAAGCATCCCAATTAGCTTGTTGTATGGCAGCATCTGAAAGGAGACATATGTTAAAGTAATGAAGGAAATATAATGGTTGAAAAACAGGTTAATTACCTAAACAAATTTATTACCTGCACATCCTTTCTCAAACTCAATCATAGAAGACTGAGCACAGGTACGAACTGATGAAGAGAATCCTTCTCCTTTGTTCAATGACTGCTCCAGCCTCACTTGAAAATCTTCAAGGGCTTTAGAACGCAGGTGTCCGAGCATGGCCGAGTACGCAGGGTAAACAAACTGGAAAATTCAGAGGTAAGCAAGATTTAAACAAAATAATAATTCGCATTAGTGGCAGCTACGAATTTACAAAGTTGACCACACCAAGTCCAACAGACCCTTTAACCAATTTCATTTTGAACTTTGAAGACAATCTGAACTATAAGGCTATGTTACTTTTCGTGTATTACATAACAAGCAAGCTCTATTTGTCCTCTCAGTTTCTCAGAGTGAGATTAGTGACTTTAAGCTTCTGGTAATGTAATTAGATGGAGTCATGTTCCACATTTTTTTTTTTTTTTTTTTTTTTAAGATGAAAGTCATGCTCCAGTAATGATGATTAGCTGTTGATTTAAGCATAATTCTTTGATAGCGATACTTGAAGGATAAAGTTTATGTTGCCAAACCACTTCATTATCATGGTGTTCATTCTGAGATTGAGGCCAACAGTAACGTGGTATATGAAACTGACAACCCAACTAAAACCACTACTAATCACGACTTCCTTATGTTGCAAAAATTGTCTAAGAAACTGAAAACTTAACTAAACCCTCTGTTAAATTAGAGAGACAATGAGAGTAGACATACATCCTATGCTTTTGACTCCAACAGTTGTCGTTTTGAGTTCCTTACACCTTCATCAAAGTAGATGGCCTCCATGTCATACCTATGATGCATAAGCGAGATCAAGACATACAAAATAAAGTCAGAACTAGAAACAGTACAAGCCCATAGAACACTAACAATAAACCTTCCAACGAATTGGTTTGAAACCAAATGAAACTTGATGATATGCTCGATTTCATCAAATCTGGAGTGCCTTTTGGTCAAGTTGAAGCAAGTAAGTTCTAAAAACTTATTACTTTGCTTTTCTCGCTTTTTTTTTTTGCAATCTCTTCACACCGAACCGTTGCAACCAGAGTCAAACTTACTCGGAAAGATTGGTGGCCAGAATGGAACTGAGCCCTTTACCAAAGCCTTGTACGGGACCAGTTTCAACAGCTTCTTGCAGTGCTAACCAACCCTAAATCGTGTTCACCCAAGTAATGACGAATAAAACTTTCTTGAATATGCTAGAAGTAAAAGCATCTCAAAAATGGAGATGAATGACCACATACCTCATCATGGACCAACTGTTTGAATTTCCGGTTGGCAATCTCTTCACACCGAACCGTTGCAACCATAACCTAATTAAATTACAGTATGTGTATATATTATATGCATATGAGAAGTAAAGACCACAAATTATCAATGGGAAGAAAATAAACTAACAAACCTTGTGAGCAGGAAGATCCAAGTCCTTGTTCTCTTTGATTACTTTCCAAATCTGTTGTGCACTAAAGGAAAATCCTGACGCAGGGACAACACCCCTTCTATCGCCAGCAAGCCCTCCTGGAGAAATAGAATGGAAAAGGCGCTGCCTCCGTTGAGCAACCTGCATGCATGATAATAGCCATACCCGTAAGGTACCACTATAAACTCTCCTTACCCACTCTCCTACCCTTTAGTTTTAGATGATATTATATGCATTAAAAATTAAATAAATGGAATAAATCATTGAGCGACAGAATTATAAAAAGAAAAGGGTAAATTACAATTTGCAACTTCTTATAATATTCTTAAAATATTTCAATCACATATATTTTTTATTATTTTATTTCAATATCTTATCAATTTAACCGTTAAGTGATAACGTGGTTAAAATATAAGGTCCACGTGTTTTGATGACATGGCAAATAAAATAATTAAATAGTGAAAAATCAATTTAAAAATACAATTAAATAAATAGGCCCCCACCCACATCATTCTCGAATGACCTGAACAGGAAGCCAGTCCTCAACGCCGACGCCGTCCCCAACCATTGACGCCCTAATCGGAGCCGGCTCTCTTCTTCGTCGTTGCCGGGAGGCAAAGGCATACGACTTTTCAAGTTGTTGGCCGTGATTTTCTGGAACACCAATCCCTCCTTCGTCGGATTTGACGACGACGACGACGCCGCCATCTCTCTTTCTTTCTCTTTTGTGATGCGTCCATCACAACCTCCCCAAGCAACTCGGCCGCGGCGTTGCTGCAGGCCATGGCGAACAGTTCCACTCGAAAATCCGTCCAATTTGAGCGAGAGTCAAAGAACTCGGGGAGGAATCGGACCTCGTAGTTTTGGATGTGGCTCGCCAGATGAGCCATGGTTTCCAGCGAAAACGGGCACCAAAAATTATGGTCTCGGATCTTCGACCTGGATCCCCATCGACAAAATCGAACAACACAGATTGAGGGTAATGTATATGTGTGTCTGAGGTTTTGAAATTGGGGGAAAGGCGGCTGAGCCATGTGAAATTCGGTGAGTTGACATAGAGTCGGGAGTGTTGATGAGTTTTGGGCTGGGTTGGGGATGGAGTCGGCGACAGAGAGATTGGGATTGGATTTAGATTTGGCGGCAGAGAGTGATGGGTTTTCGGTTGGTTTGGGGAGATGTTACTTTATTTAATTGTAGGCATTTTAATTGTTGGTGCGTGGCGAAGGAGGGAGGAACGCTGCAGGAGAGTATTGTGCAGGAGGAAGAAGTTGCAAGGGGAAGAAGGGTCTGAAGATTTATAAGGTGGGGTCCACTATTTTTAAGAAAAAATCCATATTTTAATTTTTCTTTCTTAGAAATCTAAAATAAATTTATTTTTATGATTAATCTCAGTTTATTACTTTAAAATTTCTTGATTTTCAACATTTGGTACATGAATTTTTTTTTTATCTCAGAATGATATCTAAAGTCATAATTTTGGGATAATCTCATACATTCGTTAAGGTGTCAACCGTTAAATGGTGATGTGGCATCCAGGTGGACAATGACTGGACGCCACGTGCTATATGTGCCTACATGGATATTAAAAAATTATAAATTAAGAAAATTAAGAAAATTAAAAAAATTAGAAAAAAAAATAATGGGCCATTCATTCCCTTCCCCCCCCCCCCCCCCCTTCTCCCTCTTGCACCCACCCATTTGCACCCATGTGAGGGGTCGGCAGTGGGCATTTGGCTTCAAAGGATCAATATATGTCGCTCGAAGTTAATCCATTGGAGCAAGAACAAATTCAAAAACAAATTACGAAGTTGTTAAGTTTATTGGATGAACTACAACATAAGTGGGAGGAGAATGTTGATATGATTCGGGACCTGTCAATTTTGGTGGATAAATTATGGGCATATGAAGAAAGTTATTGGCAACAGAGATCTCGCATTAAGTGGCTTCGGGAAGGTGATGCAAACACCAGGTTCTTTCACCAGCCTACTCTTAATAGGCGTAGGAGGAATAAGATGTTGAAAATAAAGCAGGATAATGGTTCTTGGGATGATAATCTAAGGAAGGTTCGCGCGTTGTTTGAACGGCATTTTATGCCTCTCTTTACTACTTCTGGTTCCAGGGAGTGGGGATCGGTTTTGGATTGTATATCACTGATGGTAACTGCAGCGATGAACGATACTGTTACAATGGTCGTCTCAATCGAGGAAGTGAAATTGGCTGCATTACAAATGGGGAGTCTCAAAGCTCCAGGACCGGATGGATTTTCAAGTGTCTCCTATCATACTTATTAGGAGAATCTTGCTAATGACATCAATGCGTTAATTATGGAGCTGATGGAGGGGCATGGCTACCCAAGTCGGCTGAATACCACCCATATTGTTTTAATTCCGAAAGTTCAGTCCCCAGAATTAGTGTCACAGTTCAGACCGATCAGTTTGTGTAACTTTTCTTATAAATTTTTTTCCAAGGTGTTGGCTAACCGGTTAAAGCCTCTCTTACCGACTCTGATTTCTCCCATGCGAAAATGCTTTTGTACCAGGTCGACAAATCCAAGATAGTATTGGAATTGCCCATGAGCTCTTTCATTTCCTTAAGTTGCAGAGAGGAAAGTTTGAATGTGGTGTAAAGTTGGACATGCACAAAGCTTATGATCGGGTTGAGTGGGATTTCCTTGAAGCTGTTATGGAGAAAATGGGGTTTTGTATCGGATGGCGTCGGATTGTTATGAGTTATCTTTGTAACGTTAGTTTTGTGGTCATCCTCAATGGGCAACCTGGTGATAAGTTTGCTCCCTCTCGGGGTTTGCGACAAGGGGACCTCTTATCCTCTTATTTATTTTTGTTGGTCAGTGAGGTGCTGTCCCGTTTAATCCAATTGGCAGTGGATAGGCGATATCTCGATGGGGTTCAGATGAGCCGTAATGGGCCTGTAATTTCACACATTTTCTTTGTAGACGACATGCTAATTTTCTTGAAGGCGGATAAGAAGAATTGTACTCATCTTGTTCAGCTCCTGAATGATTATTGCTTGGCATCTGAACAAATGGTTAATATTCAGAAATCTAATGTGTTTTTCAGTGCTAATCTTTCCTGGGATGCCTCTACGGAATTGGGGGTTATTCATGGGATGAATATTTTTTCGGATCCTGGTATTTATCTGGGGATTCCAGCCCTTTGGGGACGTTTCAAGCGGGATGGGTTGGCATATATAAAGGAGCGCATTATGGGAAAACTTCAGGGGTGGAAAAGATAGACATTATCTCAGGCGGGGAAAGAGGTGTTGATTAAAGCAGTGGTGCAAGCCATACCAGCTTATTCGATGAATTTATTTTAAATTTCCTATGGCGGTTTGTAATGAGTTAGATGCTCTGTTTTCTGCTTTTTGGTGGGGGAACGCTAGTGGGGCGAGGAGTATTCATTGGGTGGGGAAGAAAACTCTTGGTCTTCTGAAGCAGCAAGGCGGTATAGGTTTTTGAAACTTCCAAAAGTTTAACCATGCTCTGCTGGCTAGGAACTGTTGGCGTATTCTCCACAATCCGGATTCCCTTTGGGCTAGAGTCTTGAAGGGTAGATATTTTCCCCATTGTACTTTATTTGATGCTAAACAGGGTTGTCGACCATCTTGGGTGTGGTCTAGTCTGTTGGTGGGCCGTGATTTATTTGTGGGAGGCGGACATTGGCAGATTATGGGAGGCAGAGAAGTTCGGGTTTGGCTTGATAAGTGGCTCCCTTCTCTTCCAGCTGGACATTCGTTACCAAGGGGTGGTGCTCCGGTGTCGAGGAATACCCATGTGGATAATTTAATCTATACAACTACCAAATCATGGGGTATTGACTTCTTGTCGGGTTTTATTTCTCATAATGAGATGGGTGTTATTCGGGACATACAACTTGGGGATTTGTCACGATCTAATCGGTTCGTTTGGCCTTATGATAAAAGAGGTCTCTTTACGGTGAAGTCGGGGTACCATTGGGAGTATTCGAGAGCGATTAGGAGTGCAGGTATGCCTTTATCACATGGTAGCTCTGTCCCTTCTCATGTTTGGAAAGCTGTTTGGCATTTGAATGTCCCCCCAAAGCTACGACAATTTCTGTGGAAGTCATTACATGGAGCCATACCCACGATGGCTAATCTTTTTCGGAGGAAATCTCTCTTCGCCGTTATGCCCTATTTGTCAGACCAATGTTGAAACAATGGAACACCTTCTCCTCCAATGTCCGTGGGTGTGAGCTCTTTGGTTTGGGGGTGTGCTTAATTATATGGTTGACAGTGAGGCTGCTTTTTCGTGGTCTCAATGGTTTGAAGCTTTTCTTCATGCAGATTGTTGGGCTGGCCAGGATAGGCAATGGCTTCTTTGTTATGTGGTTTTCATATGCTGGCATATATGGAAGGCAAGGTGCAATTTCATTTATAACAATGTTCTAAAAGTCGCTAGGCACTAGTCAGGCGGCGGGCTGGGGCCTAGCGCCTAGGCGGCTAGGCGGGGCCTAGGTGGGCGCCTAGGCTGACTAGGCGGATTTAAGTAAATCTATCATATTTCGTGTACATAAGTGTCTGTTTATACTTGAAATATATATAATTTCATTATAAACTACAAAATAGAATGCATATATATTATGAAGTATTGGAACATAATGAAAACATGTGAAATAAGGATATAATGTGTGTTCATTTAAGTATGCAACAAGTTTCTTACAATTTATTGGAAAAAAAAAATGCAAAATGAAAGTTATCTATTTTCTGTCTAAGTGAGTTGGGACATAGGCGGGTCTAGTCAGGCTAGGCGGGTTCCTAGGCGCCATTTCTTAATTTTCAAACGCCTAGGCATTAATCGGGGCGGTGGCCAGCCGCCTAGCGCCTAGGCGGGGATTTTTAGAACAGTGATTTATAATAATTCCATTACTAACCCGGCTCAAATTCTGTTTGCTGTTAACACGGTTGTGGGGGCGTTTTTAGAGGCTCATCAGGTTTGAAGGGTTCAACGGGGCTCTCAGGTTAGGGAGAGGGAGGCACGGTGGTTTCCGCCACTTGATCATTTTGTTAAAATCAATGTTGACGCTAGTTGGAGTGCGTAGTCGGGCAACGAGTTTGTTGGATTGGTGGCGAGGGATAGTGAAGGGAAGTTTTTGGTTGCTAGGAGGCAGGCTAATTTAGCTCAGTCTGTTAGTCAAGCTGAAGCTATGGCTTTGTTGGATGGTTGTGAATTGGGTATATCTCTTGGGTTTCAGTATGTCATCTTGGAATCGGATTCCCTTGAGTCCATTTCTTGTTTGAATGAAAACTTGGAGAAGGGCAGCTGGAGGGCGTTTCCCCTTTTTGGCGAAAGTCAAGGAATTGCAGAATTCTTTCAGGCTTGTCGTTGGTCTTGGACTCCAAGATCGGCCAACAAGACGACAGATCTGTTAGCGTCGCAGAAGTTAAAGGAGATGTGCGATGTTTCGTGGGTTGATCGACCCCCATCTTTCTTGGTTTTTGTTTTAAATAATGATGGTTTGCCGTGTCCTCATTAGGTGTTACGGCTTTGTTATGGTGGGGGGGAACGTTTGGGCATGCGGTGCCACGTCTGTCTTTGTTGTACCCCCTGCAAAGCGTGTTTACCGCTTGTTGTTTGCCTCGTTGTGGCTCTCGTTGGTTTGGCTTCTTAGCGCTGGTAATGGTATCAATGTGTTAATTATGGAGCTGATGGAGGGGCATCAATGCGTTAATTTTCAAGTGTCTTCTATCATACTTATTGGGAGAATCTTGCTAATGACATCAATGCGTTAATTATGGAGCTGATGGAGGGGCATGGCTGCCCAAGTCGGCTGAATACCACCCATATTGTTTTAATTTTGAAAGTTCAGTCCCCAAAATTAGTGTCACAGTTCAGACTGATCAGTTTGTGTAACTTTTCTTATAAAATTTTTTCCAAGGTGTTGGCTAACCAGTTAAAGCCTCTCTTACCGATTCTGATTTCTCCCATGCGAAAATGCTTTTGTACCAGGTCAACAAATCCAAGATAGTATTGGAATTGCCCATGAGCTCTTTCATTTCCTTAAGTTGCAGAGAGCTAAAGGAAAGTTTGAATGTGGTGTAAAGTTGGACATGCACAAAGCTTAAGATCGGGTTGAGTAGGATTTCCTGGAAGCTGTTATGGAGAAAATGGGGTTTTGTATCGAATGGCGTCAGATTGTTATGAGTTGTCTTTGTAACGTTAGTTTTGTGGTCATCCTCAATGGGCAACCTGGTGATAAGTTTGCTCCCTCTCGGGGTTTGCGACAAGGGGACCCTTATCCTCTTATTTATTTTTGTTGGTCAGTGAGGTGCTGTCCCGTTTAATCCAATCGGCAGTGGATAGGCGATATCTTGATAAGGTTCAGATGAGTCGTAATGGGCCTGTAATTTCACACATTTTCTTTGCAGACGACACACTAATTTTCTTGAAGGCGGATAAGAAGAATTGTACTCATCTTGTTCAGCTCCTGAATGATTATTGCTTGGCATCTGAACAAATGGTTAATATTCAGAAAATCTAATGTGTTTTTCAGTGCTAATCTTTCCAGGGATGCCTCTAAGAAATTGGGGGCTATTCTTGGGATGAATATTTTTTTGGATCCTGGTATTTATTTGGGGTTTCCAGCCCTTTGGGGACGTTCCAAGCGGCAGGAGTTGGCATATATAAAGGAGCGCATTATGGGAAAACTTCAGGGGTGGAAAAGATGGACATTATCTCAGGCGGGGAATAAGGTGTTGATTAAAGCAGTGGTGCAAGCCATACCAGCTTATTCGATGAATTTATTTAAATTTCCTATGGCGGTTTGTAATGAGTTAGATGCTATGTTTTCTGCTTTTTGGTGAGGGAACGCTAGTGGGGCGAGGAGTATTCATTGGGTGGGGAAGAAAACTCTTGGTCTTCCGAAGCAGCAAGGCGGTATAGGTTTTCGAAACTTCCAAGAGTTTAACCATGCTCTGCTGGCTAGGAACTGTTGGCGTATTCTCCACAATCCGGATTCCCTTTGGGCTAGAGTCTTGAAGGCTAGATATTTTCCCCATTGTACTTTCTTTGATGCTAAACAGGGTTGTCGACCATCTTGGGTGTGGTCTAGTCTGTTGGTGGGCCGTGATTTATTTGTGGGAGGTGGACATTGACAGATTATGGGAGGCAGAGAAGTTCGGGTTTGGCTTGATAAGTGGCTCCCTTCTCTTCTAGCTGGACATCTGTTACCAAGGGGTGGTGCTCCGTTGTCGAGGAATACCCATGTGGAGAATTTAATCTGTACAACTACCAAATCATGGGATATTGACTTCCTGTCGGATTTTATTTCTCATAATGAGATGGGTGTTAATCGGGACATACAGCTTGGGGATTTTTCACGATCTGATCGGTTCGTTTGGCCTTATGATAAAAGAGGTCTCTTTACGCTGAAGTCGGGGTACCATTGGGAGTATTCAAGAGCGATTAGGAGTGCAGGTATGCCTTTATAACATGGTAGCTTTGTCCCTTCTCATGTTTGGAAAGCTATTTTGCATTTGAATGTCCCCCCAAAGCTACGACAATTTATGTGGAAGTCACTACATGGAGCCATACCCACGATGGCTAATCTTTTTCGGAGGAAATCTTTCTTCGCCGTTATGCCCTATTTGTCAGACCAATGTTGAAACAATGGAACACCTTCTCCTCCAATGTCCGTGGGTGTGAGCTCTTTGGTTTGGGGGTGTGCTTAATTATAGGGTTGACAATGAGGCTGCTTTTTCATGGTCTCAATGGTTTGAAGCTCTTCTTCATGCAGATTGTTGGGCTGGCTAGGATAGGCAATGGCTTCTTTGTTATGTGGTTTTCATATGCTGGCATACATGGAAGGCAAGGTGCAATTTCATTTATAATAATTCCATTATTAACCCGACTCAAATTCTGTTTGCTGTTAACACGGTTGTGGGGGCGTTTTTAGAGGCTTATCAGGTTGGAAGGGTTATGCAGGGCTCTCAGGTTAGGGAGAGGGAGGCACGGTGATCTCCGCCACCTGATCCTTTTGTTAAAATCAATGTTGACTCTAGTTGGAGTGCGTAGTCGGGCAATGGGTTTATTGGATTGGTGGTGAGGGATAGTGAAGGGAAGTTTTTGGTTGTTAGGAGGCATGATATTTTAGCTCAGTCTGTTAGTTATGTTGGATGGTTGTGAATTGGGTATATCTCTTGGGTTTCAGTATTCAGCTTGGAATCGGATTCCCTTGAGTCCATTTCTTATTTGAATGAAAACTTGGAGAAGGGCAGCTGGAGGGCGTTTCCCCTTTTTGGCAGAAGTCAAGGAATTACAGAATTCTTTTCAGGCCTGTCGTTGGTCTTGGACTCCAAGATCGGCCAACAAGACGGCAGATCTGTTGTAGAAGTTAAAGGAGATGTGCGACGTTTCGTGAGTTGATCGACCCCATCTTTCTTGGTTTTTGTTTTAAATAATGATGATTTGCCGTGTCCTCATTAGGTGTTACGGCTTTGTTATTGTTGGGGAGGGGGGACGTTTGGGCATGCGGTGCCACTTCTGTCTTTCTTGTACACCCTGCAAAGCGTGTTTACTGCTTGCTGTTGGTTTGGCTTCTTAGCCCTGTAATGTTATTCCAGTTTCCCAAAAAAATAAAAAGACACATATCGAGTTTTTCTCGAGTTGAACTTCGGGTAGTCAGGACACACCAGACTGAAAATAGAAGCTGATATTTTCTTCCCCAATCAGCTGTAAATCAAACAAAAACCGTTTTCAAGCAAGCACCTTTCTTCTTCTAACTGCCATGGATGCCGCTTCGTGCTCAATTCTCTGAGCTCAGCACTTTTCTTCCACCGCCGCCGTTTTCCCGCCAATTAACAACCCCAGCGCCCGCTTCTTCCCCCTCCCGAAGAACAACCCCAACTTGATCCCTTCATTTTCCTCCACTTTCCCAAGAAACTCAACTTTTCCCGGAAAATGCCTGCACTTCGACCGGTTCGCCGCTTTCAGCTCGCTATTCGGCGCTCAAGACCAGAACCCATCTCAGGAACTCGCTGTTCTCCTCGAAGTCTACGGGTAGGGATGGGCAACGGTTATGGCGGGCGGGTAACCGCGGTTATTTATCCATAACCGTTTATTCCCATACCCGCATAACCGTTTACCTGTTGGGTAATTGCCTAAATGGTTATACACATATCCATAACCGTTTATAAACGGTTAACCATACCCATAACCGCGTACCCATTTAACCGTAACCGTTTAATACCCGTTTACCCATTTATCCTTTCTTTTTTACCATTTACTCATTTTTCATCCGTCTATGTGTTTTTATAACAACTTGAAAATTAAAAAAGAAAAATTTGTCATAATTTTCTTTCTCTAACAATTAAACACCGTACATTCATCATACATTTTCGCATTTAATTTTTTTAAGTCCTTATACCATTCCAATAATTGAAATAATAGTTTACGGATGCTATTTTTAACTGTTAAGAATGAAGGTAATATAAAATTGGCTAAGTATTATTGGGTTACGAAAACTGTTAAAAAACAATATTCTTTGGTTATTTAACTCGGAATGTAAAGTATTAACATAATATATATATAATGGACCATGAAATTTAAAGTGGTTAAGGAAAACTGTATTATATTAGCTACAAAAATCATGAACTATAGTCAATAGCATTGATCTAAGTTTTGAACGATATGGAACATGATTTGTGTTAATTTTACATATATAAAATAAATGGGTAAACAGTTACCCGTTTATAACCGCGGTTAATACCCATAACCGCCCATTTAAATTTCGCGGGTAAACGGTCATACCCATAACCGTTTATTTATCTAAACGGTTACCCATAACCGTAACCGTTTAATTTAAACGGGCGGGTAACCGTGGTTATCCATAACCAATGGGTATTTGCCCATCCCTATCTACGGGTGGGACGATTTCTTTCTCCTTCTTACTCCAGGCATTTCAATTTAATTGCTTTCTTTTACTTCACAGCTTCTTTGTTGTATTTTTATTATTTTCTTGGTTTATTGAAGCTGTTTTTTGCTGCATTGTTCGAATTGGAGTTGGGTTTTCTCGGAGACCGGTGAGAAAATGCAGTATTTTCATCCTATTGTATTAAACTTTCTTGATTAAATTGCGTTTTATGTGTTAATATTACTGTGTTTTTTCTTGTGATATATTGGCAGCATTTAAGAGGCTTAGACTTGACTGTGCAAGTTGGACAGAGCCTGTTTACTTGGATCTCCTAAGGTGGGAAATTAAAATGATGAGTACAGATTCATGAATTTAGATTATTTAATTGGTTTCTTGTTCTTTAAGTTATTTAGTAGGCTTGTCATCATTATTCATGACTTGCTTCAATCTAGTATGAGTCAATTTAATTACATTTCCGAGTGTGTATCTGGGTGTTACATTTTTTCGATGTGAAAAATCACAAGATTGTGACCCATATTACTTGTTCGTTTTACAATCATGCTTTGCCTTATTCATCATAATTGGTTCGGAGAAACGTCTGGACTAAAGGTTTATCAATTTTTATACTTAAGGTTCTGAAATGTAGTTTATGTAATTTTTCAGGAAGAGTGGTGATGAGCAAAAGATGGTGAATTTGTATTTTAATCGGGTGTGTTACTCTTTTGTCGTCTTTGAAAAGAATGAATAGCTTGAAGTAGCTCTTCGAAATTTTCCTTCATTTAGTATCTTTTCTTCTGAATATACTGTTAATCTGTCCTGCAGAAGGAGTCATTTGTGAAAAATGTTCTGCAAAAGAAGGTATGGTCTTATTAAGGGCTTAAGTTAGGTTTTAGGGATGCATATCAACATTTATATCTGATCTTACCACTGAGATACAAGTCTAGACTTAGGTACTTGATCATACACAAAAGGAAATATTATAGTCTTTGAGTCAATATTTTGATCATACAGTTATGTATACTGAGGAACAAAAATAAGGAAAATTTATAATATGAGAACTGTTTGTATATTTTTCCATATGGAGAATGAAAGTAGCTAATATTAATTTGTTTTTGACAGAAAATTGCAATGGATGAGTTTCTGATGTCAGAAAGCTTGACTTTACGACCTTGAGTTGAAGAGTGAGATTCTGATGACAGAAAATTTACTTGGATGATTACACAATCTTTTAGCTCTCAAATATACCGAGTCTAAATTTCTGCTTGATATTTTTACCTTCTTCAAAGATGGATAGCGTAGACTAAAACCATGTGCAAAACCTCTTTATTTGTACTCGTTTAGTCATTCTTGGCTTCAGCTATACTTCCAGAATTTCCAAATTTTGGAATTAGCTTAAAGCAATATATAGAACTTGGGTATGAATATTTTTCACCATGACCAGCATTTGGAAATTCTGCTGAAGTGTTGCGAAAGAAATGATGTGAAATCGAAGGTAGCTTGCTACCTACGTATCAAAGTGTTGTTATTTTATTTCAAGAATATACCAGACTTTTGCTCTCAGAAGTTTTGGCTTAGACTGGGCCTTAGGCCTTAGGCATGCTGGGAGTTTATTCTTGACAAATATTCGCGAGTCTATTTGATAGTCTAGATGAACTGATGATCCTAAATCTATAGGAAGCTAGAAGTGATGAACCATGGACAAACAAAAACAACTGGACTAGAAATAATCAGTTGGCTTTTAGTGAGATTTCATCTGCATGTCAATGCCATGTCTAGTTGGATGTTTGTGTATATCCTGTTTCTCCTTTGTTTCCAACAGTTAAAGACTTATTTTCTCCTTTCCATTTGCAGGTTTACTGATGATGCATACAAGGAAGGGATACCTGTGGTTGTACTGACAACTTAGTGGGGATCGAATTGCCAGGTAATAACAAACGTTTTATTCTTTGTTTTTATGCCTTTTTTTTGGTTGAGTTTCCAGACAGTTATGAACATGCTCTGGGCTTTGGAGACCATGGAATGCACTGTAGCTATGGCTATAATTGGACGGTAGTTTCTTTCGATGTGGTCATAAAGGACTCAGCCACTGACATAGCTGCAACTTTATATTTTATTTTTTCATTCCAAATTTCTGCAATAGCACAGATTCTAGTGTCGCTTGACAGCATATGCGATTTCCATTGTGGAAAATAGTACAAAGAATTATGATAAGTTTTAATGCGACTTAATCATTCTTTAGAACTTGTCATCAGCTCTTTGTTTGCAAGTTAAATACAATAAAAGTATGCTAAAAACTGTAGTTAAGTACACAGACAGGCACATATACGCATACATATTTGTGTGCATATAATATTGAGCCAAATGCTGCAGTTAAGTACTCTCTGTTAATCCTTACCGCACGTACCAGTTTTAGTTCATTATGTCCCATATGGATGGTATAGGACTGCGCTAATACTCCATTTAACACTTTATAAATGTCAGATCAGTTGTAGGAAAGCTTGGCGAGGAAAGAATTTCAAAGCTAAAGATTGTCGGAGATAAGGAGGTTGAACAGAGTTTGTATACCCAACTAGTAAATGATACAGGATTATCATCTGGTATGGATGAGCAACTAGCTAAGGAGGCAATAAAAGCAGGTAGACTCTTCATCTTGGGTTCATAGTCATGTATATGTTTTGTGATATACATTTTTCCAGTGCAGAAGGTTGGGTACTAGCCCGTCTGAGAAACATAGGATTGCAGAGGAGGTTGCATCTATGCTAAAGCTGAGTGTAGATATGGATACTAGCCCGTCTGAGAAACGTAGGATTGCAGAGGAGGTTAGCATGTTTCATTGATTTTTATTGTTTGTTAATGTTAATTCAGTGCTTTCAGGGTTTGTTTGTGTCCACTGATTATTTTTGTTTTGTGTGTTTTCTGATGTTCAGGGTTTAAGAGACTTATGATTTTGTCACATTTATATATGATTCTGCTTACATTAGACTAGGAAGAGATTATATGCCAATTTTGAACCGTCTGTGCGATTATGTATGATTCAGTGCTGAACTTAAAGAGTGATTTCATATATCTGGTATTTAATCCTTTTGTTTTTGTATATGATGTACGTTTTAAATCCAGATTAAATTTTGTAATTATTTTCAATTGTATTCATGTTATGTTTTCTATTTAGTTGATTGTGAATATAGTTATCAAATTGAATTACATATTCCAATCCAGTAATGAGTCGTGGCTTGATTTTGCAGAAATTCGTAGGGCCGTGGTTTCAAAGTTTGGCATTTTTGAGGTAACCAGTTTAAACTTTTAAAATGCTAGCTTTAAATTTTTAATATTTGTTATTACTGTAATTTGGTTTTTAATACATCTTATAATTTTGTTTTTATTTTTTTTTCATTTTAAATTTTTTTATTTTTTTTTTGGCTATCTTATCAAGGATTTGTAATGTGTTGGTTTTTTGTTGCTATTATATGTGTGACGTATGTTTATTTCAAATTTGTGCTATATGTTTCTTGACACTTTATTTTCCTCTCTGTTTCTCTTGTAATACGGTTTGCAGTAATCCATTTTAAAATTATTGTAACAATTTGCTTCCATTATGTCAAAAAGATCTATAAACGCTTTAACAGATAATGATGTAGAACAGAAAAAAAATTATGTTCATAATCAGTCTAAGGTCTTAGCTAAAGATAACCATCAGTTTAAAAGAGTGTAGAATAAGTTGTTTAGAAAATCGTGTCACCAACGTCTTATGCAATAGTGATGTGTTTGTTAGTCAAAATTCATCCACTGAATACCAATGCAGTACTAGCATATCTTCTCCCAATCAAAATGTTGTTCAAAATGCTGATGATAGGAATTCTGACGCTTCAGATAGTATAAACTCGGTTCAAAAAATTTCTTGCTTGGCTGATAAAAAGGGAAAACGTTGTTAATACACTGGATCAATCAACAAATTGTTTTGAAAAACCTTTCATGGCCATAATAGAAATTTTATAAGTAAGGGTCAAGCATTTTTTCAAAGAAACAAAGAAGACACATTCAAAGTCACTGATAAACTCCTGCTGCTTTTTACAGCAATTACACTTTTTAACATGCAACAACGCAAAGTGTAGAGTATCCTAATCTTTTTTCTACCTCCACGTGTTTATGTCGATTTACAAATGATTTTTCACTATACTTTTTTACTTGAATGTTCGTTCTTACGTACACCTGCAAAAATGTTTCTTATAGTTAATAGGCACTTTGGAGAACAAATATGAATGCTTGGAGTAGTTTTCACACAATATTCAGAATGGTATGTCCATATTCATATATTATACATTTCTATGTAGAGCTTCCAATTAAATTTTGCAATTACAGCTAACTCCTAAACAATGGAATTTGTATGTTATGAGATAGTTTTCTAAGAAAGTTGGGATTTTTACTTATATTATTTGTGTAATCCCAATTGAAATTTCTCTCTCTCTATCTCTCTCTTTTTTGTTTTTTTTTTTTTTTTTTGAGTGACATTTACAAGTCCTTTTTCTGATTGGTTACAATGGTTCTGTTCATCTCTCCAATTAGTTTTTTTGTTCTCTCTAACCTTTTGTCTAATTTTATTTTTCATTTTTTTGGGTGGCTTTCTGCAAAAGCTAGTATGAGCTTTTCGCATGACATGGATGATGAGTATGAGAAACTCATGTGGAGAATGAACCTACCAAGCTATATGCATAAATCATACCTTAAATTCCTCAAAAGCACTTCAATTATTTACCATCTCGCTCATTCAAACTTACACCTCTTCATCCAATATTGTTTCTCTTATGATTGTAATTAATAACAGAGCAAACAAACATGAAATACTTCTGGAAGTTGTAGAAGTACTTGCTGATCTCAACCTTATTGTTATGAAAGCATACATATCTTCGGATAGTGGCTGGTTCATGGATAGTAAAAATCCTTTTGTTACATACTTTTTTATCGCTGTAAAAATTGTCCTTTTTTGTTCGAGCTAGAAACTGATTATGTGATTTGGTTTTCAAATCGGTTTTAACTGCCGCTGATCAAGATAGAAACAAGGTTACATATGAGGTTTTGAATTATATTCTTAAACCTAATCCAAAACTAACTGTGTTTGCCATTTGTTTTTCCTGCTTTTGCAGCAAACGATGTAAACATACTTTATTCAAAAGGTTACATTTGTTTGGTCTACTGTGGTTACATTTTTCATTTGATTAAGCTTTGTCATTGTGTATATATGGGTTGTTCTGTTTCTTAAGATTGTGTTAAAAAGACCTTTTTCAGATTATGTGAAAACTCATTTTGTGAAGGAATTTGATACTTAAATGTTTCTTCAGGTATGAATGGCTCCCAAAACAAAGAAAACACTGCAACTTCATTAACTGCCGGAATCAATCTCAACATAAAGGAAAGTTTCTGTCAGCATGCTTTATTCCTAGGGTGAGATTTCAGTTTAATAGAATTTTTTGTTTATGCGGGGTTTGAATTTTATCATGAGATTTTTTCTTAGTTGGTATGCAAAAGCGAATAAAATCTGAGTTCTTTGGGTCTGATTGACTTCTTAGTTCCCTTAATATTTTTCATCCATTTGAATTGATACAAAATAACATACTGAATCCATCATCAATCCCACTACTATGTTTATGTCAATATTCTTCCACTTTGTTACACTGAATTTAACTTTGCTAACATTGGTAAGCTTCCCTTTCAAAAAAAATTTATTTTCAGTAAATACGATTTATCAAATGCTTAATTTCGGTTTGGAGTTGCTTTTTCTCATGGTAAAATTTGGTGTGTCCCATCCAGAACAATTAGTGGGCATTTTGAGGTTTGTTCCAGTAAAGGGTTTAAGGTTTTTTACAATGTCAGATCGTGTTCGGATTTTTGAAAGTTGGTTTATTTTGAAATTAATGATTTTATGCATCATTCAGTTGGTAAAGGACACTTCGAAATCAATTTTTCCCGCAGCTAAGACAATTGATTAGTTGATAAGAAAGCGACATTTTTCATTCTATTTGTAAGATTTAGCCAAAAGTATTTTTTAACAACTATGATATAGTTTGATTTCAATTCATAATATTTTTTTTTTTTAAATTTAACCTCGAATCTGTTAGTAAATCTTTATACTTTATGTGCAAATACATATATAATCTTGTATGTATAATTTTTATAATGTTAACATTTTTACTTTCATCTTTTTGTCCGTAGAGGGTGAAAACCACGCTATTCACAAATCAAAACATGGGACATCTTCTACTTCATATGGGAAGTAGGGATTAGTTCGATTGTGATTGTTTTTCTGATTTGGTTAAATTTTAGTTGGCTTGCTTCTAATTTAGTTTGCATTGTTTGCACATGTAGTCGTTTTCTAACTTAATTCATCAAAATATGTCATACAATTTCCAATCCCACAGTAGTGCATGAATCGCATTTCCCATAGCAACGTGCATGCTACACTTTCTAGTTATCTATTCTAAAATTGAGGAAGGATTTACCGTTCACTCAGCTACAGTTAAATTTTTGCCCCTCGATTTCACTTTATTTACAAGAAACCCATCAGATTTGGATGGATTGGAAGGGTAATTATTACAACTTAGAAGGGTAATATTGTCCGTAGGTATGGGACGGATTGGCCCTTGATTTCACCCTATTTACAAGAAACCCATCAGATTTGGGCTTGATTTCACCTTGGAAGGGTAATTACTGTATCTTTAATGATTCCTGACCACTACATTCATTATTTAAATGTTAGAGTGAAACTTTAATGATTCTTGGCAGGGTACAAATACAGAGTGTAATATATACCCACCATCTCACTGTCTGGAAAAGCTCACGAAGAAGATAAAAGCATTTGTATCTTCCTTTACAGCTCATTGTTTAATATTTTATTATTATGTTGAACTAAAACATATTTTATTATTTTAATCCATTAGACACATGGGTAGGCTGATCACATTCACCTAAAACCCTCTTTAATCCGTACACCCACTACATCATTTCGAATCTGATCTGGGTTTTGCCTGGATTCCAGGGTAAAAACCCTGAAATTTAAAGGTTAGTTTGATCTGGGTTTTCCAAGTAAGTGTTGAGAGTTGTCCCACATTGGTGAGGGACAAAGTTTGCTATGTGCTTATATGGTCTTGGGCTACTCCCTATATTGCCAATTGGTTTTATGGTGGAATCCTAATTTCATCATGGTATCAGAGCAAGGTTGTCCACGTGTGAAGCTCAACGTCCACATGCGCTCCACGTCACCCAGTTGTTGTCCACGTGTAGGCTTGAAAATCCGCCACACGTGCGGCGGCATGTTGAGAGTTGTCCCACATTGGTGAGGGACAAGGTTTGTTATGTGCTTATATGGTCTTGGGCTACTCCCCATATTGCCAATTGGTTTTATGGTGGAACCTCAATTTCATCATGGTATCAGAGCAAGGTTGTCCACGTGAGAAGCCCAACGGCCACACGAGCTCCACGTCACCCAGTTGTTGTCCACGTGTAGGCTTGAAAATCCGCCACACGTGCGGGGGCATGTTGAGAGTTGTCCCACATTGGTGAGGGACAAAGTTTGCTATGTGCTTATATGGTCTTGGGCTACTCCCCATATTGCCAATTGGTTTTATGGTGGAACCCTAATTTCATCATGGTATCAGAGCAAGGTTGTCCACGTGTGAAGCCCAACGGCTACACGCGCTCCACGTCACCCAGTTGTTGTCCACGTGTAGGCTTGAGAATCTGCCACACGTGCGGGGGCGTGTTGAGAGTTGTCCCACATTGATGAGGGACAAAGTTTGCTATGTGCTTATATGGTCTTGGGCTACTCCCTATATTGCCAATTGGTTTTATGGTGGAACCTAATTTCATCAGTATGTTCTGCATGAAAGTGTTGGCCGCTGCTGCTCCGCTCCCTCAACGCTCTTTTTTTACACATCGCATCGTCGATCCGATCCCCGCTCCAATCCGCCAAACAGGTTCGTCCCCCCTCCCAAATCCCTAATTCGTATTGTTTATTTCTGTCCGAATTTTGATCTGATTTTTTTTTTTCCATATTTCCAGTAAATCATTTGTTATTCCTCCTCATCTCTCTCAGTGCTTTCATTGAAATTTTCAGTTCTTAGATCGTATTTTGTTTCTGATTTTTGTTTGCGTTCAGTGTGATTTTATGTGAAATAATCAAAGATGTTGGGAATTTTAAGTCAATAAGTGGGAGCTGGAAGCTCATCAGCTATGGTACACCCTCTACTTCTGCAATTTATGAACTTTCATTATATAAAACATTTGATTAATTTATTATTATGTGATTTACTGCCTAATCTTTGTGTTGGTTCAGATTTTGGGGCAGAGGATATGCCCCACCACATCGGCAATGAGGGGTTTCACATCTTCGGCGAAAGAGGTAATCTGACGCCTACCATCATCTAATCTTTGGCATTTATAATCCATGCGATTGCTTAACAAAAAATTTGTGTTTTTTTGCTTTTTTAGAAGATTAATTTTTGTATAAAATATAAATCTTATAAACATTCTACCCATTGTTTAGTTTAACGAATTTTGTAGCGTTAGTTCTGCACCATTCCAATTTGCCTTTGATTGGATAAATAATAGCATTGTTTAGCTAATTTGCAAATTTCCTCATATTCCTAAGTTAGCATTTTTAGTAAAAAAAAAATTAGATTTTACAATTTTTTCCAGTTCAGGATGATAAAAATTTAGGACTTTATATTTTCGCGAAGCTGCTCCGAAATTAGCTTGATTCTAAGATGTAGAATCTATGTTGAATCACCATATAGCTGGGCTTCTAGGCCTTGGTTCTCTGTCTTGGGCGGGGTATCAAGTACACGTATCTTTACCATCGTTATTGGTGAGGTGGTGGGCTGGAAGCCCAAAACAGGCCTGGGCGCAGATACCCAAACCCTAGCACAACTCCCTCCTATATAGCTGCAGCATCCGACCCAACTCCTTCAGATCGTCAACAACAAAAATGCGGCTCTGTACAGCTGCTCCCCAGGCTATCTCCAACCTCCCTAACCATGGCCACCGCCGCCACAACCGCCATCTCATCACAGACTCCACCACCAACCTCAGCCCGAAACCCTCACTCCTTCACAGACAAATCTCATTCTCACTCAACTCTCTCCGGCTTCACTCTCGTAAGTTCTCCATCCCTTAACATTTGGTATCCAATCCTAACAAACACCATTAATTTTTATGCCCAATTCACCCTCTGTGTTTTCATTTCTCAGCTTGGGTTTTTGGCTCATTTTTTTTTTTTATAATTTATATTTCCTTCTTGTTTTTTTGTCGCTGCTTTAATTTCAAATGTATTGATTTTTCGTTTATTCAACCTTACTGCATTCGAATTTGGAAGTTCTTTCAATTGGGGGTAATTTTTTTTTTTCAATTTTTTTTGTCCATATTAGGGTTTTTGGAAATTATTCGCTTTAGTTCAATATAGAGACAGTGACTTTGACTACTTGCTTATGGGATGTGTTTTTCTTGCAGGATTGCTTTTGGCGAGAGCAGCAACATCAGAAGAAACTCCAAGTGGGGCCAAATCCCTGGTGGATGTTGTGCCCCCTGAAAAGAATCTGTACAATCAAACTTGGACTGAAGAAGAAGTTAAAGAAAATGCAAATAAATGCGGACGCCGATGGCCAAATGCAGATATTCGATTATTTCCGTAACCTCGACTTAAAGGTTTGTGATTTTCTGAATTCAAATAGAAATGCAAGGATATATTAGATGTGTGAGTAAATTTTCAGTCTTCACATATTTGTTTAACCCTTAACGATATGTGAATTATTGATTGATAATTTGATAATATGTATGCTATTATTGATTAAGAAAAATTAGTTCGTTAATTTGTTGGGCTTGGTTGTTTTGGCATGTTGATGTATATTGCTCCTCTTTGTAGTTAGGTTGAAGATCATGTTAATAGATTTTTGTTTGCGTTCAGTGTGATTTTGTGTGAACGAATCAAAGATGTTGGGAATCTTAAGGCAAAAAGTGGGAGCTGGAAGGTCATCAGCTATGGTACACCCTCTACTTCTGCAATTTATGAACTTTCATTATATAAAACACTTGATTAATTTATTATTATGTGATTTACTGCGTAATCTTTGTGTTGGTTCAGATTTTTGGGCAGAGGATCCGCCCCGCCACATCGGCAATGAGGGGTTTCGCATCTTCGGCGAAAGAGGTAATCTTACGCCTACCATCACCTAATCTTTGGCATATATAATCCATGCGATTGCTTAACAGAAAATTTGTGTTTTTTACTTTTTTAGAAGATTAATTTTTGTATAAAATATAAGGGACGTTTTGAATTAGACGCCTGTTTTTAAATGTCATAGACTAAGCATCTATTCCTTTTGCATATTTGATTAAACATTTTCACTATAATTTTGGTCTTTTAATTTTATTTCATTAGAAGTCTATTCACGTTAGCATTCCCTTTTTTCCTCCTATTTTTATGCATCTCTTATTATGTTGATTTAAGATTTTTTTTTATTAAAATATTTATTTTAGTAAATTAAATAGAATGTAACAAAACCCGTTGTTAGGTACGTTTGATTATATTGGTACGTTTGATTATAATGGTACATTTAGTTACTTGGTACATTTGAATTTTTGTTCCATTTGGCTTATTGGTACATATGAATTTTTGGTACGTTTAGTTTTTGGTACATTTGTTTTCAAAATATAAGTTTTATTACATTTTGTCCTAATAAAGAGGAATTACTTTATTTACTTTTTTATTTTTTTATTTTTATAGAAAGAGTCATTAATCAACTGATAATAACCTTTTTGTTAATTCGAAATTATATGATTTATCTTTATTATTTAGCATTATCTACAATAATAAGGATTTATCTCCGATCAACGAAAAGTTGTTCCAGAGACTTATCTACCAAAAAACAAGATTATCTATAGCATTGTGTATGAATCAAACATATTTTTAAACATTCCAAAAAGATGAATATTCATTTTCATATAGTTTATAATTGGGTACGTTTTAATTCGGGGTTGGTACGTTTTCGTTTGACGTTGTTACGTTTTCATTTGACGTTGGTACGTTTTCATTTAATGTTGGTACGTTTTCATTTAATGTTGGTACGTTTTCATTTGGCGTGGGTGTACATTTAGATTTGAAACGTGGGTGTACATTTAGATTTGAAAAGTTTAAATTTTTAGACTTAAGTATAGTTGAAATTATTTAAAATATATAGCAGATATTTAAATGTAGATTAATTTCAATTAATTTGACGTATTTCAAGTCTGAGTATCTTAATCAAATGTTTCAAAAGCTTAATGAAAAACTCAAAAAGCATAAATGTTTAGTCTACAAAAGTCTAAAATGAGGTATCTAATTCTAATTTTCTCAAAATATAAATCTTATAAACATTCTACCCATTGTTTAGTTTAACGAATTTTGTAGGGTTAGTTCTGCACCATTCCAATTTGCCTTTGATTGGATAAATAATAGCATTGTTTAGCTAATTTGCAAATTTCCTCATTTCCTAAGTTAGCATTTTTAGTCAAAAATTTTAGATTTTACAGATTTTTCCTGTTGAGGATGATAAAAATTTAGGCCTTCGATTTGTTGATGTGATTTCCACGTACTCTGAATTCAAATAGAACTGCAAGGATATATTAGATGTTTGAGTAAATTTTCAGTCTTCATATATTTGTTTAACCCTTAACGATATGTGAATTATTGATTGATAATTTGATAATATGTATGCTATTATTGATTAAGAAAAATTAGTTCGTTAATTTGTTGGGCTTGGTTGTTTTGGCATGTTGATGTTATAAAGCTCCTCTTTATAGTTAGGTTGAAGATCATGTTAATAGATTTTTTTTTTTGGTTGGTTCGGATCGGGCGATTCCGGAGGCCCTGCCATCGAGGTTGGTCTGAAGTTATTCCTATCTTATTGACTTCTTGCATGTCAAAATAAGCTTCAAATTTGTGATTTAATATAATTGGGCTTTAGAAAATAATTCATGATTTTGTCTAATCCAATTGAGTGATTAGAAAAATTTTCATCAAATTTCTGGGTTCCTGGGGGGTTCTGAATCTTGATGTTGAGAGAGCTTGGTTTCTTTAATTGCTAATGAAATTAGCTTCTAAACGTTCATAATTTGCTATTTTATTTTCGTTCTATATTTTCTTTGAGTTCAAATATATATATATATATATATTTTTTTTTTGTGATATATTGCCGATGCCAAAATATCATATTTACAAGGACAAAGATAGCAAGGTTCTAAATCAAATTTTTATCCTGGTTCTACTGCTGGGTTCACTATCAATAAAAGACACATGAAATATGGTATTGATTTTAGAGCCTTTGATTTCTCAGATTGTCTTCATATATCGAATGTCATCTGAATTTAGTTGTAGTTAATTTGTCTAAGTTTGTTGTGGTTTAGCTTTTTCAAATGGCAGCCTTAGTATTTGCCCAGTATTTTTTGTGAATTCCAAACTTTGCCTATAATTGTAGGTACGTAAAAGCTGCCAATTGGATTTGTTCCCCAGATGATAATGGCATACCTATATAATGGTTGTTCTTTTGCTTTGAAGTAAGAAAATTGTTTTGCCCCCCTTATGTATCCTGCTTCTTTCTGTCCCTGTGTTCGTTGTTCAAAGGTTGGTTGGTTGTTAAACTAGCTGCTGTAGAAGAGTTAATTTCTGCTAGGCAGATGATTATAGTGTTGTTCCTATTATACATGAGGTCGTGGTAATAATGTTGTGAGATTTTGTGTTTGCATAAATCCAGTAGTGGTTTTGATAATCTGAAAGTAATCTCTCAACTTCTTTGTGATTATAGTTGCTTTGATACTGTCATAGGGACTTTTATCTACTTACAAATTGATTTTGATATATCCATTCGTAGGTTTAAAATTTTTGTCAAACCCAAAAGTTATCTTGCTGGGTATATTTAAAAAGTAGTTTAATTGATCAATATTACTATGGTAGTTTTCAAGTATATGTTAATTGGAATTAATCCTTTTGGTTTTATTTTTAAAACTACATATTTGTGGTAAGGAGGGATACCTATTGAAGTTTTGAATTTCCAGTAAATCTGATTATCAGGTGCTTAAATATTTGAATTTTTAAAGTGGTTCCACAAAAATCTGCAAAGTGGACGTTATGTTGCTTGCAACAGTGGATTGTTTAGGGTTTAGGGTTCAGTTGAAAAAGATTAAAAAAAAAACAAAAACAAAAAAAAAAGAAAAGAAAAGAAAAGAAATCCTAGGTAATGAGGCACTGAATTGGGCTTGAGAGCGGTAGGTGATCTGCAGAAATGAAGGGTGAGAGAAAAACGGGAGAAAAGGGGTCGTACATTTTATTTTGATTTTATAATTTTGGGGGTTTTGTGTCTAAACTTTTTTGGTAGATATAGCCTACAAATGTTGACCCAAAGATTGGACATAATCATTACTTCCTATTACAATTATTAAAGTTAATTATATTAATAAAAGTTGATTTGAGTGTGATGATGATGGCAACCACTAACAACAAAACAACAATCTCCTTAGATTAAGGAGAAAGAACCGAAGAGTGAGAAGAAAAGAAAGGAAATGAGGAAAGAGAGCTATGCACGTGCAAATGTCAGTGTACATGTAAAGCAAAAGTTTTACTCTTTCGTATTGTTTATCTCGGTCTAGCTTTGGTATTTTGAGGGTTTTCGAGAATACAATATACTGTGATTCAGGTCTCATAGCTTTCTTGCTATATGATATCATATAAGGGGCCCGTAACTTTTCTTGGCTTAGGCTTCCAACTGAACTGACTTTATGGCCTTGCCGCCCGCCGCTAGCTTCTCCAACAATTATTCCAATAATTACATATCCAATTTGACCTATGGACGAATACGCAAGCATACGTTTCAATGACCCTCTTTAGATCGTTCTGTAATATTCCAGTGGTTGCCGCAAGGAATGACGTCGTAGCTCCTGCAGAAGTAATAACAATCAAAGCCGTAGGTGGGTATTCAAATAAAGGGGAGCACCTTGCTATCATGAAAACGCCAGCTGTTACCATAGTAGCTGCATGAATCGAAGCGGATACTGGAGTGGGACCCTCCATAGCATCGGGTGACCAAGTATGCAATCCTATCTGTGCCGATTTCCCAACAGCACCAATAAAAAGTAAAATACAAATAAGAGTTATGGCATTAAATCTCATATTGCAAGAAATCCAAGAATTTCTGGGGGCATCAAAATAGTGATCTCTCATTCTATCACATCTACCTTCCCCACCCTCCGCCCTTATCTCCAGAGGGGACCCTGGTCATCCACCGTATAGTACCTCGGGGTCAGTAGC
Source organism: Cotoneaster glaucophyllus (assembly GCA_036320875.1). Lineage (NCBI taxonomy): Eukaryota > Viridiplantae > Streptophyta > Magnoliopsida > Rosales > Rosaceae > Cotoneaster > Cotoneaster glaucophyllus. The sequence continues at coordinate 8,083,273 of CM070066.1, forward strand.
AAACGAAAGCGAGCACGAAAGGAAGGCTTAGACCAGCTCCTTGTAGGGAAATGCTAGAATGCTAAATTTTAACCAAGACCATACTCACAAGCAAAATACAAATACAAAAGTCCATTTTAAAATAAAGGTTGTGATTTATCGAAAGATGTTCCGTAAACATAGGAATTATGTATTTTAGCATTATGTGATGAATATGTTTATTTTTACTTAAATTATTTTTCTTTGGGTATTTCATGTGGTGATCACCATAGTGATGTTTGATGTTCTTCAAGTGTTTCTTGGGGATGTTGGAGCTGGGAAATCAAGTCTGGTGTTGTGCTTTGTAAAAGAATAATTCGTTGAATTTCAGGTTTGTTCTATATCTTTCAAAGGACGCATTTTCTTTTTTATCCATACCTTTACTTTTATAGTATGTTGTTACAAGAATCAATTGCCACCCTTAGTTGGTGGTATTATCTTTACAACACATTCAAAGCAGCAAATAAAATCGCACTTACTATTTGTTCTGTCAATTGGACTACTAGAGTATAACTATAGAAATAATATTTGGTGAAACCAATGAAGAAATCATTATGATTGATCTGCAAAGAAGCTCTAATAAGTTACAAGAGAGTAGTAATGTAAATTGAATACTCGGGTGCCAAATAGCCTCTGCAATGCAAGATAATCAAATGGTTGTACAATGTTTCTTGAGATCATTAGTGGCATTATTAACATGATGTGTATTAAAATTTCATGCAAGTATAAATGTGTGTGGCTATAATATATGTAACCTATGGAAAAACAATAAGGGATGGCTTACATTGTCTCTGCAACTTGGGTGCTGATGTGGGTTTTCTAGTCATCATAAAGCTTTGCCAATCCAAAACCCGATATTTTTGGGGGGAGTTCTACATCGAGCAAAATATTAATGGCTTTGACATCTCGATGTACAATCCTTGGCCTTGACTCCTCATGGAGTTTAGCAAGTCCTCTTGTTCCTAAGGTGCAAGTTACTTGTCTCTGAAATATTAGTGAACACATCCAATCAAAATCGAGGCTCAATTTATAGACCCAAAAAGGCCTTTTCTTTATTCTGCAACTGGACCATCAACATCAAGGCTTAAACTGGATTGTCTGCCCTCCCCCATCCATCTTCTTCCCATACCTTCTTATTTGAACGATCACGGTTAAGTCACGTTAACATTTTATATTCCCATTACTTTTTGTCTTATTATTTTTTTTTAAATTAATATAAAATATTGACGTGGCTTAACCATGACCATTCAAATAGGATGGCATGGAAATGGGATGAGATGAGGAGAGGAGAGCAGACAATCCATGTCCAATTTATAGGCCCAAAAAGGCCTTATTAAATTATCTGAATTCCCTAAACACATTCTTAAATTTTAGTGGTGGGATCTCCATCCAGTGGTGGTGGTTCATGAACATATCTATAAACATTGTGTATGAATAAGTAGGATATACATCCATCTGCTAAGGTATATTCAAATCTGGCATGCCAGTCCCCTGCCCACTAGCAAAAGCCAAAGCTAAAGTACAATTACAATTAATTATTAAAATGTGTATCATATAAAAGGAAAGGGTCCAAAACAAGTACAAGGGTGCACAAAGGGGTAAAAAAGCATGCAAAAAATCATTCCCGATATTTATCACCTTCCTTCTCCTCTAATGCTAGCGAGCAGTGATTGAGTGACGTTTACAGAAGGCGCATGGTCAATCCAGGGAGTGTTAGCACCACTTGCATTGCTGCCTCCCGACTGATAGTTGAGGCGAACATTACTACCCTTGGATGAAGTTGATGGGGTATCATCCTCCACCAAAAATATACTTGTTAACGATGTTGTTACATCTTTAAAATCATAATCTGTCAAATAGCTTGGCTTCGACATGACGGTGCCTATGTCAATGTCTCCAGAGAGCATTGCAACCACGCGTGACATAGATGGTCGTGCCATCGGTGATCCCTGCGTGCATCGAAGAGCTGCTCTCATCAATCTAGTTGCTTCAGTTTCATCAAACTCTGTCAATCTTGGATCCACCAGCCCCAGAGTTTGGTCATTTTCATGTAGAGTCCATACCTGAAAAACATTATGCCACGGTCAAAGGAAAGTATAAATAAGTTTTTCACAACAATGCTTAAATGAAGCTAGGCGAATGCAATTCCTACCCATTCAAGAAGAGAAATCTTTTCTGGATCCAAGTTATTGTAAGAGTTTGGTCTCCCGCTGAGGATCTCTAAAACGACGACTCCAAAACCAAACACATCAGCCTTTTCTGTCAAATGTCCAAACAATGCATACTCTGGTGCCAAATAGCCTCTGCAATGCAAGATAATCAAATGGTTGCATCATGTTACTTGAGATTATTAGAGGCATTATTACATGTGTGAAAATTTCATGCAAGTATAAATGTGTGGCCATAATGTATGTATCCTCTGGAAAAACATTAAAGGATGGCTTACATTGTCCCTGCAACCCGGGTGCTGATGTGGGTTTTCTCGTCATCATAAAGCTTTGCCAGTCCAAAATCTGATATTTTTGGGGAGAGTTCTGCATCGAGCAAAATATTACTCGCTTTGATATCTCGATGTACAATCCTTGGCCTTGACTCCTCATGAAGGTAAGCAAGTCCTCTTGCTGTTCCCAACGATATATTGAATCGAGTAGGCCAGTCAAGGTGCAAGTTACTTGTTCCTGAAATATTAGTGAACACATCCAATAAAAAACATTTCTTAACAATTTTAGAGTGCTTGAAACTGCAGACAATGTTGTTTCTGTGCAACCTAAAAGTAGATAGGTTTGTACCAATAAGTGCCTGATCAAGGCTTTTGTTCACAAGATACTCATAAACCAAAATGCGGTGGCTGCCTTCAATGCAGCATCCATACAATTTCACTAGATTCCGATGTTGCACAGCAGATATGGTAGCAATTTCAGATACAAATTGACTCTTCCCTTGGTGAGATGCTACTGAAAGTTGCTTCACAGCCACTACTCTACCATCAGAAAGTGTACCCTACAATGTACACAGAAACACAATTTAGTGACATGAAAGGAAAGAAAACAGAAGCTATATTTTCTTCTCTCGCTCTTTCTCCTTTCTCTTGTCATCACTTCAAGTACATGATATTGATGTAATACGGATTTCACCTTATAAACGGGGCCATATCCTCCCTCTCCTAGCTTATTTGAAGAATTAAAATCTTCAGTTGCAGCTCTCAATTCAGCATAACTGAAAGTATATGGCCGGGGGCCTAATCCTAGAATATCTACACATTCGCAAAACAGTATGACATAAGTTTTACTTTCGTGAAACCATGCTTACTTCTATGTGTCAATGTCAAAGCAGAGAAACCTGAATTGGGTACCCGTAATGATATGGTCGTTTACCTTCATCGTCTTCTTTTTCTGATTTTTTCCTCCTCATATATAGAATCGCAAATATTAATAGCAAGCTCACAACTCCAACAAGAACTGCAATACCAACTGTCAACCCAGTCTTGCTCTTCTTTGTAAAATCTAAGTGATAAAACAGACGAATTCTTCAATGTCAATTAACAGCAGAAAAATACATTTAAACCACTCACAGGAAATCTCTATTAGTTAACACATATTATACCTGAAGCAGCATGGACAGCTGCTATTAGTGGGCCGTAATCACCATAATTGGGTATGCAACAAGTCCCTTTACCAGCCCAGAACAGATGAATTTCAAGATAATTCTCAGACACGTTAACCTTAAATTTTCTCACAACTGCTCGGTTAACACCACCTGCCTCCTTCGATATGTCAAAGTCCTTCTTCCTGCGGGTACCCTAGAAACCAAATGAAGAGGTAGGTGATAATTCTAGTCTCCTTTAAATCACTGTCTTTAGTTAATGTAGCTTAAAACATCGAAAACCGGTCCAATGAGTGTTTACTTCTAATAAGTTAGAATTTTTATTCTATAAGCAGTCTTACCTGAATATAGATATCAAATACACGCCGTCCTAGACTTTCCCAAGTTTGCGAAGTGCTACTATTATAAACCGTCTCTGCAAAGTGCAATGTTACAGTGTAGGGCCCATTCTCAAGGCCCAGGCCATAGTATCTCAGTGATCCTGTGGACACTCTTGAAGTCTGGAAAAGCCCCGGGGTCACATTTGTTCCGGTGACTCGTGCATGGGTATTTTCCAACGATGGGGTAGACGAAGAGCTATATCTGTTAGTAGGAAACAAACCGACATTGCTGACAGCCCAATTCTCTGTACTGATTACACTAAATGTTGCAGGGCCAAGAGCTAAGTCTTCAGTCTCATACAATATGCCATCAAGTCCCTTCATTTGTTGTCCACCACAGTTGAGTGAGAAGCCATCTGTAAAGTTTCATGTAATACCAGAATCTACCCATGATTAGCGATGAAACTTCAAATTGAAGACTCATACTAATGTTCTTCAGTCACATATTTCTAACCAGTTATGCGTATTACTGAACTTATGAAAACATGCTTGCAATCTATATCCATATGTATACATAACTAGAGAAGCAATGCCTTTTCCTTTAACATGATGTTGCGTTAAAATAATAAATGATGGGTGACATAAGAGCAGATTACATCGTGGGGTATTTCGATTGCATGGAAAATTTCTCTGGAGGCAATTAATTCCAGCAAGACTGCAAACACAGAGAACAATTATTAGTTATCCAAATAGTATCATGTAGTGGAAGAGTAGTGATAGTATTGCTTGTCTAAAACGAGTAAGAGAAACTTCAACTCACGTTATGTTTGAACTGTCAAAAGTGAAGTTGTTGACGACTAAGTTCCTGCATAGAATCATTAATCAATCAACATATGAAGAACTATATGTTTATCAAAAGAAAATTCCATGTACAAGATCAAAACTTAGTAGGCAAGTAGCACTGTGAAAACAAATCTCAGCGATAATTTTTTGTCTGAACATATTCTGGTGATTTAAACTGTACAATGAAGGTGAAAGATAAAAGGACACGTACACATGCGATGTTGTGGTCACCCACTGGGGAAAGCTTCCTGATAAAAAATTGTAAGACAAATCTCTGCAAATTACAAAATAGAATCAGAAGACACAAAATGCATAAAAGTTATTAAGAACTTGTGTAAGATAGGTTTAGCATGCTTACAATTATACACAAACACATACATGCACCGTGCATTCTGTATGACATAGGTTTAGAATGCTTACAATTATACACAAACACATACATGCACCGTGCATTCTGTATGACTACTTTAAGAAACGAGGACTTACATAGTCTGAAGTTGATCGCTCGTTTGGTTCGGAAGAGGTCCGGAGAGACTATTGCTTCCAAGAAACCTGGCCATTTCGATTAAAGTAGAAGGTACCCAGAAAAGAAAAAGAGATGAACAAACAAAAGGTCAGATGTGCACAAAATCTAGACGGATTAGCCCAGATCTTCAATCAAAGTAGGGAATGTTGAAGATTTGATAACTTATGTATGATAAGGCAAGAAAAAGAAAATAGTAAAGACGGGGATTACAAGGATGTAAGAGAACTAATGCTGAACAAAGAACTTGGGAGTTGGCCTGCCAAAGTGTTGAAACTCAGATCCCTGCACACCAACGATAAGTTGAGAGGAGCAATCAGAATGAAAGAAAACTAATTGGTCTCATTGGGACTCAAGCTTATATTTGTTGGTACGTACAGTGTCTGTAGACTTTGATATTCTCCAATATCAGATGGGATGGTATCAGTGATTAATGCGTTTCGCAGTGTTCTGTATTCCAAAAACATAAAATTTGATAAAAAGAAGATGGAGTAAGATATCAAATTTCAAAAGGAAAAAGAAGTTAGATGAAAGTATCTGGATCGATGAGAATCTTCACTTACAATTCAGTCAAGCTTGTCAGATTTTTTATGAACTCAAGAGAGGAGCTCCCATTGTATATATCACTGATTATCCTACATCATTATATGCAAAATAAACTGAAATCCCGTCTTCGGAGAGAGAGAGAGAGAGAGAGAGAGAGAGAGAGAGAGAGAGAGAGAGAGAGAGAGAGAGAGAGAGAGAGAGAGAGAGAGAGAGAGAGAGAATTACAATTTATGAAACATTTGTACTTACAGATACTCCAATGAGGTCAGTTTAGAAAAGCTGGTTGGTATTGGGCCTTCGAAAGAGTTCCCTTGAAATTCCCTACAGAGACATATAAGAAGCTTGTGAACAAATTATCCATCTCAGGTCTGCTTTCATAAACTGCAAAAGATCAAAGGTTTCTCTACTTACAAATCAGTGATTAGTCTCCAATTCCCTATGAAATCAGGTATCTTTCCTGAGAAAGGACTGTCCGATGCCGAGCTAAAATTCAAAAAGTTGAATTATAGTAAGCTCATTCAAGAAAAGCAAATCTCAAAGTACTGGATAAACGAACAAATCTAAAATACGATTTAAGAGCCGTTCTTACAGGGCTTGCATGTTGGTGAGCTTGCCAAAGGTTGAAGGAATTTCACCACTGAGTCCACAGCTGTCCATGTAACTGTGAAAATCATAAGGCAACTGATTAATACCCATTTCACACGATAAAGTGCAATTTTTGCTCATCTGTAAGGAATTAACATGTAATTCAAATTTGATGATTTAACAAACACTTACAGTTGCTGGAGCTTGGCTAAATTACCAAGTTCCCGAGGGAGTGTTCCGGACAAATTATTTGATCCGATGCTCCTGCAAGTCATGTTGAACGGGCAAACACTTACTTGAAAGCAATTATTGAAGAGTGATAGAAGGTTCTGTTGAATTTAAGTCTATAGCTGATTAGGAAATAAGCTGTGTATCAAATTTGTGTATTCACTTGAGTTTAAAATACCAAGAGTGCAGCTCTAATGTAGTAAGGCAAATAATGACAGGTGTAATGATCCTAGCAACTTGCTAGATGTAAGGCTGAGATTGTTTTGTGAAGAGAGAGAATCCACCTTGGATTCTAACGGTTATGTAAAGCACAGTGTGTGAATTGTAGAGAGATGAAGAGAATATGCTCTGCTAGATTTTGCAGAGAGAGAAACCTTCAGAAAATTCTTCCATTGTTATCCTTCTCATTTTTTGTTATTCGATTGTTCATTCATAACCAAATTTTTAGCTTATAACAACAGGTTCTGTATCTAATGTTTACGACACAATATTTTATTGTACGCTCTCTAATTTTTCATGGCTTACAGCACAGTTAGCTCCTTCAGGTTTCCAAGCTCCTTGGGGATGGGCCCAGAGAATGAATTGTAGCCGATGTACCTGAATGGAGATATCAGTTAGTGAAAGATAAGCACCATTAAACCTAATTACATTATATAACAGGAAACTAATAGTGCATTATTCAATAAAAGCATAATGATTTTTTGTAGATTACGGCATAAATAGTAGCGAAAAGGTGTAAAGAACATAACTGTAGATTATGATATTCAAAATGAAGTATACAAATTGCTACGGGTCTCATCAGAAGTATGAGTACTTAAAGAAATGTTCTCTCACTACTTACAATTCAGTCAATGCAGACATATTGCCAATGAATGCCGGTAGGGGACCGGTGAAATAATTATGATCGATCCTCCTACAAAAATTGAAAGGAAGTGTAATCGTTAACTCTTAATCTTACAACATCACCATATTTTTGTTGAAATCCCACATCGGCTAGAGAAATAAAGAAAGAAGAGTTTAAATATCCAAATCTCACTTCAACTAATGACGAGGCCTTTTGAAATAAACCTCACACATGACAGATTGTGCAGGTTGTAATTACCAAGTTGGGGACAGTATCGGTGTTGTTGGAAGTGAGTCTTTGGCCCGTCTCTATGATAATTCTACAATTTTTAATATCCAGTAGATAATTTGATGAACCAAAAACAGAGAAAGGAGTCGGAAAAAATTCATACAAATTTGCGAGATATCTTAGATCCAAAAATTCTTCTGGAAACACCCCTCGTTTGTTAAGAGTCGACACTCTCCTGGAAAGCAAAAAGATTGAACATTTAGAACTACATAAAATGGAGCGACACAGTCAAATTATGACGTCAATATATATAGGTAGAAAGTGAAAAATCAGCAGTGGCATGGAAATCTTGTTCATCAAGAGAGAGTAGTTTAACATACAGATTGGTGATGTGGCATGTAGTACCGTTGTCGTAAGTACAGTTGCAAACGATGGCTGGGTTGATATAGGGGCCACCAAAGTAGGAGCTGTTGATGGCATATCCACTGCAGGGTTCTCCACTGATATTCCACTGTCCCTTCACTACTTGTGTGTCCCATTGTTGAAATATTGAGTTCAACGCCCTCACTGCACTCTCAGTTAATTCAGTCCTTGTGTGTATTAGATTATATCACCATAATTTGACTTGTGTTACCACTTACCAGACTATCTCGAATCAAATGAGAGATCAAATTGATTATTACAAAGGAAAATTACCCTTAATTTGGATGTTTTGTATATGGGAAGAAAAAAGGCTTTACAAATAAGTTCCTCGAAACTTCATTTCATAGTTGAAAAACACTTAAAATGCCATTTTGTTGAGGGAAAAAAGCCCAGTTCCTGGTCAATAACACTTTAATGTGGCGAAGTGTGTGTGTGTGTAGAGAGAGAGAGAGAGAGAGAGAGAGAGAGAGAGAGAGAGAGAGAGAACCTTCAGATGGATCAGTGGTAGCATTTTGAGCAAAGGACAGCTGAAACCAGAAGCAGCTGAGGAAGCAGAGTAATAGTATCCTCATCATCAACTTCATCTTCATATTGTACATGTGCAGAACTTGCTCTCCTCGAAGGCGTGAACTTAAACGACCAACACTTATATTCCGACTGGCTGAATCATGCATTGCATGTAAGAAGAAGAAGAAGACCATTAGATTTTAGTCTTATATTGACGATATATACATGTATAATATAGGGTAAATTACAAATTGAAGAGCACCGTTAAATTTTCTATCAATCTGGCTGTTAAATAATCTCATATATAATATTTTAAATATTGTAATGTCATATCTCAACTTATAAATCTTCGTTAAATTTTCTATCAATTGGACTGTTAAATGATGTCGTGACAGAAACGAGATCCACTTTTTTGCCAAGTTGAATAAAAAATTATTTTATTTTTTATTTTTTATTTGACAATTAAAATTAACTTTAAAAAATAAATGAAAAAAACATCCTTGGTCTTAGAAATTGGGGTAGAATTCTCTATGCTCCTATTTTCATCTCCTTCCATCCATGACTTCCTCTCCTATATTACATTTTGTTTTATTATCTTTATGAAAAAAATGAATATAAGATGTTGATGTAGCTTAATCATGACCTTTCAAATAGAATAATGTGGAAGATAAAGAGATTAGGAGGGTAGAGAATCCTAATCGTTCCGTTCCGTTCCTCCTCCCATCACTCCTTCCTCCGCTCCCCTTCTTCCTCGTCCTCCTTAAACACAGCTAATTTTCTTCCTCCTCCGGGAACAACTGAGACACCGCCGATCGCAAAACGCAGGTGGGTTTCGATGGCAAACCAAAACTAGACCCAAATCATCTTGCTCCAACAGTCTTTACATAAAACTAATTTGATTTCTTCAAGTTCACTAAGATTTCGCAAAACTGAGCATTAGAAACCATCCCCTTATCATTTTCCCTCTCTTCAAATCCCATCACCGACTGGGGCTTTCGCCCCACTGCCATTTCGTCAATTTCTTCTTATACACCATTTTTCTAAGAAAAACCACCATACAAAATTGCAAAGGGAGAGTTCCAGAAAGCCAAAACCAAGAACCCCACGAAAACAAAACCCAAAACGAAAAACACAAATACAAACCCAGAAAATTCAAGAAATTAGAGAAATTCTTTTTCTTTTTTTTTTTAAATTAGAGAAATTAAAATTTCAAAAATTCAAGAAGTGGCCATTTGGAAATTCGCCCAGGACTCCGGATTTTCGAAATCCTCCATAATATTTATTGAAGAATGGAAGTTCATTACAGTCCAATTTTTTTCTTTTTTTTTTTCCCCAATTTTTTTTCTTTTTCTTTCCCTTTTTTTTTTTCCCATTTTCTGGGTTACCACCACTGCTACAGATTCGCTTCCCCGATGCGTGTCAACCTCTACACCTTCTCATTTCCGTCTCCGTCCGTTCGGTTCTCCATCAAACACCATTCGATTTCTCCCAACCATCATTCGAATCGATCCACTGCCGTTTCAAAGAAAACCGGACCGATTTTGATCCCGAAGAAGACACGTATGTGCTCGCCGACGTCGTAGCCAGATCATTTTGTTGCAACCTCCACAAGAACCAGGGAAGGAGTCAAAACACCGGATCTTTCCCGTCGAACAGATTGAATATGTGCCGATCTGATATGACGAACTCGCTGGTCCGAATCGGTGGACTCGAAGGCGGCGGATGGACGAGGAAGAAGGGGGACGAAGGAGGACGAGGAAGAAGGGGGACGGATGAGGGAGTGAAGGGGACGAATGAGGAAAAAGGGGGACGAAGGAGGGAGTAGTGGGGGGAGATGATTTCTGGGGAAATGAAGAGAGTTTTTTATTTTTAATTTTTTTTTATTTATTTTTTTTATTTTTTAGTTTAATTGTTAAATAAGAATTAGTAATTTTTTATTCAAGATGGCAAATGAGTGGGTCCCACTCCTACCACGTCATCATTTAACAGTTAAATTGACAGAAAATTTAGACATTGCAACGAATTCATATGTTAAGGTATGACATTACAATATTTAAAACATGAGGTATGAAATTATGATTCGAACGATAGTTAAGATAATTTTATATAATTTATCCTATAATATATTTTGTCCAAGTTGCATGATCAAATGGCGGCTACTTTTTAAATTTCCCACCTGGAGTTGGCCAAGACTTTGATCATATTAGTTGAATTGTATAATGTAATATTACACATTGAGCTGCTTTTAGTGTTGGAAATATTTATGTGCAATTCTAGATTGTTAATATTTTTCTGGTTTAAAAATCAAGGGATTGACATATGGATTAACATTCTTGCTCAGTTGGTCAATTACTGTAATTAGGGAGAGGGATTTTTTTCGATTGCGAAAGAACAAAGGATTAATTCTTTGTTAGTTAGTGATTTTGATATGACATCAAACGAGGATGTCATTGTGACAATTCTTAAACTAATCATATTATTATGTCTAACAAAACACATGACACAGTATTCGATTAGTTTTTTTTTTCTTTCTAAAAAGATGGGCACAAGTGTCGAATTACAATTATCCATCTCTTTCGGATTCGAAATAGGCTAGTTAGAAATTGTACCCTACATACCGATAGCCTTATTCAAGCAAGTATGCAGATTACAGAGTATCAAACTCAGAACTTTCACAATTAGCTTAAAATATTGCTAAACTTGCATGTATGTTGTAAGTTTGTGCGGTAAAAAAATAATATTTCATTCATAATTTTGCATATAAATACAACGATAAAATAAATTTTTGATAAGTGGACGTGGATTTTTTCAAAGAAAAACAAGGTTGGGATTTTCAAAAAAATAAAATAAAATCTCAGGTAGGATTTTCATAAGTTGTGGCTGAACTGAAAATTCGATTGGGAGGAAAGTATCTGCAAGTTGAGTTGAATGATGCAACGAGAAAAATCAAAAGAGGATATGTTTTGGGAACATGATTTTCTCAGATCGACGTTATCCTCACATCCTAGTCGTTTATTGTATATCATGAGGTCAATTTTCGTTAAATGCTATTTATATTTAATTTTAAATAAAAAAAAAATCAAATGATTTCTAACCGCACGATACACAATCCTCAGGATTTGGATGGGATCCAATTCCTATATTTTGAATAACTGAAAGTCAAACTACGACGTATGAACCCACTACCATCCCACCCACCTTGGATTAATTATTCCGATGGCTTGTTTTTGTTTAAGGAGAATACCTAGGTACTCAATGCAGAGTACCCAAAAGACTGACTAAATGAAGTGGCCCAATGGAGAGTACCCAAAAGACGTACCCAGAACCATTTCTCTGCCCTTCGCCGGAAACCATGTCATCATCGGCGTCGATTGCATCCGGCAACTTCCTTTTGATGTTGATTCGAAGAGAGAGAACGAAAGAGAGGAAATCCTCTTATGCGGGGGTGTGGGGGATCTAGTGGAAGGAGGATATGGAGTGGGTGGGGTTCATGGATATGGATTAGCTATGGCATATCAACCATGGCATCTAACAGAATGAGAAAGAAGATGAATTTGGTTATGAGTTTAAAATGATAATTAAGTGTTTCGTTAGTACGATGCAAATATTGGGAAATGGATCCTCTCCGAGGCAATCCCTCGGGATCCTCCTTACCAGTGTTAGTGGACCGTTGGGGTGCGTTTGTTGCACTGGACTATCTCGGACTGGACTAAGCTCAGGGATTAAGTTAGACTGACTTAGACTAGACAAAACTGGATTAATTTAGTAAAGTGTTTGTTCCAATGTCGGACTAACAAGTAAAATAATATATTTCTTTTTTTCCTTTACCATTTTCCAGAACACACTTTCTCTGTCGACAAAGTTCTCCATTTTCTCCATTTTTTCTTGAAATGTTATCCTCACAACCCAGAATCATCGTCTGCTCGATTGGGTTCTTCTGATAATCCCCATGTGGAGCCTCTGCAACCACAGCTTCATCTCAATATTTTGCACATCTTCACAAATTCGCTCAAATCAAAAAACCCATATTCCCTGGAATTGCAAAAACGCATATTCAAATCACAAAACCCAGATTCAATTCCAAATTCACTTGAATCACAAAACCTAACTTCGCTGGAAGTGCAAATCCTATATTCGAATAACGAAACCCAGACTCGAAATGCAAACCCAGACGAAGAGGATCTCTTCGTCTGGGTTCGTGATGTAGGCAATGGTGAAGTGAGCAGACGAAGCAAGCGAGGAGATGAGACTTCGCGAGTGTAGGCAAGCAACGGCAAGCGAGCAAACGAAGCAAGCAGGAAGAGGAGAGTTCGCGAGTGTAGGCAACAGCGAACCGAGCAGATGAGAGGAGAGAAGACGTGACGCAGAGAAAGAACGAGAGAGGACGCGACGCAGAGAAAGAACGGGATGCAGCAAGGTCTTAGCAATCCCATGGTTTTTCGGAGGGATTGGGTAAGACCTCCTAGTGAAGGAGATAGTCTGTGCGAGTCCCATTTAATCCCACTTAACTTAGTCCATGTAAGCAACAAACACCGGAGTACCCTAATGTCTAGTCCTATCCGGTCTAGTGAGAGTTAACGAGTCTAAACAAATGCACCCTTGGATTTTTATCCAATAGCTACAATTATTATAACTTTTAGAGGACCCTCTGTTTGTAGCTGTTGGATACAAATCCAACGGCCCACTAATACTGGTCAAGATGATCCTGAGGGGTTGCCTCGGGTTGCCTCGGAGGGGATCCATTTCCCAAATATTAGGATGAAGTTTTGAAATACACATGTTGTAATATTATTGAGGCACATCAGAGGTGAGTAACTTTCGGTACTCTTCATTGAGTACCCAAGTATTGTCCTTAAAATAACGGCAGCTACAAAAGATGCGACTTGTATCATACATTTTCTCCAATTAAGAAAGTTGAGATTCTACCATAAAATCAAGAGTAATGTTACACTTATTACCTATTTATACTATTATTTATATTATCTCTCTAATAACGGTAGTGTCCACCAACGCATGTGAATCTTATCTCTATTAGAGAGATGGTATAAATAATAGTACAAATATATAGTAAGAATAGCATTTTTGTAAAATCAATTGGCAATATGAGAAGTAATCCAACCTTTTATAAACCTTTACACAATTTAGTCTTTTTTTGTCCTTACATTCTCATACCCAACTTTACATTTGGACCATGTCTCTGCATACGCTTTCCTCATCCGCAACTTGCCGTTGTTGAATGTTCTCATTCACTTGGGGATGTAGATAACATCTGTCCTGATCTGCAGCAACTTGCAGTTGCTGTTAATAAGTCGTTGTTACATCACCACTCATCCAAGTCATGACTCATTCTATCACTCCAAAAATGTCAGATGTCCTGATGACCACTCATAAGACATCATTTTACATTTTTTAAAATGTATTTTTCTTTCTAATTAAGTAATATTATAAAAAAAAATTAAAGTACAAAATGAAAATTTTAGAATGTCAATATAATATTCTATTGTTTTAAAATTAATAGTCACTTTTTTCTTTCTTTAACAAAAACATGGAAAGGTACGATGAAATAAGTAATTATCAGTAGCGTACTACATAATTTTCTCATCTATATAGCCAGTTGTTACGAAATTTCTTACGTCTTAATTGGGACTAAGATAATTTTGTATGTATGTAAAAAACTTGCTTTCTCTCGGTCCATTTACTTGCTACTAACGTCTTACTTGGGGATGACTAAAGTACTTTTGTATGTATATAAACTTGCTTTCTCTTAGCCCATATATTTGCCAATAACATCTTAATTGGGACTGAGATATTTTTGTTTGTAGGTAAACAACTCGATTTCTCTCAGTTCATATATTTACTGATAATGTCTTAATTGGGATTGACATACTTTTGTATGTATTTAGACAATTTGCTTTCTCTCAGTCTATATATTTTCTAGTAACGTCTTAATTAGGATGACTGAGGTAATTTTGACTTGCTTTTCTCTCGGTCTATATATTTGCTAGTAAAGTCTTAATCGGGACGACTGAGATAATTTTGTATGTATGTAAACAACTTGCTTTCTCTTGGTCTATATATTTGCTAGCATAACGTCTTAATTGGGACCTTAATATTTTGTATGTATGTAAATGACTTTGCTTTCTCTCGGTCTATATATTTGTTAGCATCTAGAAAAATTCGTAGTTGCATACCAGTCAACGAATTAAGATCCAACTTTTGAGTCTTGACTAATAGTATCTGTTTGTACCATACTTGACCAATCCCGAAACTACCAAGCACCGGTCAACATTATACCGCCAAAGATCCCGAAACTACTGAGGACCGGTCAACATTATACCGCCAAAGATCCCGAAACTACTGAGGACCGGTCAACGTTATACCATCAAGGATCCAGAAGAGTTTCCCTCCAACCTGGAAGCCAATCACTACGCGACACGTGTCAAGATCAGAAGCCAATCAGAGCGCGACACGTGTTGACATCAAGAACCAATCACAAGATGACACATGTCAATGTAACAAAGCTACAAGCTTTCCTATAAATAGGGGGCATTCCCCCACAATATTCCCTAATGTCATTGTATTAAGCAAATCACTAGAACTCACTAAATTGAGAGCTTGAGCCTGTATACTTGAGAGCTTGAACCTGTGTACTTGTGAAGACCCTTCACTATTAATACGAACTCCTCTGCTCCGTGGACGTAGCCAACCTTGGGTGAACCACGTACATCTTGTGTTTGCTTCCCTACCACTGTCCGTTTACATACTCATACATATCAGTGACCTGAGCGATCTAGTGAAGGTCATAAACTTGAACTTTCTGTTGAACCAAAGTCCTTGCTGATTTTGTGCATCAACATTTGGCGCCGTCTGTGGGAAAAGACACTTATTCCTACTCTCTCCAGCTTTGTCAAGCTGGTTTCCACCATTCGTACACTTTCTTTTGATCAGGCATCCCTCTCCAACATGGGAAGCGAAGGAAGCCACAGCACCCAGAACGACACCCCTCTCGCACCTAGTGCGAAGCAACAAAAGAAGGAACGAAAAAGACTTGCTCTTCAAGCTAAAATCGAAGAGCTGGAGGCTCAGAACAACAAGACAGCGATGAAGAATGAAGTCCTCCAAGAGCAGTATGAGAAGCTCTTCGAAATGCTCCACGAAGCTAGGCATGCTCAAACACATGAGCCCATTGCCCCTGTGGAAGTCAACCATCATCTGGGTACCCCCCAACCCGGAGGGTCACCAGCCTCCAACATGGATATGCTTGGCCAGGAGCATGTTGCTCATCAATATGTCGATCAACACGAGACTTCTCTCAACCCAGCCGCTTCAACCCGAAGCAAGAGAAGTGGAGGCAGACATCTCCTTACAGAAGGAGTGGAAGGATCAAAAGCTGTTTATCGCGACTGCCGAGACTTCCTGAGGCAACGTCGAGAGAACCCCATCCATATAGGATCAAAGATCAATGACCCAAGGGTTTCTGAAAGACTTGGTCCCCTGCCTCGACCTAGACCAATCGTCAGACCAGGGAATGAACGGCGAGTCCTAGAGGAACATGAAGGTATTGGGGACTCGGAAGTGTTCCGACAGACACACCCTGGAAGCCAATACGGTGAGTCCAAGAAAAAATCACATGCCCTCGACCAAACTTCCCTACTTCCAAGAGGCGATGGACATCTACGAAAAAAGATCCCAACAGTCCATGACTCCACTCAGGACCCCCTTGTCCTGCAACTCCTTGAGGAAGTGAACAAGTTAAAGGCCGAACGTCAAGCTGAGATACCTGATTGGAACCAACCCAGGCCTGGTCCTCTTACAAGAAGGATCCTCAACACCCCTCTCCAGGCAAAGACCAAGCAGAAGCTCGGCTTACAACTATATACCGGAAGAGAAGATCCGATTGAACACCTTAACCTCTTTGAATCCACCATGGCATACCGGATGCACACCGACGAAGAGCGATGCCTTCTCTTCCCCTCCACCCTCTCTGGTGGAGCTCTAAACTGGTATTGCCGTCTTCAACCTGAGACGGTAGACTCGTTTGAGGAACTAAGGAAACTGTTTGTCTCCCAACATATCTTCCAGACCGACCGTTTACATTCAGCAGATGACTTGTACACTATTTGTCAGAAGCCGGACGAGTCACTACGAGAGTATGCCGGCCGTTTCAGCCATGAATATTCTCGATGCGCGGAGGCGGATGACAAGACCGCCCTCAAAGCTTTCACGACAGGCCTGCGTGACTGTTTCTTCAAGTACATGATCAATGCCAACACTTGGAAAACCTACTCTGAGGTAATGGCGCAAGCCTACAACCATGCATCCGCCGAAGCAAGGACATACCAAGGGAAACCCCCTACGACTATTCCCTATCAACAAGTAGGAAGTGGGAACCAGGCCCAACCAAGTGGCCAGACCTCAACCTTCCAAACGGTTGCGGCACCTCCCCACGCCTTACCCAACGCTTCACCAGGGCAACCTGCCTACCAATCTCAAGGCAAGAGGAAGAATTTCCATCCTCAACAACCTCATTTCAACAAGAAGGGTAAGGGACACTATCGCGATAACCAGGGATATCGCTACAATAATACCCACCCTCAGACGGTGAATGCAGTGGGACAAGCACGAGTCAAGACAGGCCCTACCCCAAGGTATGAGACATACACATCTTTGAATACCACATACGCGGCCATTTACCCAAGCATAGCTCACTTGATACCAAAGCCGAAGCCAAGGCAGCCAGATTATAAGTCAACAAAGAACACAGGTGTATTTTGCTGCTACCACGAGTATAACGGCCATGACAGTGAGAAGTGTATCATCCTCAAGGACCATACCGAAGCTTTGGCACGCGAAGGGAAAATTGATCAATTCCTCCTCCACCCCCAAAGGGATAACCGTAACCAGCGCCAGGTGAATGTGATATATTCTATAAGTGGTGGCACACCCCTATCTGGATGTTCGAACAGGGCCATGAAAAACAATGAGCGAACCCTAAAGCCTGGCCATCAAGTGTTTCATGTGGAAGACGTCAGAGGAGGCAAGCATCAAAAACCTGACTGGGATCCAATATGCTTCTACCCTGAAGAAGAAAGAGGTATCATTTACCCTCACAACGACCCTCTGATCGTAGAGGCTCACATAGCCAATTTTGATGTGCGACGGATCTTAGTAGACACTGGCGCTTCAGTCAATATCATGTTTGCCGGAGCCTTCAAGGCACTTAATGTAGCCGAACACTTGCTTGATCGCTCAATTTCTCCTCTGATAAGCTTCTCCGGTGATATCGTGCAGCCTTTAGGGAGCATACACCTGCCACTCACCATTGGTACAGGTCCTTACACAGCTACCATCACCACTAACTTCTTAGTGGTCGACTGCCCAACGGCATACAACGTCATCTTTGGGCGCACAGGCATTAATGATCTCAAAGCCATAGTATCCACACATATGTTGCTGATGAAGTTTCCAACCCCCTCGGGCAATGGTTACATCAGAGGAGATCAACTTAGTGCACGATCATGTTATAACACTTCAGTTAAGCAACAACGCTTAACTATGCCCAAGGAGACTCTCTCTATACATGGTCATGACACAAAGACCAACCCAAACGAAGCCAACTCGGACCTTCATGATGACAACAGTCAACCCGACGACCCTCGAGACGACTCCTTCACCCAGCAAGCACAACCAGCTGAAGATTTGGAGAAGGTCCCTATCTCCAAAGACCATCCAGATCGCATGGTGAAAATTGGCACTACCTTGTCACCACCTCTTCGGTTAGCATTAATCTCTTTTTTACAAGAGAACGCTGAGGTCTTCGCCTGGTCTTACAAAGACATGCCGGGCATCTCTCCCGATATCATCTGTCACCGTTTGAGTATTGATCCCAAGACCAAGCCAGTAAGACAGAAGCGAAGATCTTATGACGCCGAACGATACGAGGCAATGCGAGCAGAAGTTGAAAAACTCAAAGATATAGGCTTCGTCCGAGAGGTCAATTACCCAACATGGGTAGCAAATGTCGTCCTGGTTAAGAAAAATCCGACCAAGGAAAGTCTCCTGCTCCAAAAGGTCTTATGGAGAATGTGTGTCGACTACACCGACCTAAACAAAGCATGCCCGAAGGATAGCTTCCCCCTTCCTCTCATTGATAGGCTTATAGACTCTACGGCAGGGTGTGAACTCCTAAGCTTCATGGATGCTTACTCAGGATACAACCAGATCCTCATGAACCCTCCGGACCAAGAACACACAGCCTTCACTACTGACAGGGGACTGTATTGTTATAAAGTCATGCCCTTTGGCCTAAAGAATGCAGGAGCGACTTATCAAAGACTAGTAAATTCAATGTTCGCCGAACAAATTGGGAAGAGCATGGAAGTTTATGTTGACGACATGCTAGTCAAGAGCAAACAGGCTGACCAACACATCACCAACCTCTCTGAGACTTTCGCTATTTTGAAGAAGTATCGAATGAGGCTAAACCCCAACAAGTGTGCCTTCGGTGTAGGCTCTGGCAAATTCTTGGGCTTCATGATTAGCCAACGAGGCATTGAAGCTAACCCCGAGAAGATCAAAGCAATTCTCGACATGAAAGAACCAGTAACTTCAAAAGACATCCAGAGCCTTACCGGTAAGGTAGCAGCTTTGACCAGGTTCATCTCTAAGGCCACAGACAGATGTACTCCTTTCTTCAAAGCACTAAAGGGAAAAAAGAAGTACATTACATGGACTGATGAATGTGCCGAGGCATTCAAGAACCTCAAGGAGTACATGAGCAAAGCCCCACTACTCTCCAAACCCGAAGTTGGTGACACTCTCATCGTCTATCTATCAGTATCGGCTTCAGCAGTAAGTTCTGTTCTCATTCGAAAGGATGGTAATGTAGAACGACCCGTCTACTATGCTAGCAAAGCCTTACAAGATGCGGAGACACGTTATTCTGATATTGAGAAACTGGCTCTGGCATTAGTCATGACTGCTCGAAAACTTCGCCCTTACTTCCAAGCACACTCCATTATCGTGCTTACTAACCATCCTTTACGACAAATACTCCAGAGTCCGGACACTTCGGGACGAATGATCAAGTGGGCGATAGCGTTGGGTGAGTTTGACATCTCCTACCAACCAAAACCAGCTGAGAAGGGACAAGCAGTGGCAGACTTCATCGCCGAATTCACATATCATGTTGACACTGCTCCTGCACCTAAAACAATGACTTTGCCACCCTCGGAGACTCAGAAGATAAAACCAACAGCCCCAACATGGAGCTTGTACGTTGACGGTTCATCCAACCAACAG
Source organism: Cotoneaster glaucophyllus (assembly GCA_036320875.1). Lineage (NCBI taxonomy): Eukaryota > Viridiplantae > Streptophyta > Magnoliopsida > Rosales > Rosaceae > Cotoneaster > Cotoneaster glaucophyllus. The sequence continues at coordinate 8,103,242 of CM070066.1, forward strand.
GGCTGTGGAGCAGGTCTAGTCCTTACTACCCCTGACAAAGTGGCAATGGAGTATGCTCTTCGTTTCAAATTCAAGGCGTCGAACAACGAGGCCGAATATGAAGCCCTTCTAGCAGGATTACGTTTGGCAAAACACCTTGGAGCCAAGCAAATTGATATCTTCAGTGACTCCCAATTGGTAGTTAACCAGGTCAGCAACAATTTTGATGCCAAAGATAGTTCCATGGCAGCATATCTTGCGCAAACACAACTTTTGCTCAAGAACTTCCACTACCAAATCACCCAAATCCCTCGAGCGGCCAACAGTCATGCAGACGCCTTGGCTCGACTCGCCTCAGCAGTGGAGGATAAGATCGGAAGAAAGATTCATGTCGAGCTATTGGCAACACCAAGCACCATGGTCGCGGAGGTGTACAACTTACAACAAGGGGATAGTTGGATCACCCCGATTTATAACTTCCTTGCTCATGGCACCCTCCCAAGTGACAAAATCCAGGCTAAACAAATTCGGTACAAGTCTGCCCGCTACTTGATCATCAATGATCGACTGTACAAGCGAGGGTTTAGCTTGCCATACTTAAGATGTCTTACGCCTGCAGAGGCAGAGATTGCCCTTCAAGAAATACATGAGGGAGTTTGTGGAGATCATGCTGGATCCCGATCTCTAGCACACAAGGCTTTTCGCCAAGGATATTACTGGCCAACACTCCACCAAGATGCCATCAAAGTATCCCGTTCATGCGACAAATGTCAACGCTTTGCGACCATTCCTCATTCCCCTCCTGAACCCCTCACTCCCATGATCAGCCCTTGGCCCTTCGCCCAGTGGGGACTGGATTTGATCGGCCCAATGCCGGCAGGGAAGGGTAAAGTCTGCTATGCAGTCGTTGCAGTCGACTATTTCACAAAGTGGGCCGAGGTAGAACCCTTGGCAACCATTACCGAGGCAAAAATAGAGGACTTTGTATGGAAGAACATCATCTGCAGATTCGGCATTCCCAACGCTATAGTCACTGACAATGGGCGACAGTTTGACAACAAGAAGTTCAGGATGTTCTGTTCTAAGTTCAACATCAACTTGTGCTTTGCCTCCCCAGCTCATCCCCAGTCCAATGGACAAGTTGAAGCCATAAACAAAATAATCAAGCGCACTTTGAAAACTAGCTTGGATAAGGCTAAAGGCTGTTGGCCAGAATTTGTACCCCAAGTTCTTTGGTCATACCGCACTTCATATCGAACTTCAACGGGAGAAACTCCATTCTCACTTGCCTTTGGTACAGAGGCAGTTGTCCCAGTTGAACTTGAGCAAGCAACATACAGAGTCCAGAGCTACCTGCAAAGTGAGAATGACGAACAGCTCACCCTCAACTTAGATTTAGTTGAGGAACACAGAGATCAGGCCCACTTGAGAAATGTCGCTTACAAGCAGCGCATCTCCAATTACTATGACTCCAGGGTCAAGCCTCGCTCATTCAAAATAGGGGACTGGGTACTAAAGAAAAGACTACTATGCGACAGAGTCCCCAGCGAAGGCACACTCAGTCCAAACTGGGATGGACCGTTTGAAGTCATCGGCATCAGTCGCCCTGGCTCCTACAAACTCAGAAGCTCCGATGGCAAGACCCTTGGCCACCCATGGAACGCTGATCACCTGAAATACTATTACAAGTAAACTCACAGTGTACAAGTGTTGGGTTATAAGCCGTTCGGCATCCTATGTAATAAAGACCAATTGGCAATGAATTCAATAAAGAGGTGATTTAGCCAACTCGGCCCCTCACTCATTTACATTCCTAACAAATAAACACTCAAGTGTCGAAACTTCAACGCGAATGTTTCTAACATGAAATAAATTCTAAGTATGTGTCAACAAGACCATACAAACAAATGAACAACCAAACCATGGGTTATATCCAAACAATGGACCTATCAAAACATGGACAAAGATCCATAAACAAAAAAAAACTCTCAAGCTTATAACAGGGCACATGCCATGCAAGCAACAAATTAGTACATCTGAAACACACAAGGGAGGGCATCACTGATCATCCTCATCCGAGGTCGAACCCCGGACGATATCACTCTGCGTCCCACCACCATCCTCCGCATCTTCAAGATCATCCTCACCCCGCTGAGTCTGCTCATCAACACTAGCCTCATCACCGGATTCCTCTTCACTGCTGGGGTCAACCTCAAGGACGAAGGTTTTACCCTGTTGGCGATATTCATTTATCTCCTTACGGTATTTTCGAAGAACACTTCCATTATCATAACGATCAAGGACGGCCATCCACTTCCTTTTCTCAAAGTGAACTTCACGAGTGCAATGAGGCTTAATGGCAAGGTGAAAGGCAGGGGAACCTAAGTATTCCTGCACAGCAGCCTCCTTTTCGACAGGAATACTCTTCTTCAACTCAGAAACCTCCTCCTTAATCTTGGATATCTCAAGAATAGTTGTCTCCAACTGTTTCTTAGTTGCCTCCAACTGTTTTTTGAGCCTTAGATTTTCGCCATTTCGCCTCGTTAGACTTGCATGGGTCTCATCCTTGACTCGGAGGGCATCAGTCAAAAGTCCTTTATACCTCCTGGCATCATCCACAAGTTTTTTACTTTCCATTAATTGTGCCTTACATCGTTCAGCATCTCGCAGCCTGTCATCATACTCAGTCATGACCTGCATAACAAGAGGATCACTATTAAAAAAAAAAAACAGAGGAGAAAATAAGGAAATGACAAAGCGGCACTTACATAGGAAGACAGCTTCCGCATCCGATCGCGATCTGATTCATCCTCTACTAATGACTCTCTGAGCTCATCGAGAGTGAGTCGACGCCCGGCCAGACAGTTGTCAGTATACCCAACATTTTTCGACCGCACAACAACATTCAACTGTTTCTCAGAGACACTGCTAGCCTTTTCTTTATCTTTCCTCTTACGGCTGCAACTAGGGTCATCTCCTTGATCGGGATGCTCCATAACTGGAGGAAGGATAGGATCAACAGCAGGAGGAGGAGGCAACAATCGCCTCTCATCCCCTGCAACTACAGTAACAGCACATCCGATGGCCCCAACTTCAGTTTTCTTCGAGGCAGCGGTCTTAAGGCCTTCTTCGTGAGACTTAGGTCTAACGACTTGTTTCACCCGATGCTTACGAGCTTCCTTGTGAAACAAAATGTCTTCCGAGGGAACCAACATGGGTGCTTTCCTCTTTTTAGTGCTGGTCTCACCTCCCTTACTCACTTTCTCCACTGAACAAGGGAAGTCAAAATAAGGAATGCAATTCTAAAAAAAAAAAAAAAAAAAAAAAAAAAAAAAAAAAAAAAAAAAGTCAAGCGACGGATATGACTTACTCGTTCGTCTTTGGCACTTAGAAGTCAGGGATTGGAAACCGTACTTTTGAAATAAAGGCCGCAGCTTGCTCAAATGTCTATTCTCCTTAGGCACTCTCAACACTTTCTCCACATCAGCTAGCTCTCTTCCAGACAGGTCAATGGTGCCTCGCGTCACTGCATGAAGAAAAATGTTAGAAACTAGAAGAAATCACAACAAAGAGCAAAGAATGTGAATAAAGGGTACATTACAACCTACAGTCTGGAAGTGAGTAAGAACACGACGCTCAGGTGTAACACCCCTAGCATGCTCCCAATCGTTATAAACAAAGCACCAATGATTTTTCCAAGTGCGGTATGCCTTTTTCTTACCAAAGACAACACGCTCTCTCTCGCTTCGACATGCACACTCAACATAACCAGTGCATGACTTCACCGGGCGCATCTTATAGCAGTAGCGCCATTGATGGAAGGAAGGTTCACCTAACCCACACTCCATCCAAATAATATAAAACCCGATCAAGGTATCCCAGAAACCAGGGTTAAGCTGCCCAGGCGCGTATCCAATGAAAAAAAGCATTCGTTGCAACCACGGATGCAAAGGTAACTTCACCCCTAAGGTCAGTAATATCTGGGTGTAGAACATAACATGACCTTTGGGCGGCTCAGTGGATAATTCTTTACAACTTGCCAAGCGCATTCCTACACTACGGGGTATACTACATGACTGCCTAAGGGCCTCAAGCTGTTCTTCACTATTCAATAAGTTTTTCTCTAAATGGTCCGCTACGAATTCGGAGTGAAATATGGGTATAGCATCACAAATAGCTTCCTCATCCACTGACATGAAGGAGGAAGAACCACTACGGGCTAAGGTTTGACAATTGTGAAGATCAACCAATGTTTCCTTGGCACAAGACTCTAACAAAAACCCTGAAGATTCTGACATGGCAGGTTCAAACCTAGAACTAGAGCTAGAACTAGGGGAACCCTCACCACTAGGACTTCCAAGCTCTGACATCTACAACAAACAAAAAAAAAACTCTATCACTACGTGAAGGATGGAAACATAAGGAAGTTCCTAGGGAATGAGGAAAAGCTCAACCAATTCATCATGTTCTTAACCAAACAAAGGAACACTCAAACAATTCTACAAGAATGAAAGTACGCAATCTAGTGAAGAAGATCACCAACCTGAAGATGGTGCAAAGCAATGCCGGAATCCTTCTCAAAGAGCACTCTGTCTCCAAAAAATCACTGCAAAATAAGCGAACGAAGGAAATGAGAAGAAGGGAAACTTATCCTACTTATATAGCTTAACATGGCCAAAGAAATTCAAATTCGAATTCAAGTCATGAGACAACCCCACATGGAAGGTCTCTCCACACAAGCGAAAGAATTTCAAATATGAAATCCTCAACCCTCCCCCATCAAAGGGGGGAAAACACAGCAGCTTCATCAAATGGAGTTCAAGTACAATTCTCAAAAAAAAAAAAGCTTCACACACTCTTGATCAAGACAGTGTGAAACAAAACCAACTTATGGGGACCATTTCAAAGCTTCAACCAAAAAGCTTCACCTACAAAGCCTCGCCACAAAAGCTTCACCTACAAAGCTTCGCCACAAAAGCTTCACCTACAAAGCTTCGCCATAAAAGCTTCACCTACAAAGCTTCGCCATAAAAGCTTCACCTACAAAGCTTCGCCATAAAAGCTTCACCCTAAAAAGCTTCACCTAAAAAGCTTCACCCACAAAGCTTCACCTATAAAGCTTCGACCTTCAAAGCTTCACCTAAAAAGCTTCACCCTCAAAAGCTTCACCCAAAAAGCTTCACCCTAAAAGCTTCACCTATAAAGCTTCACCCTAAAAGCTTCACCTAAAAAAGCTTCACCCTCAAAGCTTCACCTAAAAAGCTTCACCCCCAAAGCTTCACCTAAAAAGCTTCACCCTCAAAGCTTCACCTATAAAGCTTCACCCTAAAAGCTTCACCCTAAAAGCTTCACCTAAAAAGCTTCACCCCCAAAGCTTCACCTAAAAAGCTTCACCCCCAAAGCTTCACCTAAAAAGCTTCACCCTCAAAGCTTCACCTATAAAGCTTCACCCTAAAAGCTTCACCCTAAAAGCTTCACCTAAAAAGCTTCACCCCCAAAGCTTCACCTAAAAAGCTTCACCCCCAAAGCTTCACCTAAAAAGCTTCACCCTCAAAGCTTCACCTATAAAGCTTCACCCTAAAAGCTTCACCCTAAAAGCTTCACCTAAAAAGCTTCACCCCCAAAGCTTCACCTATAAAGTTTCACCCTAAAAGCTTCACCTAAAAAGCTTCACCCTCAAAGCTTCACCTATAAAGCTTCACCCTAAAAGCTTCACCCTAAAAGCTTCACCTAAAAAGCTTCACCCCCAAAGCTTCACCTAAAAAGCTTCACCCCCAAAGCTTCACCTAAAAAGCTTCACCCTCAAAGCTTCACCTATAAAGCTTCACCCTAAAAGCTTCACCCTAAAAGCTTCACCTAAAAAGCTTCACCCCCAAAGCTTCACCTATAAAGTTTCACCCTAAAAGCTTCACCTAAAAAGCTTCACCCTCAAAGCTTCACCTAAAAAGCTTCACCCCCAAAGCTTCACCTAAAAAGCTTCACCCTCAAAGCTTCACCTAAAAAGCTTCACCCAAAAAGCTTCACCCTCAAAGCTTCACCCTCAAAGCTTCACCCTCAAAGCTTCACCTAAAAAGCTTCACCATCAAAACTTCACCAAAAAAAAAAACCTTACCCATTAAACTGTTTTCCAAATACAAAACCTCGCTGCAAACAAACATAATTGGTTTACAAAAACCCGATATTCTCTTGAGTCTGTACAAAAACACATGGGTAAACATAAACATTTCCTGTTCTACATTCACAAAGCCCCTGTCATAAGCAAACATACAATTATATATATGTTCCCAAACATATTATAATGGATCAAACAAGAAGCCAAAGTCCCACATTTCAATAAAGGACACAAGTACAAGATATTCACCAATAGTGAAAGTGCTACAAAAATAAAAGTCTTCCCCAGACTAGAAATCCAACCCAAGCAGTTCTTGAGCAGATGAACAACTTTCAAAAAGGAACCGTCTCTGTTTAAGTGAAGGAAATTGGAATGTTGAAACTCCAAACTTGACAGTCAGATTCCCGCGGATTTCAAAGCTGCTGTGACGTTTCGAAGATCTGGAAATATTTAACCATTAGTTCATTCTGAATTTTTGATATATTATGGAAGAGACAATGGGGAACAACTTTGATGAAGAAAGTATGGTGATCTGAGCAGGAGAAAGTGAAGTTTCGAAGCTCACAAACAAGCCTGACAGGTTGACAGACAAATGTTGAACAGTCACTCATCATACCTGAATTTCTGAACTCGTGCTGCTCCGATGGACCTCAAATTTGGATATGTTGTAGTTCACAAGTTAAGGAACAACTCTCATGAAGACGACTTTGCGAGTTGAGCTGTAGAAGATGGTGTTATATTGAAAAGTTACCGCTCCCTCTACACCAACTCCCCCCCTCGACTTCCCAAGCTCCAATAACCCTGCAGCAACTCAGTTGGCCGGTGGAAATGAAATGCAATTCCTCCAAAGAAAAGAAAAGCAAGACAAAATGGAGAGATGGCATATTATAAAACAGGAAAAGTGAGGATTAATGATGGAGCATGCTCCCTTGGATCCGGCCACAAAAGAAAATATGATCATGAGAAATGATGAGAAATGATGAAGAGGCATGCCCACTTTCCTCCCATATCCGGCCACAAAAGAAAATATGATCATGAGAAAATATGATCATGAGAAATGATGAGAAATGATGAAGAGGCCCCCTCCTCCTTGAATTCGGCTGCACAACAAAGCCATAAAAAAAAAAAAAAAATATATATATATATATATATATATATATATATATATATATATATGTGCATGACCAATCAGGCCGTGGCTCCCACACCCCCCCTTGGACTCGGCAACAGCAAAACATATGCATGTGTACACATGCAAATCGGTCAAAAAGAAAAAGTGGGGCCGAACCCACATTCAAAAAAAATTATATATACATATATAATAATATATATATGTATGTACAATTAGTCAAAAGAAGAAAAGGAGGAAGCTAGACCTCCACACAGTCAAAAAGAAAAAGCTGCCCAGTAAACATAATCATGTCTGGCACCTCAAGAATCTTACAGACCGGTACAAGCAAGTTGTGAATTTTCTTGTCAACAGGGGCATGGGTCTCGGACCAATCTCCCATACTTGGGCTCAGCAACAAAACAAAATCAAAGAAAACTACATAAAAATAAAAAAGGGTCACGGGCCTCCTCCTATCTTTGGGCTTGCCAACCAAACAAACAAAAAAAAAGAGAAAAGGCCTAGGCATCCACTTCTTTGGGCCTAACAAACCTTCAAAAAAAAAATGTGTGAAGAGAAGGTTTTGGGCTACCACCTAGAAAAGAAAAGAATGAAGTCTTGTTACTCTTGACAACTTGGCTATTAGCAAGACACCTCCCTCGGCAACTCTCCTCACTTGGAGACTTGGGGGACTCCCACCATATGCTACTGTACCTTGGTACTCAAAAAATTTCACAACTACTCGGTGACTCGGATCTTTCAAGTCCCCAACCAAGAACCCTTCCTCACTCGGGAAATTAGGGGAGCACTATTTCAACCTACAAGGATCCACCCACGAAGTTTCAACATGCAAACTTCAACAAAAAATTCAAAAAAGTTCAGTGCAATATGCCGTGATGCGTTTAACACAATACGTTGAACTAGAGCAAAACTTATTTATTGATAAGTCCCGACAAATTACAAACATGTGCGTACACATGAATCAAACAAACAAACAGGAGGGATCCCTCACAAAGATTGGTCAGAAGCAGCCTCGGCACTGGACAGAACACTGGAAGAAGGAGGTACCGACGTTTGGTCAGACGGAGCCTCAGTACATGGTACAGCCCCAGAAGACGAAGGCGGAAAATGCCTTTGGAACAAACCCACGAACTTCTGATGATCACTCAAAATCTGACCATCAGATTCCTGTAGCCGGTCAAGTTTCCTCTTCATGCTCGTAGCATAGCTATGTGCAAGCCTATGCAACTGTTTATTCTCGTGCTTAAGCCCCCTGATCTCCTGTTTGAGGCTTACCACTTCAGCCGACATTGATTCAACTTGGCGGGTTCGAGCAAATAGGCGTTGGGCCATATTAGATACAGAATTGGCACACTGAACACTGAGAGCCAAAGAGTCCTTAACAGCCAACTCATCAGACCGTCTGGCAAGTAATCTGTTATCTTTGGGTGTGGCAAGATTCTTGCCCACCACCGCAGCAGTCGTGTCATTCTGCATCACCGAGTCCTCGACAGTAAGAGGACCAGTAGAAGATAAGAATAACGGGCGCCATATGTTGTCTTGGGGAAACAAGGTTGTCTCTTCCCCAACATTAAAGCCCAAATGAAGGTCAGATGGGCCAGACATCTTCAGAAATAACTAAGAAAGAATGAGGTCCAATAAAGCTTAGAAATACAAGGTAAAGGAGCTTCCCACAAGTATTACCTCTATGGGCGTACATCTCGAACACAATTGATACCTTTATAAAAGAAAAGACAACAGTACCCCTTGTTCAAAAATCGAATAGGCACCACTCTCCGAATTCCGAGAAACAGATTTTCCTGGGCAATCGTCACACGCAATACCAGCTCCTCGAATACCAAGGATAACTTTGCCAAAAGAACTCTGACAAAGTTAAGGCACGAGAATTTCGAAGTTCCAGCTACCCTACTATTTCTTACAGGAGTAAAAGAACAGCACCAATACTCGATAACTGGAAAAGCTCTATGTGTGTCAATCTCCATGCCTCGTGGCAAAGCAGACTTACAAAAAAGGGGGGGCCAACTTTTCCCCGCACTCGAGAAAGTACCCCCAACGGGATTGTTTGCTAAAAAAAAAAAAAATCAAAGAGGCACCGCTCTCCGAACCTCGGGAGTCGGATTTTCCTGGATAAGATGGTCAACACTGTTTACACGCAACATCAGCTTTCCAGGTACCACAGACCACTTTGTCAAAAATCTCTGACAAAGTGAAAACGCGTGAATCTTGCAGCTCCCACTATATTGCCATAAACAAGAAAGGTAAAGGAACAGCGTTACTACTTGTTGTTGAGAATTTTCTATATGAAGAGTTTCATCCTCCTCAGTCAAGCAGACCTGCCAACATGCTCAACTTTTCCTCACATCCGAGAGAGCATTCCCAACGGAACCTTCTCAAAATGCTCAACCTCCTTCCCCCCGATAATACCTCTGCAAACAAGCTACACTAAAGCAAGAGTATCTCATATCATTAGGGTTAAAAGCAAGAGTATCCCATATCATGCTTTTTCCCTGTCCTTTCCTTTGCCTTTGCCCTTACTCGCAAGACAAGGAGAAAGAACGCAATCAGTCGGAACCTGAAATCAAACATCCGGTCAGGAACTGATTGCTAGGGACCTTTGCACAATTGGTCACCAAGCATTGCTCTCGAGTACTCATCTTCAACTGTTCTCAAGGTCACGAATTCCTTCGACAAACACCTCAGAACAGCTGGTATGACATCGGCCCCTTACACCGAAGACGCCAAGCATAGGTGAGTCGCTGAGAAGCTAGTGCTCTGATGGACCATTTAAATGCAAAGGTTTCACATCACCCCTGCCAGGCAGAAGATTGAAGCAGAAGGTTCAACAACGAGCTGGAGCAGATCACTACAGCACGATGTCCTTCATGCATAACCACACAATCCAGACAGAGGAATCTAGGTCAAACCCAAACTCGGCATCCACCATTTTGCCAACAGTAAAAGTATCCCATATCATCAGGATCGAGCGTACTCGAGAGTTGACGGGTTTGTTTTGACCCTCAAATTCTTGAGTCGACTCGCTCCTCTGGAGGAAACCAGAAAACCCTCCAACCCAGTTCAAGAATAACCTGTGGAAAGTCAACAAGTACTACAAACACATGTCGATTCACCGGCTACTCCTTCGAAAGCAAGAGTATCTCATATCATCTCTTCTCCTTGTCACTTTCTTGTCCTCGTTGCTGAATGAGAGACAAGTAAAAGGAGAACAATCAGATGGAGCCCGAAGCCAAACCTTTGATCCGAGACCAACTGCCTGAGATTCTGATTGCTTACCGTGTCTGTCATCTACTTCGGCAAATCTCCTAGCTTGGTGACTTGGGGGACTCCTACTATATGGTTCGCATAGCACCTGACCAAGCCCGAAACTACAAGTAAGCTTCAAGCGAAATTGATACATTACCTTGTGCATCAACATCAAATAAAAGTCTGCTTATAAAAAAAAACTAGAGAGCATACTGCTTCTACTTATGGGAAAAATAAGACAAGTGAAAACGGTAGCACATTTCGGTACTTAGAAGTTTCGTGATTACTCAGTGGCTTGGATCTTGCAAGTCCCCAACCGAGGAGCTTCCCTCACTCGGGAACTTAGGGGAGCACTGTTTGTACCATACTTGACCAATCCCGAAACTACCAAGCACCGGTCAACATTATACCGCCAAAGATCCCGAAACTACTGAGGACCGGTCAACATTATACCGCCAAAGATCCCGAAACTACTGAGGACCGGTCAACGTTATACCATCAAGGATCCAGAAGAGTTTCCCTCCAACCTGGAAGCCAATCACTACGCGACACGTGTCAAGATCAGAAGCCAATCAGAGCGCGACACGTGTTGACATCAAGAACCAATCACAAGATGACACATGTCAATGTAACAAAGCTACAAGCTTTCCTATAAATAGGGGGCATTCCCCCACAATATTCCCTAATGTCATTGTATTAAGCAAATCACTAGAACTCACTAAATTGAGAGCTTGAGCCTGTATACTTGAGAGCTTGAACCTGTGTACTTGTGAAGACCCTTCACTATTAATACGAACTCCTCTGCTCCGTGGACGTAGCCAACCTTGGGTGAACCACGTACATCTTGTGTTTGCTTCCCTACCACTGTCCGTTTACATACTCATACATATCAGTGACCTGAGCGATCTAGTGAAGGTCATAAACTTGAACTTTCTGTTGAACCAAAGTCCTTGCTGATTTTGTGCATCAACAGTATCAATTATAATGCTCTGACAGACAAATTCGTATTACATAATTTTTCATTTTTTTTCAAAAATTACATAGAAATGTATATGGCTATAACTTTTTATCTAATTATTTGTTATTTTTGGATTAATTTGCAATTTTAGGTTTATATGTTATTGATTTTGTTTTTCTGTCTCTAAAATTCATCTTCACTCCCTAACAAAAAAAAAAACACTATCTTAATTTAAGAATAGCAGGAGTCGAAGAAAACATACAAAATCATAATAAAACAATTAGCGTTTAAATAGGAAAAGAATGATTCCGATATTAATTTTATTCCCTAAGAAAAGCTTGTAGTTGCATACCAGTCAACGAATTAAGATCCAACTTTTGAGTCTTGACTAATAGTATCAATTATACTGTTTTGACAGACAAATTCATATTACATAATTTTTCATTTTTTTTTCAAAAATTACATAGAAATGTATATCGCTATTGTGGATGCAAATTTTCTCATTCTCGGTCTTGGACAATTTTGCACCTACAAAACAACTTGCACCTTAGGTTAAGGCCAAAAACCTCACGCGCCCACGATGAATGGGGGGGGGGGGGGCTTTGGCCGAATAACCTCCGATGTCAAAGTTAGAATTGTTAGAGAGAAATAGTGTTTAGAGTATTTTTGCAAGAGGAGTGGAAATGGCTTTTTGGTGAGAATAGGAGTATATTTATAGGGATAGGTGGTGGCCGGCCTAGCTAGGGGTTTTTGTGTTTAATTTAGGTTTAATTAGCCCATTTATTGGCTAATTAAACCAAAAGGGAATGTTTTTTGTATTTATGAAAAGGGTTATAATGAGTAATTGAATAATTGGCTTAAAAAAGGAAGGAAAAGGAGAAGGAAATATGGGAAAGAAATAGGGAAGTGGCCGGCCCTTCCTTGGAGAGAGGGGACCGGCCATTTAGGTAATTTTGTGGTTTTATGGCTAATTTAATTGACAAATTAATGAGGAATAATCCCATTAATTTGTCAATTATCTCAATTTATGTGGGATAATTGGTAGTTCTTGAAATAACTACCTAAAATGTGGATGGATGAAATAATTCGGAATTGTTTACTTTTTATGGGCACATTTGACTTGACCGAAGATAATTACCCGCTGCTCGCGCGTAGGAATCCTGATGCACTTCAAGGGCATTTTTGTCTTCTTAATCCGAAAATCCATGTGTCGCCTTGTGATTATTTTTTACTCCACAAATGCCCCCACACCTGTTGGGCTGCTCGTAGGAAAGGGCAGCAGGTGTAGAGATCTTCTTGCTTCAGGAACCATAGGATTGCTTCCTATTTTGATGTTGATTCTCTCTTTAATTGGAAATTAGGTACTTCTAGGAAAGGGAAATAAACTTCTCTTAAAGCCTATTTAAGTCCACCTTAAGTGGGTTATTAAATCAACTTTGGAGAGCAATTTATTCTACCCTACAAGAGAGAGAAAGCTAGAGGATATTTGTTCCCCCTCCTCTAGCAATCTTCTACATCTTGCCCGTGCAAATGACCGTATTTCGTTGATTTCTTCGTCTTCTCCGTGCCACACCGATGTAAGAAAAATTTAATTTTTCTTGCCTTCTTCTTGGATAGTGCTATTGCGGGGTAGCCGTCGGGGTGGTGCGGCATGTCGGTTGGCAGGGGCCAGGAGTTGGCTCGGCAAGGCCGAGGAGATGTCTTGGCAAGGACCACTGCTTGGGCAGCTCGGCTTGCCTAGAGCCAAGGGCAGCTTGAGCGGCTGGGACCGCGAACTGAGGCACTGGGGCGCAGTGCTAGGGTAGTCGCATGGCTCATATCCTTTAGGACCTGACGCGGGCCAAGCTGGCGATTGAGAGAAATGAGAAGGTTGAGGGCTTCATGGGCTGCTGAAATGCTGGGCATGCAGACCTCCTGCCTGCTAGAATGTTGGGTTGAGCTCCTCTGCTGAGTACCATGAATGACATTAGCTTCTTAGTCCTCTTTGTTGGGAGAAAAGTAGGATGCTCAAGAGATTCCGGTTAGGAAAAACTGAAGACTTTATCCGCTGCTTGTGAGAGTCCGCCTGCTGTCGAGAGGTCTGTGATTGACATGACTTCTTCCAATGGGAAGAGAAATGAGGCTGCTAGATGTGCCCCCAGTGCCGAAGTCTGCTGGGAAGGAAGAGACTGCTTGTGTGGGCAGCTGTGAGAGATCCACTAAGCCTGCTTCTGGGGAGGCTGATGAGATCCGTGTGCTCTTGAGACCAGACCTACATGAACACATTGACGCTCAGATTCGAGATTTTGAGGGTGCCATTTCTGAGCTTCGTTCCGCTGCTTATGCAAAGGATGAAGAGTTGATTGCTGCTTGTAATTAAGTGATCCACTTCAGGAGAATCGTCGAAAGGCTTGATCCCCAAGTGTTGAAACTTCAAGGTGTACTGAAGATCAACGAAAGTCTGAAGAAGGAAGTGGATGAGTTGCAACGCGTCCATGTTGGTCTACTCGATGAGAGTAAGCAGCTAAATGGAGAGTAGGATGGGCTTGAGGTTTCGAGACCTTCTCTATTTCTCCAGAAGATTTGCTCGCCTTTACTTTCAAGTCTTCTATCGGTGAAACAGTTGAAGATGGGGGTGCCCACGGCGGGGCAGTCGGGGTGAAGCGTCGGATGGTGCCACTGCTGAGAATGTCGCGGCTGCTGAAAGTGCGGCGACCGAGTAGTCGTGGAGTGTCCAAGCTGCTGAAGAGTAGTCCTCTAGGTAGTCTTTCGGATTTTCTTTGTCTCCCTCATTGCTTTTTGCTTTGCTTGAACTTCCTCGGTCTTTGCTAGTTGTTTATCAATTTTGCTAGAAAATTTAATAAACTTGCTTCCTTCGCTTTTCTCCATCTTCACTTCTTTTGTTCATGCCCTAACCTTTAGACTTTATAGACCAGTAGCAGGCGTGCTACTTTTTTATAAGCAGACAGGTCGCGTAGCCTATGCAGTCATAGGTGTTGGTGTAGAACTTTGCAAAGTTGTTAGCCATAGGGTCGGCAGCCGGACGCCTTACTTACAGAATTAGACAAGTTCGTGTGACCACTAGGCTGTTAACCTTGGCTTTCTCCAATTCCGTAGGTTGCGTAGCAAGTATCACAACACTTTAGGACTTGGTGCAAGTCATGCCGCGCTTGGCAAACGTGAAGCTTATCGACTACGTAGCATGTCGGCAGTGGATAAAACTTCATATATGCTCGCTAGCTTGTTTAACCTCTCACAAGAATGTGCGGTTGTAAAAGTCTAGCGCGGCTTTACTGCTTGAAGGGCAAGCGGTAGGCAGTCTTCCGGAAACCGTATGCTACCTTAGTGCACTCGGTAGCAGCTTTAGGGTTCCAGGGCAGCCGTCCATCTGATGTACTGCGTAATGTGCCCCCTCCGTCTCTAGGGCCCGGTTCCTCGCGGATTAGGCCAAGAGACCCAAAATCCTTCAATTAGCTAAGTATTGAAAAAGACCATTGTGGCTACTTCTAGGAATCCCGGAGCAAGCCATCGTGCATCTAGTTATACTAGGGCAGCCAGGCTCATCCACGTCTGGATATTCGGAGCGTAGAGTTTATCCTCCCACTTTGGAGAGCAGACCCATGTGGGTGTCGGGGAATTAGTTTTCCCTCTCGCACTAGAGAGCATGGTTGGTCCCTCGGGGGGTGCAATTCCTGCGGTGAGTCCCTAAGAAGGGCGCGATCTTCTTTTGAAGTGCATGAGTGATCAGTTGTTGTAAACATACAGCCAAGCGAAGTTGTGATTACTTCTGAATTCCTCATTGAAAAACGAGTGAAACGAACGAGAACTTAGCTGTAAAGTAGGAACTGCATAACAACTGGATAGTCATCGGCTTGTGAGGTTGTGCCCATCGAGCTGCTTGAGTCTTTGGGCTTTTGATGTAGCGGGAGGTCACACATGGTACTTCCTCAGATTGTAGGCGTTGTCTGCTTGCGGAACTTGAGTGAGAGTGCAAGTCTGAAATGCCTCAAGTTGTTTGCGTACATTCTCTAGGTATTGTGCCATCCTCGGATGTTTTGCCGCGTACTCCCCAGTAGTTTGGTTGGTGATTAGCTGGGAATCAGAATGAATTGCAAGCTTTTTTCACCGCCAAGTCTTTTGTCATCCGGAGGCCTGCTAGTAGAGCCTTGTACTTTGCTTCGATGTTGGATGCTTTGACGCCTAAGGCGATCGCCTACTCTAGAATTGAACCGTCTGGGGTGGCAAGGACCACCCCCACTCCCGAGCCTTTGTAGTTAGTTGCATCATCAACATGCAAATGCCAGAAATCTCCATTGAGGGAGCAGGTGCGATTAAGGTCTGCTCAGTTGCCTCCGGGGCATTGTTGGGCCGCTCTGTTACGTTGTCTAGGCTAGGCGTGAAGGCGTAGTAGGGAGCCGTAGAGCTGGTGTCATGTTACACGTAGCAGAAAATGCTCAAATGCAAGCATCGGGCCCCTCTAGAGTTGTATTATGGAACAAATGTCGGCTGGGGCCATGTGACACATAGCAGGAGGTAGTGCTCAACTGCTGGTACATGATGCTCCTATACAGAACCTTTTGGACCGACAAGGACAAAACTTGCTTCCGAGTGCGTCCTTCTAGTGTTCGTCTGCCCTTGGCGCACCTTTTGGGCTGAGTTGTTGCGTTCGTCAGAAAACTTTGCATCGCCAGTGCCTGCACTTTTATCGTCGCGCATCTGGATTGGGCAGAATAATGCGTCATGATGATGACTGCGTGCATACGAAGGTAAAATTTGAGCTTCCGGGTTGCAACAACTATCGCCAAAGTTCCTTTTTTGAATTTCTAGTAGCATCGATGAGAGCTTTTGAACTGTGGAATACAGGTAGTCGGGCCCCCAGCTCTTCTCGTATGATGGTAGAGCTTATTGCTGCCTCAGATACCGTCAAACATGCGAATAGGTCATCCGTTGCTTCCGGTTGGGATAGTTGGGAGGTGATGTCGGATACTTCTTCAGGTCTTGGAAGGCTTTTTCGCATTCTTCATCCCACTTATCACGTTGCGCCCTCTTGATGGCTTTGAAGAAAGGCTTGCATCTATCAGTAGACCGCGAGAGGAAACGGTTGAGGGCGGCTGCTCGTCCAGTCAAGCTTTGGATCTCTTTCATGGTTGTGGGAGACTTCATTTCTAGAATTGCTCGGATCTGCTTGGGATGCGCCTCAATCCTTCGTTGGGTGACTAAGTACCCTAGGAATCGGCCTGAAGATACTCCAAATGTGCATTTGGTAGGGTTGAGCTTCATCTTGTATTTTCTAAGGATGTCGAATGTTTCCGCCAAATTGCGAATGTGGTCTGACCGCTGCTTGCCTTTTACCATGATGTCATCGACATAGACTTCCATGGTAACCCCAACTTGCTTTTTGAACATCATATTCACTAACCTTTGGTAAGTTGCTCCTGCGTTCTTGAGGCCAAAAGGCATGACTTTGTAGCAGTATGTACCTCGTTCGATCACAAACGCGGTTTTCTCCTTATCGGGCTCGTACATGGCTATTTGGTTGCAGCCAGAGTATGCGTAAAAAAAACTGAGCAGGTAGTTTCTAGAAGTTGAGTCCTCCAAAAGATCGATTCGGGGGACCGGATAAGGATCCTTCGGGCATGCCTTGTTGAGGTCGGTGTAATCTACGCAAACCCTCCATTTGCCTTTCTCCTTCTTCATAACTAGCACAACGTTGGCGAGCCATGCAGAGTGTGCTACTTCTTCTATGAACCCGGCTACCAACAGCTTGTCTATATCGGCCTCGATGATCGCTACTCGTTCGGGCGCAAAATGCCTCCTCTTCTGGATTACTGGCTTAGCAGCGGGGTCGACATGTAACCTGTGGCAAGCCACTTTTAGGTCGATGTCGGGCATGTCGGATAGTGACCATGCAAAGATGTCTTGATTCTTCCTAAGGAAGGTATTGAGTTCTTCCTTCTCGGCTGGGCTTAAGCGAGAGCCAATTCTAGCGGTCTTTTCTGGCTGCTGCGGATCGAGAATGATTTCTTCAGCGTCTTCTTCGGGCTTCCAGCCTATCTCGTCTGCTTGAGCGCCATTTTCTCGATCCACCTTCTGTAATTGCTATTTGGCAGCTCCGTCACCTTTCTGGATTTCAGTGACCTTCACGGGAGTAAAGGTCTTCTTTTTTTATTCTTTCAGCATTTGCACGGTGCATCGTCAGGATGCGGCCTGGTCGGACTTGATCTTTCCAATTCCTCCTCCCGGGATGCGGAAGCAGATTTTTTTTGGTACTTGACTGAGGTAACGGCATCTAGCTTGATCAACCAAGGCCTCCCAAGGATCCCGTTGTAAGGGGATGGGTTGCTCATGATCGTGAATGTTTGCTTCGAGACTACTGGCGATGTCTTCACGTCAAGTGTGATTTGGCCGATCATAGTTGAAGTGTGTCCGTTGAATCCAGTGAGTACCTCTGCCCGACGTATTATTGTGCTCTCCAAACCCATTTTCTGAATGACTGGGAGTTGAAGTAGATTGACTGCACTTCCGTTGTCAACCATCATTCGGTCGATTATGGCATGGGCTATTTAGACAGATACCACTAGCGCTTCGTCATACGGTAAATCAACGCCTTTTGCGTCCTGCTCAGTGAAGCCGATAATGGGCCCCGGTAGTGTGTCGGCCGCCTGGACTTGTGAGATCAATAAGGCCTGCTGGATCTTCCTCTTCTTAGAGTTACTGGTGGCCCCTAAGTGCTCGGATTCGACGAAAATACCATTAATCTAAATTGTCTTGGCTGGTGGCTCCTCTTCTTCCTCAGCATTCCTTCTTGGCTGTGATGCTGGCTTGTCCAAATATTTGTCTACTTTGCCTTCCTTTACGAGCTTTTCTAGATAGTTCTTCCAAGTATAGCAGCTGTCAGTGGTGGGACCTGGTCCTCGATGGAATGCACAATATTTGGCGTGGTCCAACTTGGAAGTATCTCCTTTTGACTGCTTCGGTAACTTGAACCATGGCTCGTTTTTTACGTCGCGAAGGATTTTATGGGTCGGAATTGAAAACTTCGAGTAACTCCTGGTTGTGGAACCTTCTTTGGTCGTAGGCCTGTCCCTCCGCTTGACCTCTTGTCTGCTCTTGCTGGGCCGCTTTCCATCTTCCTTTCTTTGAGCCACCACAAATTCTTTTTGAGGCTGCTCGGGCGCCTTTTCTGCTCGTCGAGCCTCGTCCCAAAGTGCATGCTTCTCTGCTAGGGCGAAGGAATCTGCTAGGGTCAAGTCTTCTTTCATGATCATATCTCCAAATAGAGGGTGATCTGCAGGGAGACCCTTTTGAAATGCTGCTCTAGCTATCGAGTCGTTGCATCCGACTATCTTTGTCTTCTCTGCTTTGAACCTCTTCACATAATCACGGAGCGACTCCCTTGGGTTCTTCTTGACATTGAACAAGTGGTCGGACTTCTTCTTGATTGAGCGATAGGATGAATATTCTTTGGTGAAAACCGAAGAAAGTTCGTCAAAACCCCAGAAAGATTGTGGCGGCAGGGTGTAGAACCAATCTTGCTCCTCGCCTTGTAGAGTAGTGGCGAATATCTTGCACATGAGATCGTCATTGTTTCGATAGAGGATTATCGCGCTTCGGTAGTGCTTTAAGTGTCTCTCCGGGTCTCCATCTCCTTTGAAGGATGTGAAATGTGGCATGCTAAACTTGTGTGGAGGCTCTGCCTGCTCGATCTCGTCCGCGAATGGAGCTGCTCATGTTGGTCACATCTCGTCGTAGTGCCTCGTCGGTGACCTCGTTGCGTTGGAAATCGCGCAATCGCTTGGTCAAGATTCTCTCTACTTCTTCCTAATTTTGCCTTTGTTGGGGTAGTGGAGCTCTCGGCTGTCCCCAGTTTTGACCTGCTGGTCTAGGCTGCTCTTCTACGTGCTCGGCTTGTTTATGCCGCGGTAGCGGTGCATGTGGTGGATTCCTAGCAGGCGAGGGATTTCGCAAGCTGCTGGTTGAACTTGAGCCGGATTGAGTGACTGCTTCTCTCAGTCCGTCATGCTGCCTACTCCGATGTGATGTGGAGAATGCTCCTTGCAGACTTAGCCGCAAATGAACACTTTACTTTGAAGACTGCTCATGTTGATTATCGGAGTGTGGCCCCAACCGTGAGTGTATGCTCGTCCGTGGGCCTAGTTGAGAGTGCACGCTCCTCCGCGCGCTAAGACGGGAGTATATGCTATCTCGGGGGCCCAATTGGGAGTGTGCTCTGCCCAAACGCTAAGTTAGGGGCTGGTCGAGTGGCTGCTTGTCGTCTGCCTTTGTCCTTCTTCGAGACACCTCGTTTGGGACATGTTGCATCTTGGTGCGCTGCAAGAGCTGGTTTACCAAGGTCGTTCGTTGTGCTAGGGCGCTCGTCAACTCTATGACTTGTCGAGACAAGTGTTGTTCGCCATTTGGATTGGAAGAGCTTGTAAGGAATGTGCCTCATTGAGCAGTGGAAAGGTGGTAGACTTCGGGCGCGAGATTTGAGTTGGGAAATGTCAAATGCGCGGAGAAATCTGGTGAGAATGCCCCCGGCTCGATGGTAGGTCCAGATGGCTGAGATAGTCTTGGGCTGACTTGGGCTGCTTGAAATACCACAGGGGTAGGACGAGCCACGAGAGCAGGCTGGGCCACGGGAGTGGGCTGCTCGGTAGGAACATGATGGACCACGGGAGTAGGTTGCTTGGCAGGAATAGGCTGGACCACGGGAGTTGGCTGCTCGGCAAGAGCAGGCTGGACCACGGGAGTGGGCTGCTCGGCGGGAGCAGGCTGGGCCACGAGGGTGGGCTGCTCGGCTGGAGCAGGCTGGGCCACGAGAGTGAGCTGCTCGGCGGGAGCAGGCTGGGCCACGGAAGTGGGCTGCTCGGCGAGAGCATGCTGGACCACGATAGTGAACTGCTCGGCGGAAGCAAGCTGGGCCACGAGAGTGGGCTGCTCGGCGGGAGCAGGCTGGACCACGATAGTGAACTGCTCGGCGGGAGCAGGCTGGGCCACCAGAGTGGGCTGCTCAGCGGGAGCAGGCTGGGCCACGAGAGTGGGCTGCTTAGCGTGTGGCACACGTGGGTGCGAGGCTTGGGCTCGGCTAGGCAACATATTGCGCTCGTGTTGGGCTTGGAATAACATGGCTTGGGCCTGGACCTTGGATGGCACGGCTCGGGCCGTGGTGATGGCGCCACGGACCTCGCCATGGTGGGCTACCGTGGTAGCCACCGCGGTGGTTCCCGTGGTGGAAACTCATGGTGGTGGTGCCGCTCCACTTAGGATTCTCCTTCAGAAAGGCTTGCTACCATGAAGAATGGTAAGACATCCTCGTCTGCTAAAGCGGCGCCAAAACTTGTCTCTTCCGCTGCTGAGGCCAAGTTGCCTTCTGAGAAGAGAGAGACTGCTTGCGTTAGTGGTCCTGATAAATCCACCAAGTCTAATTCCAAGGAAGCTGCTGAGATTTGTGCGCTTTTGAGGCCAGACCTTCTTAAGGATATGGACGTGTGCGCTGAGTTTGTTGACGGCGTCAAAGGGATTATTGGTCCAGGCTCCTTCGTGAAGTATACACCTGAGTACATGAGGGCTGCAGGAACAGGCTTGGATGCAGGAACAGGCTGCTCAGTACGAGATGCACGTAAGTGTGAGGCTTGGGCCGTGGCTTTGGTGGCATGGACTTTGGGCGGGACGGCTTGAACTTGCCTCGATGGCACGACTTGGGCCGTAGTAGCAGTACCATGGACCTCGCCGCGAGTGGTCATCGCGGTGGTTCCCATGGTGGAGCCTTGTGGTAGTGGTGCCATCTCCCCTAGAACCACATTCAATCTCGTAGATCGCCGCGGTCCCATCTCTTGAATGTTTGAATTGTCACTCGTGGAATTTTCTAAATTTCTAGCCATTGTATATTTTTTCTTTTTTTTTTTTATACGTTTTATCAAAGAACCTTTGCAAATAAAATTCTAATAATAAAAACGTATGAAAAATACAAATGGACTAGAAATTAGAGAAAAAAACCTTTTTGTGCGAGAGTTTTTTACGAGTGTAGATTTCTTGCTCTCAATGAAAGCACCAATTTGTGGATGCAAATTTTCTCTTCCTCGGTCTTGGACAATTTTGCACCTACAAAACAACTTGCACCTTAGGTTAAGGCCAAAAACCTCACGCGCCCACGATGAATGGGGGGGGGGGGGGCTTTGGCCGAAGAACCTCTGATGCCAAAGTTAGAATTTTTAGAGAGATAGTGTTTAGAGTATTTTTGCAAGCGGAGTGGAATTGGCTTTTTGGTGAGAATATGAGTATATTTATAGGGATAGGTGGTGGCTGGCCTAGCTAGAGTTTTTTGTGTTTAATTTAGGTTTAATTAGCCCATTTATTGGCTAATTAAACCAAAAGGGAATGTTTTTCGTATTTATGAAAAGAGTTATAATGAGTAATTGAATAATTGGCTTAAAAAAGGAAGGAAAATGGGAAGGAAATATGGGAAAGAAATAGGGAAGTGGCCGGCCCTTCCTTGGAGAGAGGGGACCGGCCATTTAGGTAATTTTGTGGCTTTATGGCTAATTTAATTGAGAAATTAATGAGGAATAATCCCATTAATTTGTCAACTATCTCAATTTATGTGGGATAATTGGTAGTTCTTGAAATAACTACCTAAAATATGGATGGATGAAATAATTCGGAATTGTTTACCTTTTATGGGCACATTTGACTTGACCGAAGATAATTACCCGTTGCTCGCGCGTAGGAATCCTGATGCACTTCAAGGGCATTTTTGTCTTCTTAATCCGAAAATCCACGTGTCACCTTGTGATTATTTTTGGCTCCACAGCTATAACCTTTTATCTAATTATTTGTTATTTTTGGATTAATTTGCAATTTTAGGTTTATATGTTACTGATTTTGTTTTTCTGTCTCTAAAATTCATCTTCACTCTCTAACAAAAAAAAAACCCTATCTTAATTTAAGAATAGCAAGAGTCGAAGAAAACAGACAAAATCATAATAAAACAATTAGCGTTTAAATAGGAAAAGAAGGATTCCGATATTTATTTTATTCCCTAAGAAAAGCTTCAAGGTCCAAAATCTCCGAATTTTAAAGCTGAATCCAACACATTTCCGGGTGTTTTTAACTTTTAGACCTAAAACCTTAGATCTCAAAGCCAACGGTTTTCATTCATTTAAACAAACTACCAGTACAAAACCATGGACTTTATTATCTTCAATGTTCAAAAACTCTCAACTTTTTAAGTTCGAAGCCCTCTTTTTACTGAGGGATCCAATTAAATTAAAAAGGTATGCAAAGAATCTTTGGCAAGTCCAACCGAATTGTAGACTGAACGAATAACTAGATTAATGGAAAAAAATTGCAAAGCCAATATCCAAACTCATAATCTATATTTCATCAAACTGTGAGCATCATCGTTCTCAGCTTTGAGATTGGAAGATGGTGATGTTCGTAAACTTGTAGAGGAGAAGAGCTAACCAATGAGTGAGACATTATTTACACCATGCATCCGTTGACGCATGGACCCGTGAGGTGTACAATGGTGTGCATTGCAGGGAAAGAGACAACGTATGCAGACTATAAGAAATTTTTCAGTATGTTGAAAATACAACTCAGTACATCAAGTGTCATAATATAATTAGTTGAATTTTTTTTTCTTTTTAAATTTCCAATCAATTGTATTATTACACTTGATGTATTGAAATGTGTTTCCGATACACGGGAAAATCTCTAGTATAATTCTTCCATAGACTCTACAACAAATGTGTAAGATCCTACATCGCCCAGGGGTGTGGATCCTGTAAGCCTTATATGTATATTTTCATCTCTACCTAGCACGAGGCCTTTTGGGAGCTCACTGACTTCGGGTTCCGTAGGAACTCTGAAGTTAAGCGAGAATGGGCCAGAGCATTCCCAGGATGGGTGACCCACTAGGAAGTTCTGCTCGCGTGAGTTCCCAGAAACAAAACCGTGAGGGCGTGGTCGGGGGCCAAAGCGAACAATATCGTGCTACGGTGGAGTCGAGCCCGGGATGTGGTGGGGGCCCGGGCCGGAATGTGACAATTTAGTATCAAAGCCAATCCCTGGCCGGAAGTGTGCCGACGAGGACGTCGGGCCCCTAAAGGGGTGGATTGTAAGATCCCACATCGCCCAGGGGTGTGGATCCTGTAAGCCTTATATGTATATTCTCATCTTTACCTAGCACGAGGCCTTTTGGGAGCTCACTGGCTTCGGGTTCCGTAGGAACTCTGAAATTAAGCGAGAATGGGCCAGAGCATTCCCAAGATGGGTGACCCACTGGGAAGTTCTGCTTGCATGAGTGCCCAGAAACAAAACCGTGAGGGTATGGTCGGGGCCCAAAGCGGACAATATCGTTCTACGGTGGAGTCGAGCCCGGGATGTGGTGGGGGCCTAGGCCGGGATGTGACAAAATGGCAAAGCAGCAAATACTCACCAAGAAAGAGGTCAAACTTGGTAATTTACCCCATGGAAGTCCGCCATTTTCTCAGTTGGCAAAAATTCTAGGATAATACTTTGTACTCACTAGAATATTGAATACCTTATATAATCATTTTTCATTTTTCATTTTTCTTTTTCTTTAAGAGGGACAATTGATGGCAAGTCATGGTTATCCATCCCTTCCGGGCGCCGGTAAGATTCACAGAGGTATTTCAGCCTCCCTTGGCCACAAGTCTGGCTTCCACACCAGCAGCAGATTTCGAACCCGAGACCAGCAGTTTAGTTTCAATTTTGACTTAATAATATTTTAATACATGTTTTATTATTTTAAAAAATAATAGACATATTTAATTTGGCTTGAGCTTTAAAAACAAAGTATCTTTTCATTGGGGTGAACCGAATGTGATGTTTATAGGTAATTTGGTAATAAAAGTGGTGCTCTTTAAAAAAATTAAGGGAGATGTCGATAAAAACTAGGGTGAACCGAATGTACATGCTCTTCGTTGTGAGAAAAAAATTGTGTGGAGTTTAGTTGCCATTGAATTTTGCTAAGTGACACTATAATTCAGTTAAAACTCGACACATAGTAAATTTTTAAAATATAATATCTTATCATTCTTCTATTTTAAATTTTTCATAATTATCTTTTTTACTAATAATATACACCATGAGATTAATCTAACCGTTCATATTTTTTTCTCTCCTTTCTTCTATTTTTCCTTCTCTCTGCCGTTGCATTCTTCTTCCTAGTGTCTTTCCTTTCTTCATAAGGACACGAGGAAAAGAAAAGCCAATCTTCTCCAACTATAATGGAATGAAAAGAAAGAAAAAAAAAATCAATTTCAGAAACATAGTTAAAATCATCTTGATCCCCAACTGCATCTTAATTGAGAAAATCCACCCACGATCTAAATTTGAGGCTACTGCTCGTCAAGGTAGAAGAAAAGAAAAGGAAAACAAACTTGCAGACAATTTAATATATTTTGTGATATTCAATTTTGTCCTTAGTCAAAGTAGATACTATAATTCATTTTTATTGATGAAATATTAGCATTGTGGATGCTTTTTGTTTACATTCATATTCTTATGAAGAAAGGAAAGAAACATATATGCACAACCATTCATATTTTGCTGAACACGAGAAAAACTTTGTAGTAGGATTTAAGTGCTATATTTTATATTTTGATTTCATTTTTTTCTAATTTTCCTGTGTAATATACTACATGATTTTCAAGACTATGCAAAGCCCTAATTAAATTTATATTTTCTGGGTCTCGTTTTACCAGTCTGATATGATTTTCATGGTGTATATGAATTAGTAGTAGATGATCCTAATTAATTTATAGATAATTAGTAGAAAAGATCATTATGAAAAATTAAAATAGAAGAATGATAAAATAGTATTATATTTAAAATAGAAGAATGACAAAAAGTGGATGTAGTGCCTCTTAGCAAAGTCCATTGACAAGCTGAGCTCCACACAAGTTTTTTTACTTATTTTACCGACAATACTAATATAAAGAAAAAGTTGTCAAAAAGAGAAGCAATGTTAAAATGAAACTTTTATGAAAAGGGATTGAACTAAATGTATTTAACAAAAAATCATGCAATAACTTTATTTAATGAAAAAAACTTAAGTTTTAACGAAAAACTCTTAAATTTTAATAAAAATAACAAAAGAACTCAAATTTTAATGAAAAAGACATAATTTTAATATTAATATTTTTTTAAAAAAAACTGACGTAGTGGACTCGCACGTTCTCAGAAATACTGTTTATGAAACTTACTACACTGTTTATGAAGCTTAACGGTACTACACTGTTTATGAAACTTAACAGTACCACACTGTTTATGAAACTTATTACATTGTTTATGAAACTTAACGGTACTACACTGTTTATGAAACTTAACAGTACGGTACCACACTTGTTATGAAACTTAACGATACCACACTGTCTATGAAACTTACTATACTGTTTATGAAACTTAACGATACTATATTGTTTATGAAACTTAACAGTACTACTATGTATATATGTATATTATTTCTTTTGCCTTAAGTAGGTACAAGTGAAATCTACATACACTACTTATATATATATTTTTTATTATATACATGAATATACACCTTACGAGATTATAGTACCAAACATGTGTTTGTGTTATCTTACTTTGTTTAAGGCCTAAAAATTGGTGTCATCGTTGTTACAGTTAGCTAGTTCATACATAATATAATATATATGTATATTTTTATGTACTTTTTCTTATTTAGTTATATTTCAAGGGGTGAGGGAAGGGGGTTGGGGGGGACGCGTTGGCCACACATGTATATATTTGAGGTTTTTTTTTTTTTTTTTTTTAACCTCATCATTAAATAAAATTATTAGCTGATTTTTTATTAAAATGCAAAATTTTGAAACCCTTTTTCATTAATTTTCATATGTTATAAAATGCGCAGATTTTACAATCTAATTCCTCGAAACATAACAACTAACCTATAATTTGTAAAACCAGGCACAAAGCAAACCCAGTTTATTTTTATTTCAAATTTTCAGTAACTACAAACAAGAAACAAAATCAAAAAGAAAGAAAACTATTTCACAAATGAGTAGTGACCTTAATCTGATGCACATGGTACAAACAACAGAGATCATACATCATGAAGATTCAACTTCCTCAACGTTTGCTGTTCGCCTTTGTCTTAAAGGAGGGCTTGAGTATTCCATGCCGGTATCTGATGACGAGATATTGGATGACACTGAGGACTCCGGGAATGAGCTTGTTACTGGATTTGGCTGAGGTGTTTCACTTCTATAACTCTGAGAAGAAAGAGAAACTGGCCGCCTTTGTGCTTCCGGTGTTTGATTCCCCTGAGCTTCTTCTGCTAGTTTTCTTAGAAGATTCATCACGGTTGGAAGAAACCTTGATGAGATGGACAGTATTCCGGACAGCTGGTAAAAACAAATAACGGAAACTAAAATTAGAAACTGCTTCAATCAAGAAAATTACAATTTGATCAGAGACTGTAACCAAATAGGCCAGCCCGAGTGAGGTCTCTATCAAATTAGGACCACCAGCTGTTGTATTCCACGTTCAATCCCAATTTTACACTCTACCAAGTGAGACAAAAAGAACTCAGTTTTATACTTACAACGCCATGCTGGAACTGTCCCGTAATGTTCATTTGTACCCATAAGGCCTTTGAAAGTAAAAATGCGACAAATAGAACCATGAGATAGAGAGGGTTCCTGTTTCATTTGAAGAAAAAAGGCACAGTGATCAACAGAAGTGCAAGACATTCGGGTCTGGACACTTAAAAATGTCCAAAACCTAAAACTCGCAAAAGGAAACAAAAAAGAACGAAAGTAATCACTTTAAAAGCATCATAAATTCGTTAAAACCAAGAACGATCATCGCCATTATAGCCCATGGAGGAGGTAACCAGTTGTTACTCCGCTTGTGAGCCTCCTGAAAGTACAAAAGCAAACAACATCATGATCGAGTAGAGCTATAAACATAAAGATAGGGAGCTCGTTACAAAAATAGTATTAGGATGCTAGGATTTTTCTTTGTAGAAAACACTGAACTTGATTATAAGTTGGTCCTATCAGACTAAACCGTTCCCAAGTCAAGAATCAGCGCGATTTTCAATATTAAGTGTTTCCATATGTTTGGTTTCAGTACTAAACTAAAAGCAATTTACGTAAGAACTGCCGCCCAAAATGTCATCCGAGGACAATGCATGCGTCCTATTTCCACGTTCCTCCTACCAGTTGTTCATTACTTTTGCAGGAACATGAAATATTCATATTTTCATAATCCAAATCTTTAAAGAACATTTTATAAAAGACAAAATCCATTTATTTGGGATGCAACTCTGATTAAACAATATTAAAAAAAAAAAAATTAGACTACTGAAGTTAAACTTAAGTATACCTGTGCCGAAATAGCTTGAGTGACTCTATATTCGGTC
This sequence comes from Cotoneaster glaucophyllus, assembly GCA_036320875.1. Taxonomy (NCBI): domain Eukaryota; kingdom Viridiplantae; phylum Streptophyta; class Magnoliopsida; order Rosales; family Rosaceae; genus Cotoneaster; species Cotoneaster glaucophyllus. The sequence continues at coordinate 8,131,080 of CM070066.1, forward strand.
TCTGCTTTGAACTGCCTCCACAATGACTTGCACTGTACTGGGGTAATAAGGTATCCTTTGAAGAAAACTAGTTCAGAGTTAGCCTTAATAAGAAAGGAGTTAACCCATAAATTAATGGTACCTCTTCCCAAGAGCTTGAGGCAAGAGGATCAGTAGAAGGTCCTAGTTTCCTATTTTGTGAAGATGAAACAGTAACAGTCCAGTCCACCAGAGAAGAAACGAGGACATTTTCAATATTATCTGGCTTCTCATCCAAGCGAATGGCAGCCATGGTCGACAAAAGCTTCAGAGACTGCAAGAAAGAGATGATCAAACAACTAAAACATCTGTTTAAGTCAGAAAGATAGATAACATGTACTTCCACAAAAGTTCCCAGTGATTGCCACAGTTCGTGCATCCTTGGTAATACTTCAAATGTCTTCGTTCCCAGTCCAAACCCTAGGCATTGAATCGCTGTCATAATTGAAGACTCTGGCAAACCTGAGAAATGACAACAGCAGTGATCAGCAAGCAAAATAACGACATAAAAAAGAACAGAAGATTTTTAACAAGTTCATACCGATCCTTCATGTGGATCATAATTTTCCCAGCCTCTTCTCTTGCTTTTGTCTCCACCACATTTCTCGCATAATCCTTCAAAAGTTGCTTCATTTTGGCAACCGTTTCGTTGTCCAACTCAAAATTGGCAACTGCAGTTGAGAACTCTGATACTGCAACTTCAGTCTCACGATTAAGTAGTTTTCGTATCGAAGCCCAGGTGTCTTTTGCACCAGTTTCGAGTAGAGCTTCTACAGGACCACTTAAAGACGAAGAAAGTTTTTTCCGAAAAATAAAGGGTATTTGCCTTAAGAAATTTGAATAACAACAGATTATGAGCCTAGCGTCATAAGAATAGTCTTAGAATAACCACGAATTTGATACATTATCAGAGCACTACCTCATAGTTGGAATTCAATTCCGCCAGTTTTGCACTACGAAATGATGCATGTGCATCTATATCACGTAAAAGCTTTTCCTGGACTTTTGAAGCATCCCAATTAGCTTGTTGTATGGCAGCATCTGAAAGGAGACACATGCTAAAGTAATGAAAGAAATATAATGGTTGAAAAACATGTTAATTAGCTAAACAAATCTATTACCTGCACATCCTTTCTCAAACTCAATCATAGAAGACTGAGCACAGGTACGAACTGATGAAGAGAATCCTTCTCCTTTGTTCAATGACAGCTCCAGCCTCACTTGAAAATCTTCAAGGGCTTTTGAATTATATTCTTAAACCTAATCCAAAACTAACTGTGTTTGCCATTTGTTTTTCCTGCTTTTGCAGCGAACGATGTAAACATACTTTATTCAAAAGGTTACATTTGTTTGGTCTACTGTGGTTACATTTTTCATTTGATTAAGCTTTGTCATTGTGTATATATGGGTTGTTCTGTTTCTTAAGATTGTGTTAAAAAGACCTTTTTCAGATTATGTGAAAACTCATTTTGTGAAGGAATTTGATACTTAAATGTTTCTTCAGGTATGAATGGCTCCCAAAACAAAGAAAACACTGCAACTTCATTAACTGCCGGAATCAATCTCAACATAAAGGAAAGTTTCTGTCAGCATGCTTTATTCCTAGGGTGAGATTTCAGTTTAATAGAATTTTTTGTTTATGCGGGGTTTGAATTTTATCATGAGATTTTTTCTTAGTTGGTATGCAAAAACGAATAAAATCTGTGTTCTTTGGGTCTGACTGACTTCTTAGTTCCCTTAATATTTTTCATCCATTTGAATTGATACAAAATAACATACTGAATCCATCATCAATCCCACTACTATGTTTATGTCAATATTCTTCCACTTTGTTACACTGAATTTAACTTTGCTAACACTGGTAAGCTTCCCTTTCAAAAAAAAAATTATTTTCAGTAAATACGATTTATCAAATGCTTAATTTCGGTTTGGAGTTGCTTTTTCTCATGGTAAAATTTGGTGTGTCCCATCCAGAACAATTAGTGGGCATTTTGAGGTTTGTTCCAGTGAAGGGTTTAAGGTTTTTTACAATGTCAGATTGTGTTCGGATTTTTGAAAGTTGGTTTATTTTGAAATTAACGATTTTATGCATCATTCAGTTGGTAAAGGACACTTCGAAATCAATTTTTCCCGCAACTAAGACAATTGATTAGTTGATAAGAAAGCGACATTTTCATTCTATTTGTAAGATTTAGCCAAAAGTATTTTTTAACAACTATGATATAGTTTGATTTCAATTCATAATATTTTTTTTAAAAAAAAATTTAACCTTGAATCTGTTAGTAAATCTTTATACTTTATGTGTAAATACATATATAATCTTGTATGTATAATTTTTATAATGTTGTTAAACATTTTTACTTTCATCTTTTTGTCCGTAGAGGGTGAAAACCGCGCTATTCACAAATCAAAACATGGGACATCTTCTACTTCATATGGGAAGTAGGGATTAGTTCGATTGTGATTGTTTTTCTGATTTGGTTAAATTTTAGTTGGCTTGCGTCTAATTTATTTTGCATTGTTTGCACATGTAGTCGTTTTCTAACTTAATTCATCAAAATATGTCATACAATTTCCAATCCCGCAGTAACGCGTGAATCACATTTCCCGTAGCAACGTGCATGCTACACTTTCTAGTTATCTATTCTAAAATTGAGGAAGGATTTACCGTTCATTCATCTACAGTTAAATTTTTGCCCCTCGATTTCACTTTATTTACAAGAAACCCATCAGATTTGGATGGATTGGAAGGGTAATTATTACAACTTAGAAGGGTAATTTTGTCCGTAGGTATGGGACGGATTGACCCTTGATTTCACCTTATTTACAAGAAACCCATCAGATTTGGGCTTGATTTCACCTTGGAAGGGTAATTACTGTATCTTTAATGATTCCTGACCACTACATTCATTATTTAAATGTTAGAGTGAAACTTTAATCATTCTTGGCAGGGTACAAATACAGAGTGTAACATATACCCACTATCTCACTGTCTGGAAAAGCTCACGAAGAAGATAAGAGCATTTGTATCTTCCTTTACAGCTCATTGTTTAATATTTTATTATTATGTTGAACTAAAACATATTTTATTATTTTAATCCATTAGACACATGGGTAGGCTGATCACATTCACCTAAAACCCTCTTTAATCCGTACACCCACTACATCATTTCGAATCTGATCTGGGTTTTGCCTGGATTCCAGGGTAAAAACCCTGAAATTTAAAGGTTGGTTTGATCTCGGTTTTCCAAGTAAGTTCTGCATGAAAGTGTTGGCCGGTGCTGCTCCGCTCCCTCAACGCTCTTTTTTTACACATCGCATCGTCGATCCGATCCCCGCTCCAATTTGCCAAACAGGTTCGTCCCCCCTCCCAAATTCCTAATTCGTATTGTTTATTTCTGTCCGAATTTTGATCTGATTTTTTTTTTCCATATTTCCAGTAAATCATTTGTTATTCCTCCTCATCTCTCTCAGTGCTTTCATTGAAATTTTCAGTTCTTAGATCGCATTTTGTTTCCGATTTTTGTTTGCGTTCAGTGAGATTTTGTGTGAAATAATCAAAGATGTTGGGCATTTTAAGTCAATAAGTGGGAGCTGGAAGCTCATCAGCTATGGTACACCCTCTACTTCTGCAATTTATGAACTTTCATTATATAAAACATTTGATTAATTTATTATTATGTGATTTACTGCCTAATCTTTGTGTTGGTTCAGATTTTGGGGCAGAGGATATGCCCCACCACATCGGCAATGAGGGGTTTCACATCTTCGGCGAAAGAGGTAATCTGACGCCTACCATCATCTAATCTTTGGCATTTATAATCCATGCGATTGCTTAACAAAAAATTTGTGTTTTTTTGCTTTTTTAGAAGATTAATTTTTGTATAAAATATAAATCTTATAAACATTCTACCCATTGTTTAGTTTAACGAATTTTGTAGCGTTAGTTCTGCACCATTCCAATTTGCCTTTGATTGGATAAATAATAGCATTGTTTAGCTAATTTGCAAATTTCCTCATATTCCTAAGTTAGCATTTTTAGTAAAAAAAAATTAGATTTTACAATTTTTTCCAGTTCAGGATGATAAAAATTTAGGACTTTATATTTTCGCGAAGCTGCTCCGAAAATAGCTTGATTCTAAGATGTAGAATCTATGTTGAATCACCATATAGCTGGGCTTCTAGGCCTTGGTTCTCTGTCTTGGGCGGGGTATCAAGTACATGTATCTTTACCATCGTTATTGGTGAGGTGGTGGGCTGGAAGCCCAAAACAGGCCTGGGCGCAGATACCCAAACCCTAGCACAACTCCCTCCTATATAGCTGCAGCATCCGACCCAACTCCTTCAGATCGTCAACAACAAAAATGCGGCTCTGTACAGCTGCTCCCCAGGCTATCTCCAACCTCCCTAACCATGGCCACCGCCGCCACAACCGCCATCTCATCACAGACTCCACCACCAACCTCAGCCCGAAACCCTCACTCCTTCACAGACAAATCTCATTCTCACTCAACTCTCTCCGGCTTCACTCTCGTAAGTTCTCCATCCCTTAACATTTGGTATCCAATCCTAACAAACACCATTAATTTTTATGCCCAATTCACCCTCTGTGTTTTCATTTCTCAGCTTGGGTTTTTGGCTCATTTTTTTTTTTATAATTTATATTTCCTTCTAGTTTTTTTGTCGCTGCTTTAATTTCAAATGTATTGATTTTTCATTTATTCAACCTTACTGCATTCGAATTTGGAAGTTCTTTCAATTGGGGGTAATTTTTTTTTTTCAATTTTTTTTGTCCATATTAGGGTTTTTGGAAATTATTCGCTTTAGTTCAATATAGAGACAGTGACTTTGACTACTTGCTTATGGGATGTGTTTTTCTTGCAGGATTGCTTTTGGCGAGAGCAGCAACATCAGAAGAAACTCCAAGTGGGGCCAAATCCCTGGTGGATGTTGTGCCCCCTGAAAAGAATCTGTACAATCAAACTTGGACTGAAGAAGAAGTTAAAGAAGATGCAAATAAATGCGGACGCCGATGGCCAAATGCAGATATTCGATTATTTCCGTAACCTCGACTTAAAGGTTTGTGATTTTCTGAATTCAAATAGAAATGCAAGGATATATTAGATGTGTGAGTAAATTTTCAGTCTTCACATATTTGTTTAACCCTTAACGATATGTGAATTATTGATTGATAATTTGATAATATGTATGCTATTATTGATTAAGAAAAATTAGTTCGTTAATTTGTTGGGCTTGGTTGTTTTGGCATGTTGATGTATATTGCTCCTCTTTGTAGTTAGGTTGAAGATCATGTTAATAGATTTTTGTTTGCGTTCAGTGTGATTTTGTGTGAACGAATCAAAGATGTTGGGAATTTTAAGGCAAAAAGTGGGAGCTGGAAGGTCATCAGCTATGGTACACCCTCTACTTCTGCAATTTATGAACTTTCATTATATAAAACACTTGATTAATTTATTATTATGTGATTTACTGCGTAATCTTTGTGTTGGTTCAGATTTTTGGGCAGAGGATCCGCCCCGCCACATCGGCAATGAGGGGTTTCGCATCTTCGGCGAAAGAGGTAATCTTACGCCTACCATCACCTAATCTTTGGCATATATAATCCATGCGATTGCTTAACAGAAAATTTGTGTTTTTTACTTTTTTAGAAGATTAATTTTTGTATAAAATATAAGGGACGTTTTGAATTAGACGCCTGTTTTTAAATGTCATAGACTAAGCATCTATTCCTTTTGCATATTTGATTAAACATTTTCACTATAATTTTGGCCTTTTAATTTTATTTCATTAGAAGTCTATTCACGTTAGCATTCCCTTTTTTCCTCCTATTTTTATGCATCTCTTATTATGTTGATTTAAGATTTTTTTTATTAAAATATTTATTTTAGTAAATTAAATAGAATGTAACAAAACCCGTTGTTAGGTACGTTTGATTATATTGGTACGTTTGATTATAATGGTACATTTAGTTACTTGGTACATTTGAATTTTTGTTCCATTTGGCTTATTGGTACATATGAATTTTTGGTACATTTAGTTTTTGGTACATTTGTTTTCAAAATATAAGTTTTATTACATTTTGTCCTAATAAAGAGGAATTACTTTATTTACTTTTTTATTTTTTTATTTTTATAGAAAGAGTCATTAATCAACTGATAATAACCTTTTTGTTAATTCGAAATTATATGATTTATCTTTATTATTTAGCATTATCTACAATAATAAGGATTTATCTCCGATCAACTAAAAGTTGTTCCAGAGACTTATCTACCAAAAAACAAGATTATCTATAGCATTGTGTATGAATCAAACATATTTTTAAACATTCCAAAAAGATGAATATTCATTTTCATATAGTTTATAATTGGGTACGTTTTAATTCGGGGTTGGTACGTTTTCGTTTGACATTGTTACGTTTTCATTTGACGTTGGTACGTTTTCATTTAATGTTGGTACGTTTTCATTTGGCGTGGGTGTACATTTAGATTTGAAACGTGGGTGTACATTTAGATTTGAAAAGTTTAAATTTTTAGACTTAAGTATAGTTGAAATTATTTAAAATATATAGCAGATATTTAAATGTAGATTAATTTCAATTAATTTGACGTATTTCAAGTCTGAGTATCTTAATCAAATGTTTCAAAAGCTTAATGAAAAACTCAAAAAGCATAAATGTTTAGTCTACAAAAGTCTAAAATGAGGTATCTAATTCTAATTTTCTCAAAATATAAATCTTATAAACATTCTACCCATTGTTTAGTTTAACGAATTTTGTAGGGTTAGTTCTGCACCATTCCAATTTGCCTTTGATTGGATAAATAATAGCATTGTTTAGCTAATTTGCAAATTTCCTCATTTCCTAAGTTAGCATTTTTAGTCAAAAATTTTAGATTTTACAGATTTTTCCTGTTGAGGATGATAAAAATTTAGGCCTTCGATTTGTTGATGTGATTTCCACGTACTCTGAATTCAAATAGAACTGCAAGGATATATTAGATGTTTGAGTAAATTTTCAGTCTTCATATATTTGTTTAACCCTTAACGATATGTGAATTATTGATTGATAATTTGATAATATGTATGCTATTATTGATTAAGAAAAATTAGTTCGTTAATTTGTTGGGCTTGGTTGTTTTGGCATGTTGATGTTATAAAGCTCCTCTTTATAGTTAGGTTGAAGATCATGTTAATAGATTTTTTTTTTTGGTTGGTTCGGATCGGGCGATTCCGGAGGCCCTGCCATCGAGGTTGGTCTGAAGTTATTCCTATCTTATTGACTTCTTGCATGTCAAAATAAGCTTCAAATTTGTGATTTAATATAATTGGGCTTTAGAAAATAATTCATGATTTTGTCTAATCCAATTGAGTGATTAGAAAAATTTTCATCAAATTTCTGGGTTCCTGGGGGGTTCTGAATCTTGATGTTGAGAGAGCTTGGTTTCTTTAATTGCTAATGAAATTAGCTTCTAAACGTTCATAATTTGCTATTTTATTTTCGTTCTATATTTTCTTTGAGTTCAAATATATATATATATATATTTTTTTTTTTTGTGATATATTGCCGATGCCAAAATATCATATTTACAAGGACAAAGATAGCAAGGTTCTAAATCAAATTTTTATCCTGGTTCTACTGCTGGGTTCACTATCAATAAAAGACACATGAAATATGGTATTGATTTTAGAGCCTTTGATTTCTCAGATTGTCTTCATATATCGAATGTCATCTGAATTTAGTTGTAGTTAATTTGTCTAAGTTTGTTGTGGTTTAGCTTTTTCAAATGGCAGCCTTAGTATTTGCCCAGTATTTTTTGTGAATTCCAAACTTTGCCTATAATTGTAGGTACGTAAAAGCTGCCAATTGGATTTGTTCCCCAGATGATAATGGCATACCTATATAATGGTTGTTCTTTTGCTTTGAAGTAAGAAAATTGTTTTGCCCCCCTTATGTATCCTGCTTCTTTCTGTCCCTGTGTTCGTTGTTCAAAGGTTGGTTGGTTGTTAAACTAGCTGCTGTAGAAGAGTTAATTTCTGCTAGGCAGATGATTATAGTGTTGTTCCTATTATACATGAGGTCGTGGTAATAATGTTGTGAGATTTTGTGTTTGCATAAATCCAGTAGTGGTTTTGATAATCTGAAAGTAATCTCTCAACTTCTTTGTGATTATAGTTGCTTTGATACTGTCATAGGGACTTTTATCTACTTACAAATTGATTTTGATATATCCATTCGTAGGTTTAAAATTTTTGTCAAACCCAAAAGTTATCTTGCTGGGTATATTTAAAAAGTAGTTTAATTGATCAATATTACTATGGTAGTTTTCAAGTATATGTTAATTGGAATTAATCCTTTTGGTTTTATTTTTAAAACTACATATTTGTGGTAAGGAGGGATACCTATTGAAGTTTTGAATTTCCAGTAAATCTGATTATCAGGTGCTTAAATATTTGAATTTTTAAAGTGGTTCCACAAAAATCTGCAAAGTGGACGTTATGTTGCTTGCAACAGTGGATTGTTTAGGGTTTAGGGTTCAGTTGAAAAAGATTAAAAAAAAAACAAAAACAAAAAAAAAAGAAAAGAAAAGAAAAGAAATCCTAGGTAATGAGGCACTGAATTGGGCTTGAGAGCGGTAGGTGATCTGCAGAAATGAAGGGTGAGAGAAAAACGGGAGAAAAGGGGTCGTACATTTTATTTTGATTTTATAATTTTGGGGGTTTTGTGTCTAAACTTTTTTGGTAGATATAGCCTACAAATGTTGACCCAAAGATTGGACATAATCATTACTTCCTATTACAATTATTAAAGTTAATTATATTAATAAAAGTTGATTTGAGTGTGATGATGATGGCAACCACTAACAACAAAACAACAATCTCCTTAGATTAAGGAGAAAGAACCGAAGAGTGAGAAGAAAAGAAAGGAAATGAGGAAAGAGAGCTATGCACGTGCAAATGTCAGTGTACATGTAAAGCAAAAGTTTTACTCTTTCGTATTGTTTATCTCGGTCTAGCTTTGGTATTTTGAGGGTTTTCGAGAATACAATATACTGTGATTCAGGTCTCATAGCTTTCTTGCTATATGATATCATATAAGGGGCCCGTAACTTTTCTTGGCTTAGGCTTCCAACTGAACTGACTTTATGGCCTTGCCGCCCGCCGCTAGCTTCTCCAACAATTATTCCAATAATTACATATCCAATTTGACCTATGGACGAATACGCAAGCATACGTTTCAATGACCCTCTTTAGATCGTTCTGTAATATTCCAGTGGTTGCCGCAAGGAATGACGTCGTAGCTCCTGCAGAAGTAATAACAATCAAAGCCGTAGGTGGGTATTCAAATAAAGGGGAGCACCTTGCTATCATGAAAACGCCAGCTGTTACCATAGTAGCTGCATGAATCGAAGCGGATACTGGAGTGGGACCCTCCATAGCATCGGGTGACCAAGTATGCAATCCTATCTGTGCCGATTTCCCAACAGCACCAATAAAAAGTAAAATACAAATAAGAGTTATGGCATTAAATCTCATATTGCAAGAAATCCAAGAATTTCTGGGGGCATCAAAATAGTGATCTCTCATTCTATCACATCTACCTTCCCCACCCTCCGCCCTTATCTCCAGAGGGGACCCTGGTCATCCACCGTATAGTACCTCGGGGTCAGTAGCAAACGAAAGCGAGCACGAAAGGAAGGCTTAGACCAGCTCCTTGTAGGGAAATGCTAGAATGCTAAATTTTAACCAAGACCATACTCACAAGCAAAATACAAATACAAAAGTCCATTTTAAAATAAAGGTTGTGATTTATCGAAAGATGTTCCGTAAACATAGGAATTATGTATTTTAGCATTATGTGATGAATATGTTTATTTTTACTTAAATTATTTTTCTTTGGGTATTTCATGTGGTGATCACCATAGTGATGTTTGATGTTCTTCAAGTGTTTCTTGGGGATGTTGGAGCTGGGAAATCAAGTCTGGTGTTGTGCTTTGTAAAAGAATAATTCGTTGAATTTCAGGTTTGTTCTATATCTTTCAAAGGACGCATTTTCTTTTTTATCCATACCTTTACTTTTATAGTATGTTGTTACAAGAATCAATTGCCACCCTTAGTTGGTGGTATTATCTTTACAACACATTCAAAGCAGCAAATAAAATCGCACTTACTATTTGTTCTGTCAATTGGACTACTAGAGTATAACTATAGAAATAATATTTGGTGAAACCAATGAAGAAATCATTATGATTGATCTGCAAAGAAGCTCTAATAAGTTACAAGAGAGTAGTAATGTAAATTGAATACTCGGGTGCCAAATAGCCTCTGCAATGCAAGATAATCAAATGGTTGTACAATGTTTCTTGAGATCATTAGTGGCATTATTAACATGATGTGTATTAAAATTTCATGCAAGTATAAATGTGTGTGGCTATAATATATGTAACCTATGGAAAAACAATAAGGGATGGCTTACATTGTCTCTGCAACTTGGGTGCTGATGTGGGTTTTCTAGTCATCATAAAGCTTTGCCAATCCAAAACCCGATATTTTTGGGGGGAGTTCTACATCGAGCAAAATATTAATGGCTTTGACATCTCGATGTACAATCCTTGGCCTTGACTCCTCATGGAGTTTAGCAAGTCCTCTTGTTCCTAAGGTGCAAGTTACTTGTCTCTGAAATATTAGTGAACACATCCAATCAAAATCGAGGCTCAATTTATAGACCCAAAAAGGCCTTTTCTTTATTCTGCAACTGGACCATCAACATCAAGGCTTAAACTGGATTGTCTGCCCTCCCCCATCCATCTTCTTCCCATACCTTCTTATTTGAACGATCACGGTTAAGTCACGTTAACATTTTATATTCCCATTACTTTTTGTCTTATTATTTTTTTTTAAATTAATATAAAATATTGACGTGGCTTAACCATGACCATTCAAATAGGATGGCATGGAAATGGGATGAGATGAGGAGAGGAGAGCAGACAATCCATGTCCAATTTATAGGCCCAAAAAGGCCTTATTAAATTATCTGAATTCCCTAAACACATTCTTAAATTTTAGTGGTGGGATCTCCATCCAGTGGTGGTGGTTCATGAACATATCTATAAACATTGTGTATGAATAAGTAGGATATACATCCATCTGCTAAGGTATATTCAAATCTGGCATGCCAGTCCCCTGCCCACTAGCAAAAGCCAAAGCTAAAGTACAATTACAATTAATTATTAAAATGTGTATCATATAAAAGGAAAGGGTCCAAAACAAGTACAAGGGTGCACAAAGGGGTAAAAAAGCATGCAAAAAATCATTCCCGATATTTATCACCTTCCTTCTCCTCTAATGCTAGCGAGCAGTGATTGAGTGACGTTTACAGAAGGCGCATGGTCAATCCAGGGAGTGTTAGCACCACTTGCATTGCTGCCTCCCGACTGATAGTTGAGGCGAACATTACTACCCTTGGATGAAGTTGATGGGGTATCATCCTCCACCAAAAATATACTTGTTAACGATGTTGTTACATCTTTAAAATCATAATCTGTCAAATAGCTTGGCTTCGACATGACGGTGCCTATGTCAATGTCTCCAGAGAGCATTGCAACCACGCGTGACATAGATGGTCGTGCCATCGGTGATCCCTGCGTGCATCGAAGAGCTGCTCTCATCAATCTAGTTGCTTCAGTTTCATCAAACTCTGTCAATCTCGGATCCACCAGCCCCAGAGTTTGGTCATTTTCATGTAGAGTCCATACCTGAAAAACATTATGCCACGGTCAAAGGAAAGTATAAATAAGTTTTTCACAACAATGCTTAAATGAAGCTAGGCGAATGCAATTCCTACCCATTCAAGAAGAGAAATCTTTTCTGGATCCAAGTTATTGTAAGAGTTTGGTCTCCCGCTGAGGATCTCTAAAACGACGACTCCAAAACCAAACACATCAGCCTTTTCTGTCAAATGTCCAAACAATGCATACTCTGGTGCCAAATAGCCTCTGCAATGCAAGATAATCAAATGGTTGCATCATGTTACTTGAGATTATTAGAGGCATTATTACATGTGTGAAAATTTCATGCAAGTATAAATGTGTGGCCATAATGTATGTATCCTCTGGAAAAACATTAAAGGATGGCTTACATTGTCCCTGCAACCCGGGTGCTGATGTGGGTTTTCTCGTCATCATAAAGCTTTGCCAGTCCAAAATCTGATATTTTTGGGGAGAGTTCTGCATCGAGCAAAATATTACTCGCTTTGATATCTCGATGTACAATCCTTGGCCTTGACTCCTCATGAAGGTAAGCAAGTCCTCTTGCTGTTCCCAACGATATATTGAATCGAGTAGGCCAGTCAAGGTGCAAGTTACTTGTTCCTGAAATATTAGTGAACACATCCAATAAAAAACATTTCTTAACAATTTTAGAGTGCTTGAAACTGCAGACAATGTTGTTTCTGTGCAACCTAAAAGTAGATAGGTTTGTACCAATAAGTGCCTGATCAAGGCTTTTGTTCACAAGATACTCATAAACCAAAATGCGGTGGCTGCCTTCAATGCAGCATCCATACAATTTCACTAGATTCCGATGTTGCACAGCAGATATGGTAGCAATTTCAGATACAAATTGACTCTTCCCTTGGTGAGATGCTACTGAAAGTTGCTTCACAGCCACTACTCTACCATCAGAAAGTGTACCCTACAATGTACACAGAAACACAATTTAGTGACATGAAAGGAAAGAAAACAGAAGCTATATTTTCTTCTCTCGCTCTTTCTCCTTTCTCTTGTCATCACTTCAAGTACATGATATTGATGTAATACGGATTTCACCTTATAAACGGGGCCATATCCTCCCTCTCCTAGCTTATTTGAAGAATTAAAATCTTCAGTTGCAGCTCTCAATTCAGCATAACTGAAAGTATATGGCCGGGGGCCTAATCCTAGAATATCTACACATTCGCAAAACAGTATGACATAAGTTTTACTTTCGTGAAACCATGCTTACTTCTATGTGTCAATGTCAAAGCAGAGAAACCTGAATTGGGTACCCGTAATGATATGGTCGTTTACCTTCATCGTCTTCTTTTTCTGATTTTTTCCTCCTCATATATAGAATCGCAAATATTAATAGCAAGCTCACAACTCCAACAAGAACTGCAATACCAACTGTCAACCCAGTCTTGCTCTTCTTTGTAAAATCTAAGTGATAAAACAGACGAATTCTTCAATGTCAATTAACAGCAGAAAAATACATTTAAACCACTCACAGGAAATCTCTATTAGTTAACACATATTATACCTGAAGCAGCATGGACAGCTGCTATTAGTGGGCCGTAATCACCATAATTGGGTATGCAACAAGTCCCTTTACCAGCCCAGAACAGATGAATTTCAAGATAATTCTCAGACACGTTAACCTTAAATTTTCTCACAACTGCTCGGTTAACACCACCTGCCTCCTTCGATATGTCAAAGTCCTTCTTCCTGCGGGTACCCTAGAAACCAAATGAAGAGGTAGGTGATAATTCTAGTCTCCTTTAAATCACTGTCTTTAGTTAATGTAGCTTAAAACATCGAAAACCGGTCCAATGAGTGTTTACTTCTAATAAGTTAGAATTTTTATTCTATAAGCAGTCTTACCTGAATATAGATATCAAATACACGCCGTCCTAGACTTTCCCAAGTTTGCGAAGTGCTACTATTATAAACCGTCTCTGCAAAGTGCAATGTTACAGTGTAGGGCCCATTCTCAAGGCCCAAGCCATAGTATCTCAGTGATCCTGTGGACACTCTTGAAGTCTGGAAAAGCCCCGGGGTCACATTTGTTCCGGTGACTTGTGCATGGGTATTTTCCAACGATGGGGTAGACGAAGAGCTATATCTGTTAGTAGGAAACAAACCGACATTGCTGACAGCCCAATTCTCTGTACTGATTACACTAAATGTTGCAGGGCCAAGAGCTAAGTCTTCAGTCTCATACAATATGCCATCAAGTCCCTTCATTTGTTGTCCACCACAGTTGAGTGAGAAGCCATCTGTAAAGTTTCATGTAATACCAGAATCTACCCATGATTAGCGATGAAACTTCAAATTGAAGACTCATACTAATGTTCTTCAGTCACATATTTCTAACCAGTTATGCGTATTACTGAACTTATGAAAACATGCTTGCAATCTATATCCATATGTATACATAACTAGAGAAGCAATGCCTTTTCCTTTAACATGATGTTGCGTTAAAATAATAAATGATGGGTGACATAAGAGCAGATTACATCGTGGGGTATTTCGATTGCATGGAAAATTTCTCTGGAGGCAATTAATTCCAGCAAGACTGCAAACACAGAGAACAATTATTAGTTATCCAAATAGAATCATGTAGTGGAAGAGTAGTGATAGTATTGCTTGTCTAAAACGAGTAAGAGAAACTTCAACTCACGTTATGTTTGAACTGTCAAATGTGAAGTTGTTGACCACTAAGTTCCTGCATAAAATCATTAATCAATCAACATATGAAGAACTATATGTTTATCAAAAGAAAATTCCATGTACAAGATCAAAACTTAGTAGGCAAGTAGCACTGTGAAAACGAATCTCAGCGATAATTTTTTGTCCGAACATATTCTGGTGATTTAAACTGTACAATGAAGGTGAAAGATAAAAGGACACGTACACATGCGATGTTGTGGTCACCCACTGGGGAAAGCTTCCTGATAAAAAATTGTAAGACAAATCTCTGCAAATAACAAAATAGAATCAGAAGACACAAAATGCATGAAAGTTATTAAGAACTTGTGTAAGATAGGTTTAGCATGCTTACAATTATACACAAACACATACATTCACCGTGCATTCTGTATGACTACTTTAAGAAACGAGGACTTACATAGTCTGAAGTTGATCGCTCGTTTGGCTCGGAAGAGGTCCGGAGAGACTATTGCTTCCAAGAAACCTGGCCATTTCGATTAAAGTAGAAGGTACCCAGAAAAGAAAAAGAGATGAACAAACAAAAGGTCAGATGTGCACAAAATCTAGACGGATTAGCCCAGATCTTCAATCAAAGTAGGGAATGTTGAAGATTTGATAACTTATGTATGATAAGGCAAGAAAAAGATAATAATAAAGACGGGGATTACAAGGATGTAAGAGAACTCATGCTGGACAAAGAACTTGGGAGTTGGCCTGCCAAAGTGTTGAAACTCAGATCCCTGCACACCAACGATAAGTTGAGAGGAGCAATCAGAATGAAAGAAAACTAATTGGTCTCATTGGGACTCAAGCTTATATTTGTTGGTACGTACAATGTCTGTAGACTTTGATATTCTCCAATATCAGATGGGATGGTACCAGTGATTAATGCGTTTCGCAGTTTTCTGTATTCCAAAAACATAAAATTTGATAAAAAGAAGATGGAGTAAGATATCAAATTTCAAAAGGAAAAAGAAGTTAGATGAAAGTATCTGGATCGATGAGAATCTTCACTTACAATTCAGTCAAGCTTGTCAGATTTTTTATGAAATCAAGAGAAGAGCTCCCATTGTATATATCACTGATTCGCCTACATCATTATATGCAAAATAAACTGAAATCCCGTCTTCGGAGAAAGAGAGAGAGAATTACAATTTATGAAACATTTGTACTTACAGAGTGTCCAATGAGGTCAGTTGAGAAAAGCTGGTTGGTATTGGGCCTTCGAAAGAGTTCCCTTGAAATCGCCTACAGAAACATATAAGAAGCTTGTCAACTAATTATCCATCTCAGGTCTGCTTTCATAAACTGCATAAGATCAAAGGTTTCTCTACTTACAAAGAAGTGAGTTGTGTCCAATTCCCTATGAAATCAGGTATCTTTCCTGAGAAAGGACTGTCCGATGCCCAGCTAAAATTCAAAAAGTTGACTTATACTAAGCTCATCCAAGAAAAGCAATCTCAAAGTACTGGATAAACGAACAAATCTAAAATACGATTTAAGAGCCGTTCTTACAGGGTTTGCATGTTCGTGAGCTTGGCAAATGTTGAAGGAATTTCACCACTGAGTCCACAGCTGTCCATGTAACTGTGAAAATCATAAGGCAACTGATTAATACCCATTTCATACGATAAAGTGCAATTTTTGCTCATCCGTAAGGAATTAACATGTAATTCAAATTTGATGATTTAATGAAGCACTTACATTTGCTCGAGCTTGACTAAATTACCAAGTTCTGGAGGGAGTGTTCCGGAGAAATTATTTGATGAGATGCTCCTACAAGTCATGTTGAACGGGCAAACACTTACTTGAAAGCAATTATTGAAGAGTGATAGAAGGTTGTGTTGAATTGTAAGTCATCGCTGATTAGGAAATAAGCTGTGTATCAAATTTATGTATTCACTTGAGTTTAAAATACCAAGTGTGCAGCTCTAATGTAGTAAGGCAAATAATGACAGGTGTAATGATCCTAGCAACTTGCTAGATGTAAGGCTGAGATTGTTTTGTGAAGAGAGAGAATCCACCTTGGATTCTAACGGTTATGCAAAGCAGAGAGTGTGTGAATTGTAGAGAGATGAAGAGAATATGCTCTGCTAGATTTTGCAGAGAGAGAAACCTTCAGAAAATTCTTCCATTGTTATCCTTCTCATTTTCTGTTCTTCGATTGTTCATTCATAACCAGATTTTTAGCTTATAACAACAGGTTCTGTTATCTAATGTTTACGACACAAAATTTTATTGTACGCTCTCTAATTTTTCATGGCTTACAGTACAGTTAGCTCCTTAAGGTTTCCAAGCTCCTTGGGGATGGGCCCAGAGAATGAATTGTAGCTAATGTACCTGAATGGAGATATCAGTTAGTGAAAGATAAGCACCATTAAACTTAATTACATTACATAACAGGAAACTAGTACTGCATTATTCAATAAAAGCATAATGATTTTTTGTAGATTACGGCATAAATAGTAGCGAAATGGTGTAAAGAACATAACTGTAGATTATGATATTCAAAATGAAGTATACAAATTGCTTCGGGTCTCATCAGAAGTATGAGTACTTAAAGAAATGTTCTCTCACTACTTACAATCCAGTCAATGCAGACATATTGCCAATGAATGCCGGTAGGGGACCGGTGAAAAAATTCTTATACATATACCTACAAAAATTGAAAGGAAGTGTAATTGTTAACTCTTAATCTTACAACATCACCATATTTTTGTTGAAATCCCACATCGGCTATAGAAACAAAGAAAGAAGAGTCTAAATATCCAAATTCTACTCCAACTAATACCAAGGCCTTTTGGGATAAACCCCACACCTAACGGATTGTGCATATAGTAATTACCAAGTTGGGGATAATATCGGTGTTGTTGGAAGTGAGTCTTTGGCTCGTCTCTATGATAATTCTACAATTTTTAATATCCAATAGATAATTTTGATGAACTAAAAACAGAGAAAGGAGTTGGAAAAAATTCATACAAATTTGCGAGATATCTTAGATCCAAAAATTCTTCTGGAAACACCCCTCGTTTGTTAAGAGCAGACACGCTCCTGGAAAGCAAAAAGATTGAACATTTAGAACTACATAAAATGGAGCGACACAGTCAAATTATGACGTCAATATATATAGGTAGCAAGTGAAAAATCAGCAGTGGCATGGAAATCTTGTTCATAAAGAGAGAGTAGTTTAACATACAGTGCGGTGACGTGGCATGTAGCATTGTTGTCGTAAGTACAGTTGCAAATGATGGCTGCGTTGTAATAAGGGATCTCATCCAAGTCGGTGCTGTTGATGGCATATCCACTGCAGGGTTCTCCACTGATATTCCACAGCCCCGGCTCTGGTTGTGTGTCCCATTGTTCAAATATTGAGTTCAACGCCCTCACTGCACTCTCAGTTAACTCAGTCCTTGTGTGTATTACATTATATCACCATAATTTGACTTGTGTGACCACTTACCAGACTATCTCGAATCGAATGAGGGATCAAATGATTATTACAAAGGAAAATTACCTGTAATTTGGAAGTTTTGTATATGGGAAGAAAAAAGGCTTTACAAATAAGTTCTTCGAAACTTCATTTCATAGTTGAAAAACACTTAAAATGTCATTTTGTTGAGGGAAAAAAGCCCAGTTCCTGGTCAATAACACTTAAATGTGGCAAAGTGTGTGTGTGTGTAGAGAGAGAGAGAGAGAGAGAGAGAGAGAGAGAGAGAACCTTCAGATGGATCAGTTGTAGCATTATGAGCAAAGGACAGCTGAAACCAGAAGCAGCTGAGGAAGCAGAGTAATAGTATCCTCATCATCAACTTCATCTTCATATTGTACATGTGCAGAACTTGCTCTCCTCGAAGGCGTGAACTTAAACGACCAACACTTATATTCTGACTGGCTGAATCATGCATTGCATGTAAGAAGAAGAAGACCATTAGATTTTAGTCATATATTGACAACGTATACATGTATAATATAAGGTAAATTACAAATTGAAGAGCACCGTTAAATTTTCTGTCAATCTGACTGTTAAATAATCTCACATCTAATGTTTTAAATATTGCAATGTCATACCTCAACTTATAGACCTCCGCTAAATTTTTTGTCAATCTAATTGTTAAATGATGATGTGGCAGAAATGAGACCCATTTTTTTTCCAACTTGAATAAAAAATTATTTTTTTTATTTGACAATTACAATTAATTTTAAAAAATAAATAAAAAAAACCTCCTTGTTTCCTGGAAATCGGAGTAGAATTCTATACCTTCCTATTCTCATTCTCTTTTATGCCTTCCTCTCACACATTAATATTTATTTTATTATTTCTATAAAAAAAAATTAATATAAGATGTTGATGTGGTTTAATCGTGACCGTTCAAATAGAAGAAGATGGAAGGTAGAGAGATTAGAAGGGTCCGTCCCGTTCCTCTCCCATCACTCCTTCCTTCGCTCCCCTTCTTCCTCGTCCTCCTTAAACGCAGCTAATTTTCGTCCTCCCCCGGGAACAACTGATACATCGCCGATCGCAAAACGCAGGTGGGTTTCGATGGCAAACCAAAACCAGAACCAAATCATCTTGCTCCAACAGTCTTTACATAAAACTAATTTGATTTCTTCATCATAAGTTCACTAAAATTTCGCAAAACTGAGCGTTAGAAACCATCCCCTTATCATTTTCCTTCTCTTCAAACCCCATCACCGACTGGGGCTTTCGCCCCACTGCTATTTCTTCAATTTCTTCTTCTTCACCATTTTTCTAAGAAAAACCACCAGAAACTCCTGATTAAAATTTCAAAAATTCAAGAAGTGGCCATTTAAAAAATCGCCAGAAACTCCGGATTTTCGAAATCCTCCATAATATTAATTGAAGAATGGAAGTTCATTACAGTCCAATTTTTTTCTTTTTCTTTCCCCTTTTTTCCCCATTTTTCTGGGTTGCCACCACTGCTACAGATTCGCTTCCCCGATGCGTGTCAACCTCTACACCTTCTCATTTCCGTCTCCGTGCGTTGGGTTCTCCATCAACCACTATTCGATTTCTCCCAACCCTCATTCGAATCGATCAACTGCCGTTTCAAAGAAAACCGGACCGATTTTGATGCCGAAGAAGACATGTATGTGCTCGCCGACGTCGTAGTCAGATCATTTCGTTTCAACCTCCACAAGAACCAGGGAGGGAGTCAAAACACCGGATCTTTCCCGTCGAGACGAACTCGCTGGTCCGAATCGGTGGACTCGAAGGCGGCGGATGGACGAGGAAGAAGGGGTACGAAGGAGGAGTTAAGGGGACGAATGAGGAAGAAGGGGGACGGAGGAGGGAGTACGGGGAGGAGAATTTTCTAGGGAAATGAAGAGAGAGGTTTTTTTTTTTTTTTTTTTGTTAAATAAGAATTAATAATGTATTACTAATTAATTAATTTTTTTAATTTTTTAATCAAGATGGCAAATGAGTGGGTTCCACTCCTACCACGTCATCATTTAACAGTTAAATTGACAGAAAATTTAACAGATGTCTGACATTGCAACGAATTTATATGTTGAGGTATGACATTGCAATGTTTAAAAGATGATATATGAAATTATGGTTTGACCGATAATTAAGGTAATTTTATATAATTTACCTTATAATATATTTTGTCCAAGTTGCATTATCAAATGGCGGCCACTTTTTTAATTTCCCACCTGGAGTTGGCCAAGACTTTGATCATATTAGTTGAATTGTATACTGTAATATTACACATTGAGCTGCTCTAGTGTTGAAATATTTATGTACAATTCTAGATTGTTAATATTTTTTCAGGTTTAAAAATTAAGGGATTGACATACGGATTAACATTCTTGCTCAATTAGTCAATTACTATAATTAGGGAGAGGGATTTTTCTCGATAGCGAAAGAACAAAGGATTAATTCTTTGTTATTTGGTGATTTTGATATTACATCAAACGAGGATGTCATTGTGACAATCCGTAAACTAATCATATTATTATGTTTGACAAAACACATGACACACTATTCAATTAGTTTCTTTTTTCTTTCTAAAAAGATGGGTACTAGTGTCGAATTACGGTTATCCACTTCTTTCGGATTCAGAAGAGGCTAGCTAAAAATTGTACCTTACTTACCAATGATCTTGTTCAAGCAAGTACGTAGATTACAAAATATCGAACTCAAGACTTTCACAATTAGCTTAATATATTGCTAAAATTGCATGTATTTTGCGAGTTTGTCCGATAAAAGAATAATTTTCATTCATAATTTTGCGTAAAAATACAACGATAAAATAAATTTTAGATAAGTGGACGTAGATTTTTTCAAAGAAAAACAAAGGTGGGATTTTCAAAAAAATAAAAAATAAAACACCTTTGGTCGAATTTTCAAAAGTTGTGGCTGAACTGAAAATTCGATCGGGCTGAAAATATCTGCAAGTTGAGTTGAATGATGCAGCGAGAAAAGTCAAAAGAGGATATGTTTTGGATGATAGAAAAAGCCAGACTGCGACGTACGAAAGAGAGCAAATCCTCTGATGCGGGGGTGTGGGGGATCTGGTGGAAGGAGGATATGGGGTGGCTGGGGTCCATGGATATGGATTAGCTATGGCAGATCAGCCATGGCATCTATCAGAATGAGAAAGAAGATGAATTTGGTTATGAGTTTAAAATGATAATTGAGTGTTTGGTTAGTAAGATGCAAATATTGGGAAATTGATCCTATCTGAGGCAACCCCTCGGGATCCTTCTGACCAGTGTTAGTGAACCGTAGGATTTTTACCCAACGGTTATAATTATTATAACTTTTAGAGGACCCTCTGTTTGTAGTTGTTGGATAAAAATCCAACGGCCCACTAACACTGATCAAGAGGATCTCGAGGGGTTGCCTCGGAGAGGATCCATTTCCCAAATATTAGGATGAAGTTTTGAAATACACATGTTGTAATACTATTGAGGCACATCAGAGGTGAGTAAACGTCGGTACTCTTCATTGAGTACCCAAGTATTGTCCTTAAAATAACGGCAGCTACAAAAGATGCAACTTGTATCATACATTTTCTCTAATTAAGAAAGTTAAGATTCTACTATAAAATCAAGAGTAATGTTACACTTATTATTACCTATTTATATCATTATTTATATTATCTCTCTAATAACGGTAGTGTCCACCAACACATGTGAATCTTATCTCTATTGAAGAGATGGTATAAACAATAGTACAAATATATAGTAAGAATAACATTTTTATAAAATCAATTGACAATATGAGAAATAATCAAACCTTTTATAAACCTTTACACAATTTAGTCTCTTTTTGTCCTCACATTCTCACACCCAACTTTACATTTGGACCATGTCTCTGCATACGCTTTCCTCATCAGTAACTTGCCGTTGTTGAATGTTCACATTCACTTGGTGGGGATGTAAACATATGTCCTGATCTGCAGCAAGTTGCAGTTGCTGTTAATATGTCGCTGTTACATCACCACTCATCCAAGTAATGACTCATGCTATCACTCCAAAAATGTTAGATGTCCTGATGACCACTCATAAGATCTCATTTTAAGTATATTTTTCTTTTTAATTAAGTAATATTATAAAAAATTTAAAGTACAAAATAAAAATTTTAGAGTGTCAATATAATATTCTATTGTTTTAAAATTAATAGTCAATTTTTTCTTTCTTTAACAAAAACATGAAAAGGTACGTTGAAATAAGTAATTATCAGTAGCGTACTACATAATTTTCTCATCTATATAGCTAGTTGTTACGAAATTTCTTACGTCTTAATTGGGACTAAGATAATTTTGTATGTATGTAAAAAACTTGCTTTCTCTCGGTCCATATACTTGCTACTAACG
The DNA here is from genome assembly GCA_036320875.1 of Cotoneaster glaucophyllus. Classification (NCBI taxonomy): domain Eukaryota; kingdom Viridiplantae; phylum Streptophyta; class Magnoliopsida; order Rosales; family Rosaceae; genus Cotoneaster; species Cotoneaster glaucophyllus. The sequence goes on from CM070066.1 coordinate 8,153,422, forward strand.
TCTTACTTGGGATGACTAAAGTACTTTTGTATGTATATAAACTTGCTTTCTCTTAGCCCATATATTTGCCAATAACATCTTAATTGGGACTGAGATACTTTTGTTTGTAGGTAAACAACTCGATTTCTCTCCGTTCATATATTTACTGATAATGTCTTAATTGGGATTGACATACTTTTGTATGTATGTAGACAACTTGCTTTCTATCAGTCTATATATTTGTTAGTAACGTCTTAATCAGGAAGACTAAGGTAATTTTGACTTGCTCTTCTCTCGGTCTATATATTTGCTAGTAAAGTCTTAATCGGGACGATTGAGATAATTTTGTATGTAAACAACTTGCTTTCTCTCGGTCTATATATTTGCTAGCATAACGTCTTAATTGGGACCTTAATATTTTGTATGTATGTAAACGACTTTGCTTTCTCTCGGTCTATATATTTGTTAGCATCTAGAAAAATTCGTAGTTGCATACCAGTCAACGAGTTAAGATCCAATTTTTGAGTCTTGACTAATAGTATCAATTATAATGTTCTGACAGACAAATTTGTACTACATAATTTTTCATTTTTTTTCAAAAATTACATAGAAATGTATATGGCTATAATTTTTTATCTAATTATTTGTTATTTTTGGATTAATTTGCAATTTTAGGTTTATATGTTACTGATTTTGTTTTTCTGTCTCTAAAATTCATCTTCACTCCCTAACAAAAAAAAAAAAAAAACAGTATCTTAATTTAAGAATAGCAGGAGTGTGAGATCCCACATCGCCCAGGGGAGTGATCCTTATATGTATATTCCCATCCCTACCTAGCGCGAGGCCTTTTGGGAGCTCACTGGCTTCGGGTTCCATGGGAACTCCGAAGTTAAGCGAGTAGCGCGCGAGAGCACTCCCATGATGGGTGACCCACTGGGAAGTTCTCGTGTGAGTTCCCAGAAATAAAACAGTGAGGGCGTAGTCGGGGCCCAAAGCGGACAATATCGTGCTACGGTGGTGGAGCGGGCCCGAAAAGTGGTCGACCCCGGGTCGGGATGTGACAAGGAGTCGAAGAAAACATACAAAATCATAATAAAACAATTAGCGTTTAAATAGGAAAAGAAGGATTCCGATATTTATTTTATTCCCTAAGAAAAGCTTGTAGTTGCATACCAGTCAACGAATTAAGATCCAACTTTTGATTCTTGACTAATAGTATCAATTATAATGTTCTGACAGACAAATTCGTATTACATAATTTTTCATTTTTTTTCCAAAATTATATAGAAATGTATATCGCTATAACTTTTTACCTAATTATTTGTTATTTTTGGATTAATTTGCAATTTTAGGTTTATATGTTACTGATTTTGTTTTTCTGTCTCTAAAATTCATCTTCACTCCCTAACAAAAAAAAAAACACTATCTTAATTTAAGAATAGCAGGAGTCGAAGAAAACAGACAAAATTATAATAAAACAATTAGCGTTTAAATAGGAAAAGAAGGATTCCGATATTTATTTTATTCCCTAAGAAAAGCTTCAAGGTCCAAAATCTCCGAATTTTAAAGCTAAATCTGACACATTTCCCGGTGTTTTTAACTTTTAGATCTCAAAGCCAACAGTTTTCATTCGTTCAAAAAGAATAAACAAACTACCAGTACAAAACCATGAACTTTATTATCTTCAATGTTCAAAAACTCTCAACCTTTTAAGTTCGAAGCCCTCTTTTTACTGAGGGATCCAATTAAATTAAAAAGGTATGCAAAGAATCTTTGGCAAGTCCAACCGAATTGTTGACTGAACGAATAACTAGATTAATGGAAAAAATTGCAAAGCCAATATCCAAACTCATAATCTATATCTCATCAAACTGTGAGCATCATTGTTCTCAGGTTTGAGATTGGAAGATGGTGATGTTCGTAAACTTGTAGAGGAGAAAAGCTAACTAATGAGTGAGATATTATTTACACCATGCATCCATTGACGCATGGACCCGTGAGGTGTACAATGGTGTGCAGTGCAGGGAAAGAGACAAAGTATGCATACTATGAGAAATTTTTCAGTATGCTGAAAATACAACTCAGTACATCAAGTGTCATAATATAATTAGTTGAATTTTTTTTTCTTTTTAAATTTCCAATCAATTGTATTATTACACTTGATGTATCAAAATGTGTTTCCGATACACGGGAAAATCTCTAGTATAATTCTTCCATAGACCCTACAACAAATGGCAAAGCAGCAAATACTCACCAAGAAAGAGGTCAAACTTGGTAATTTATCCCATGAAAGTCCGCCATTTTCTCAGTTAGCAAAAATTCTAAGATAATACTTTGTACTCACTAGAATACTGAATACCCTATATAATCATTTTTCAATTTTCGTTTTTTTTTTTAAGAGGGACAACTGGTGGCAAGTCATGGTTATCCACCCCTTCTGGGCGCCGGTAAGATTCACAGAGGTATTTCAGCCTCCCCTGGCCACAAGTCTGGCTTCCACACCAGCAGCGGGTTTCGAACCCAAGACCTGCAGTTTTTAGTTTCAATTTTGACTTCATAATATTTTAATACATGTTTTATTATTTTAAAAAATAATAGACATATTATTTAATTTGTCTTGAGCTTTAAAAACAAAGTATCTTTTCATTGGGGTGAACCGAATGTGATGTTTATAGGTAATTTGGTAATAAAAGTGGTGTTCTTTAAAAAAAATGAAAACTAAATTTTTTAAGTGAGATGTCGATAATAACTAGGGTGAACCAAATGTACATGCTCTTCGTTGTGAGAAAAAAATTGTGTGGAGTTTAGTTGTCATTGAATTTTGCTAAGTGACACTAGAATTCAGTTAAAACTCGACACATAGTAAGTTTTTAAAATATAATATCTTATCATTCTTCTATTTTAAATTTTTCATAATTATCTTTTTTACTAATAATATACACCATGAGATTAATTTAACCCTTCATATGTTTTTTCCTCTCCTTTCTTCTATTTTTCCTTCTCTCTGCCGTTGCAGTCTTCTTCCTAGTGTCTTTCCTTTCTTCATAAGGACACGAGGAAAAGAAAAGCCAATCTTCTCCAACTATAATGGAATGAAAAGAAAGAAAAAAAAAATCAATTTCAGAAACATAGTTAAAATCATCTTGATCCCCAACTGCATCTTAATTGAGAAAATCCACCCACGATCTAAATTTGAGGCTACTGCTCGTCAACGTAGAAGAAAAGAAAAGGAAAACAAACTTACAGACAATTTAATATATTTTTGTGATATTCAATTTTGTCCTTAGTCAAAGTAAATACTATAATTCATTTTTATTGATGAAATATTAGCATTGTGGATGCTTTTTGTTTACATTCATATTCTTATGAAGAAAGGAAAGAAACATATATGCACAACCATTCATATTTTGCTGAGCACGAGAAAAACTTTGTAGTAGGATTTAAGTGCTATATTTTATATTTTGATTTCATTTTTTTCTAATTTTCCTGTGTAATAAACTACATGATTTTCAAGACTATGCAAAGCCCTAATTAAATTTATATTTTCTGGGGCTCGTTTTACCAGTCTGATATGATTTTCATGGTGTATATGAATTAGTAGTAGATGATCCTAATTAATTTATAGATAATTAGTAGAAAAGATCATTATGAAAAATTAAAATAGAAGAATGATAAAATAGTATTATATTTAAAATAGAAGAATGACAAAAAGTGGATGTAGTGCCTCTTAGCAAAGTTCAGTGACAAGCTAAGCTCCACACAATTTTTTTTTACTTGTTTTACCGACAATACTAATATAAAGAAAAAGTTGTCAAAAAGAGAAGCAATGTTAAATGAAACTTTTATGAAAATGGATTGAACTAAATTTATTTTAACAAAAAATCATGCAATAACTTTATTTAATGAAAAAAACTTAAGTTTTAACGAAAAACTCTTAAATTTTAATAAAAATAACAAAAGAACTCAAATTTTAATGAAAAAGACATATTTTTAATATTAATAATTTAAAAAAAAACTGACGTACTTGACCTGCACGTCCTCAGAAATACTGTTCATGAAACTTACTACACTGTTTATGAAATTTAACGGTACTGCACTGTTTATGAAACTTAACAGTACCACTCTGTTTATGAAACTTAACGGTACCACATTGTTTATGAAACTTACTATATTGTTTATGAAACTTAACGATACTACAGTGTTTATGAAACTTAATAGTACTACTGTGTATATATGTATATTATTTCTTTTGCCTTAAGTAGATAAAAGTGAAATCTACATACACTACTTTTTTATATATTATTTATTATATACATGAATATACACCTTACGAGATTATAGTACCAAACATGTGTTTGTATTATCTTACTTTGTTAAAGGCCTAAAAATTGGTGTCATCGTTGTTACAGTTAGCTAATTCATACATAATATAATATATATATATATATATATATATATATATAGGAATTGCTTAAGGGGAGGGATCCCCATTTTTTTTAAAAAATGGGGACACGCTCCCCACCGTTGGATTTAACTTTAATGAAATTGTGTGGTTGAGATTGTGTGGCTTGTGTTTTAATCTTAACCACACAATTTCATTAAAGCCAATCTAACGGTGGGGAGCGTGTCCCCATTTTTTTTAAAAAATGGGGATCCCTCCCCTTAAGCAACCTGTATATATATATATATTTTCATTGCTTATTTATGTTTTTTTTTATCCTCATCATTAAATAAAGTTATTAGATGATTTTTTTATTAAAATTCAAAATTTTGAAACCCTTTTTCATTATTTTCATATGTTATATAAAATGCGCAGATTTTACAATCTAATTCCTCGAAACATAACAACTAACCTATAATTTGTAAAACCAGGCACTGAGCAAACCCGGTTTATTATTATTTCAATTTTTCAGTAACTACAAACAAGAAACAAAATCAAAAAGAAAGAAAACTATCGCACAAATGAGTAGTGACCTTAATCTGATGCACATGGTACAAACAACAGAGATCATACATCATGAAGATTCAACTTCCTCAACGTTTGCCGTTCGCCTTTGTCTTAAAGGAGGGCTTGAGTATTCCATGCCGGTATCTGATGACGAGATATTGGATGACACTGAGGACTCCGGGAATGAGCTTGTTACTGGATTTGGCTGAGGTGTTTCACTTCTATAACTCTGAGAAGAAAGAGAAACTGGCCGCCTTTGTGCTTCCGGTGTTTGATTCCCATGAGCTTCTTCTGCGAGTTTTCTTAGAAGATTCATCACGGTTGGAAGAAACCTTGATGAGATAGACAGTATTCCGGACAGCTGGTAAAAACAAATAACGGAAACTAGAATTAGAAACTGCTTCAATCAAGAAAATTACAATTTGATGAGAGACTGTAACCAAAAAGGCCAGCCCCGAGTGAAGTCTCTATCAAATTAGGACCACCAGCTGTTGTATTCCATGTTCAATCCCAATTTTACACTCTACTAAGTGAGACAAAAAAAAACTCAGTTTTATACTTACAGCGCCATGCTGGAACTGTCCCGTAATGTCCATCTGTACCCATAAGGCCTTTGAAAGTAAAAATGCAACAAATAGAACCATGAGGTAGAGAGGGTTCCTGTTTCATTTGAAGAAAAAAAGGCACAGTGATTAACGGATGTGCAAGACATTAGGGTCTGGACACTTAAAAATGTCCAAAACCTAAAACTCACAAAAGGAAACAAAAAAGAACGCAAGTAATTACTTTAAAAGCATCATAAATTCGTTAAAACCAAGAACGATCATCGCCATTATAGCCCATGGAGGAGGTAACCAGTTGTTACTCCGCTTGTGAGCCTCCTGAAAGTACAAAAGCAAACAACATCATGATCGAGCAGAGCTATAAACATAAAGATAGGGAGCTCGTTGCAAAAATAGTATTAGGATGCTAGGATTTTTCTTTGTAGAAAACACTGAACTTGATTATAAGTTGGTCCTATCTGACAAAACCGTTCCCAAGTCAAGAATCAGCGCGATTTTCAATATGAAGTGCTTCCATATGTTTGGTTTCACTACTAAACTAAATCCAATTTACATAAGAACTCCCGCCCAAAATGTCATCCGAGGACAATGCATGTGTCCTATTTCCACTTTCCTCCTACCAGTTGTTCATTACTTTTGCAGGAACATGTTCCAATATTCATATTTTCATAATCCAAATCTTTAAAGAACATTTTATAAAAGACAAAACCCATTTATTCGGGATGCAACTCTGATTAAACAATATAAAAACAATTAGACTACTGAAGTTAAACTTAAGTATACCTGTGCCGAAATAGCTTGAGTGACGCTATATTCGGTCTCTGCTTTGAACTGCCTCCACAATGACTTGCACTGTACTGGGCTAATTAAGGTATCCTTTGAAGAAACCTAGTTTAGAGTTAACCTTAATAAGAAAGGAGTTTCATCATAGAAAAATTTTACATAAAAACCAAACCCATAAATTAATGGTACCTCTTCCCAAGAGCTTGAGGCAAGAGGATCTGTAGAAGGTCCTAGTTTCCTATTTTGTGAAGATGAAACAGTAACAGTCCCGTCCACAAGAGAAGAAACGAGGACATTTTCAATATTATCTGGCTTCTCATCCAAGCGAATGGCAGCCATGGTCGACAAAAGCTTCAGAGACTGCAAGAAAGAGATGATCAAACAACTAAAACATCACTTTTAAGTCGCAAAGATAGACAACATGTACTTCCACAAAAGTTCCCAATAATTACCGCAGTTTGTGCATCCTTGGTAATACTTCTAATGTCTTCGTTCCCAGTCCAAACCCTAGGCATTGAATCGCTGTCATAATTGAAGACAGCGGCAAACCTGAGAAATGACAACAGAAGTGATCAGCAACCAAAATAACAACGTGAAAAAGAAAAGAAGATTTTTAACAAGGTCCTACCGATCCTTCATGTGGATCATAATTTTTCCAGCCTCTTCTCTTGCTTTTGTCTCCACCACATTTCTCGCATAATCCTTCAAATGCTGCTTCATTTTGACAACCGTTTCATTGTCCAACTCAAAATTGGCAACTGCAGTTGAGAACTCCGATACTGCAACTTTGGTCTCACGATTAAGAAGTTTTCGTATCGAAGCCCAGGTGTCTTTTGCACCAGTTTCCAGTAGAGCCTCTACAGGACCGCTTAAAGACGAAGAAAGTTTTTTCTGAAAAATAAAGGGTATTTGCATTAAGAAATTGAATAATTATGTACATCTATATCACGTCAAAGTTTTTTCTGAAAAATAAAGGGTATTTGCGTTATAAGTATACTCCTAGAATAACCAAGACTTTGATACATTATCAGAGCACTACCTCATAGTTGGAATTCAATTCTGCCAGTTTTGCACTACGAACCGATGATGCATGTGCATCTATATCACGTCGAAGCTTTTCCCGGACTTTTGAAGCATCCCAATTAGCTTGTTGTATGGCAGCATCTGAAGGGAGAAACATGTTAAAGTAATGAAAGAAATATTTTGGTTGACAAACATGTTAATTAGCTAAACAAATCTATTACCTGCACATCCTTTCTCAAACTCAAGCATAGAAGACTGAGCACAGGTACGAACAGATGAAGCAAATCCTTCTCCTTTGTTCAACGACTGCTCCAGCCTCACTTGAAAATCTTCAAGGGCTTTAGAACGTAGGTGTCCGAGCATGGCCGAGTACGCAGGGTAAACAAACTGGAAAATTCAGAGGAAAGCAAGATTTAAACAAAAATAATAATTCACATTAGTGGCAGCTACGAATTTACAAAGTTGACCACACCAAGTCGAACAGACCCTTTAACCAGTTTTATTTTGAACTTTGAAGACAATCTGAAGTATAAGGCTATGTTAATTTTCCTGTATTACATAACAAGCAAGCTCTATTTGTCCTCTCAGTTTCTCAGTGTGAGATTAGGGACTTTAAGCTTCTGGTAATGTAATTCGATGGAGTCATGCTCCGGTAATGATGTTTAGCTGTTGATTTTGGCATAATTCTTTGATAGCGATACTTGAAGGATAGAGTTTATGTTGCCAAACCACTTCATTATCATGGTGTTCATTCTGAGATTGAGGCCAAAAGTAACGCGGTATATGAAACTGACAACCTAACTAAAACCACTACTAATCACGACTTCCTTATGTTGCAAAAACTGTCTAAGAAACTGAAAACTTAACTATACCCGCTGTTAAATTAGAGAGACAGAGAGAGTAGACATACATCCAATGCTTTTGACTCCAACAGTTGTCGTTTTGAGTTCCTTACACGTTCATCAAAGTAGATGGCCTCCACGTCATACCTATGATGCATAAGCGAGATCAAGACGTACAAAATAAAGTCAGAACTAGAAACAGTACAAGCCCATAGAACACTAACAATAAACCTTCCAACGAATAGAAAACACACAACAGGTAAGAATACATATAAACATTTAATTTTAGTGGCAAAATTAAAACCCAAAAAAAAAAAAAAGGTGGACAGTGTAACATGTGAAAAATGCAATCAAGTTATATGATTGAATAAAAACATAATTAAACCAGAGTCAAACTTACTCGGAAAGATAGGTGGCTAGAATGGAACTGAGCCTTTTACCAAAGCCTTGTACGGGACCAGTTTCAACAGCTTCTTGCAATGCCAACCAACCCTAAATCGTGTTCACCCAAGTAATGACGAATAAAACTTTCTTGAATATGCTAGAAGTAAAAGCATCTCAAAAATGGAGATAAATGACCACATACCTCATCATTGACCAACTGTTTGAATTTCTGGTTGGCAATCTCTTCACACCGAACCGTAGCAACCATAACCTAATTAAATTACAGTATGTGTATATATTATATGCATATGAGAAGTGAAGACCACAAATTATCAATGGGAAGAAAATAAACTAACAAACCTTGTGAGCGGGAAGATCCAAGTCCTTGTTCTCTTTGATCACTTTCCAAATCTGTTGTGCACTAAAGGAAAATCCTGACGCAGGGACAACACCCCTTCTATCGCCAGCAAGCCCTCCTGGGGAAATAGAATGGAAAAAGCGCTGCCTCAGTTGAGCAACCTGCATGATAATAGGCATACCCGTAAGGTACCACTGTAAACTTTTACAATGAATGAAGGACATCAAACAATCATGTATATATACATATACAACTCTTCAGTGGATGGCATAAAACACCCCAGGAATCAAAATTATAAAGTAGAAATGTGATGACAAATAGGATTATTGGACATGATAATTGCTTCTGATAGTAGAGGGGTTACCTCCTCCTTAAACTTCTCCTCCTTCTCTTCGTAACTGGACAAAGCAACTACTTCTACCTTCACATCGAAGAATGACGTATCAGAGACAACAAACTTGACTGATGAGAACATTATACAGAGCAAAGATGACCAGAGAATAGAGAAGAGTATAAGAGATCTCACAGTAAAAAATTCACTCAATGGGGTGCTTTTATGGGCTTGGGGCTTCGGTACTCCATCCCATATCTGCAGAATTTACAATAATTAGAGATGTATGGGGAAAAGGAATAAAGTATAAAAGCAAAATAGAGCTGAAGACAAAAGTACCTTCTGTATATCTTCCCTTAGCACAGGTTCCAGGTATTCAAAAGGGGTCTAAACGAGCAGCCACAAACAAGAAAGTATTAATATGCAACAAGAAAATCATTTCATGAGGACAACATAATTAGACAGATCCGGTTAATATGCACACGCAGTACGCTCATACCTTTGTTTTATCACGTATAACAAAAAGTAACGTCGTTTTACGGGGGCTGAATAGGCGCATCATGACCTATATACATTCAAAAACCAGAACTTCATTAACTTCGACAGTAAATGTGAATAGATGGTAGAGATGTAGGCATGGTTCTAGAGTACCTGAAAAACTGTTTTTAGTAAAGGTTTATTGGCAGCTTGCTCCCTACCAATATCATGACACCACCTGTACACAAAATCAAATCTCCACTTGATATATCTAAAAGTAATTTCAAATTACAGGTAAAAACTACGTATATTCTGTAAATTAAATTGAGCCTACGTGTATTCTATATATGCTGGAAATTAAAATGTCAATTAACATTAGGATTCTGAACTAAAAGTTCATAACTAGAATAGCCCATGTTTTCGTGAAAGGTAAAACCCTAGTTGAACAATCAATGAGATGGTATCAGAAGCTTCTTTCCTAAGTATACAGATGATTGATAAACCAAACTCACACCGGCTTTGCCTTTCTAAAAACCAACCAATACATATGACAATCTTAAAATTGAACTAGACACCTCTACTAGTTGATATAACACTTATGGGAACAAGTTCAACATACAACCACTAACAAATTGGATCGATGACTACATATAAAGTCACTAACTATGCAAGTAATGTAGACTATCAGCCAGGTGATTCCAAGACAAATAAAAAAACACAAGCTTACATATTTATCAGCACGATGTCTGAAACTGCCAAGGCAAATAGGGCGCTTTGTTTCTCGAATGTAGTATCATCCTGGAAAATAATAGAGTTACACAGGAAGCACGAACAGTTGGTAAATCCGGGAAGTTTAACTATATAACATTTTGCAGCTCTTACTAAATCCTCCCTAGAAAAACAGAATGGAATTCTAATGAAAATCTGATTACCTCGCCCCTCTCCCTCCCATCAGTCCCCTCCAAATCCATGGCAATCGTGCACGGCTCAATGCCAACACACTTGGCAATCCAAATACCCTTTGTAGTTTGGCTCCTAAAACAAATCCACAAAATCAGATAGTCCTCTCCCCCAAAAAGCACTTATTCCAAAAGCAAAAAAAACCAAAATTGACTACACAATCAATTCCAAACTCAGAAACTAACCTTCCACTGTAAGCATCCATCTCCCTAAACTTAGTCCGAAACAAATGATTTAACAAAGTGCTTTTCCCTGCAAAATCAAAAGCCATAAACACCAAAACCAAATTCCACCAAAAACCTCAAAACTCAACCAAATCGAACAAAGTTTCAAACTTTTACCGCTGCTCTGCGGACCCATGACTGCAACAACTGCATAGGAGAGTCCGCACTCGGTAAGCTTCACCTCCTTCACGAACCTGTCGAGCCCATCTGCGTTAAATTCTCCATCGCCATAGATAAGTTGTGTGGCGCAGCAATCTTCGTCCATCTCAAAACCTTCAAAGTTTGCAACTTTCTTTCAGCCACCGACTTGTATATATATATACACTTAATACTTGAAGAGGAAGACGACCCAAGATTCTATATGCTTCCTTCGACCTCAAGGCTTCTGAATTAAGTACGAATCATAAGCTCTTTGCTGGTAGGGGAGGCAGAGCAAGTAAGAGAATAAAGAGAGAGAGAGAGGGTTCAATTTTTTTGTGGAGTATCGAGATCTCTCCTTCTTTATTATTCTTTTCTTTTTATTTTATTTTACTGGATTCAAGAAATATGGGCAACTTGTCGTTGAACTCGTTTGGATTATCGTTGGGGTCGGATGCGGCGGATTCGCCACCTACCACTTCTCCGTACAGTGAAACACCTTCGTGTTTATCGGTCTCTTGTCAAAAATTAAATTAATTACTTGGTTAAATTTTATGTAAACATGTTTAAATACTGTAAATTTGAGAGGAATACAATCGACTTGTAGTTCAATCTGTTAAAATAATTCGCTTTTATTCTCGAAGATTTCAAGTTTTGTTTCTACTCCCCCAATTTCAATATTGCTAATATCATCGAAATACAAATTGAAAAATATTTAAAAGTAGAGAAAATTAGATTACAAATTTTAAAACAATACTCGTGTATTTTGAGAGCATTGGATTAAGACGTGCATGTTTTTCGACCCCAAATTTTGAATGTATTGAATTACAAAATTTAAGAAATATACGACTTTAATTCCTTATCAGTAAATATAGGAAAGTCAAAAATTAAAATAATTTTCTTACTTCTCACAAACATTCCTATTTGGTATTTTCACCGTTTATAAAAAATAAGGCTTGGAGGGAATGTACGTTCATGCATATGCATTAATTACTTTATAAAACGATAGCGTAAATGCATGCATGATAAAAATAGTAAATCGTTCAACATGCTGATAAATACAAGCAATTACAACAAAAAGAAAAAAGAAAGTTGCATTTATATGTAACAAGATCGAATGAGAAAGTAAGAGGGGGGAATTGTTTTTTTTTTCCTTTCAATTTTTGGACATAATTATAACAACTGTGTTGTTTATGCCACTTAAAAATAGTTAATATCTTTTGTTCAAAAAAAAAAATTAATACATACTTGTTGTGTGAATAAATTAAAGAGAAATACAACATGAGGAATGCACAATAATTTTTTGAGATGGCCATAAAAACTCCATTGTAACACTTTATAATTTCATAATGTAGTTTTCTCTAGATTAAATTTTGGTTTGTATCCACAGAAAATCTTCTTTGTTACTTTTGTTTCAAATTTAAAATGTATATCAAGGCCCAGATCTAAGTATGTTCTGCTTTGGGCCCTGGGCCTTGTTATAAGTATGCAGTAGGAGAGGTGGGCTCTTTGACCGAAGTAAACAAAAAAGATAGAGGTGGGCTTAGTATCTGATCTTATGGGTAATGGGTCGGGCTCCGGAGTCTCAAGCTCCAATTTATTTTGGATAGAAAATTGAGGTTTTTGCCGATGTATCTTCTCAATTTTTTTTTCTTTAGTATATCGATATATTTATACTTATAGCAGGGGGTTCAGTTAAGCCACATAATGAGCAGTTTAATTTGGTATCGAATTCGCATTTCATGAGATTCAAACCAAAGACCTCTCACTTCCAAGTGAAAAGGAATATCATCAGACTGTAGTACTGAGTGACTGATGTATCTTCTCAATTACCTCCTCTTTTTTTTCTTGTTGGAATTCAATTACCTCTTCAACATTTATAAATAATAATCAACTACCTTCCTACTCGTCGTGCCAATGGGTATGTAATGGCAACTCAACGCTCACACATGAAACATTTTCGACGGTCTATCATTTGATTCCGACTTCGACTCCGTCGAAGATGCCATTTTTTGTAAGCATAAACAAATTAGAAATGTAAAAAATGAAAGATTGTATAGAGTTTTGGTGGAAAGAGAAACAATGATTTAGTATTTATAGAAAAAAATACAAGTAAACGTTGGAATTTATTTTATTTGATTTTTTTTCTTTAATTTTTTAGATTATCTTAAAAATATTATTACAAAAATATAATTAAAAACCTGGCGCAAAAAAATTAAAAGGATCTATTAACTTCAACGTCAAGGGTTTAGGCTTGGACTCAAAATCGACATAACACTAGTCACACGGTTGATAAGCCTTACTAACCCAAAAATGGGTGAAGTTGTGTTTTGGGTTGAATTTGAGACCGAGCCATGACAATTTAACATGGGTGGATGTTCTCTATGAAAGCTCCAAGTTTTGGGGTTGTGTGGTCAATTAGTGAAAGTTTTACAGGGTTTTCGTGCGACATGGGCAATTATTATTTTAACATTCTTTGCATGCATGGCATAGCATGGGATTAAGGCACTAATTAAACTAAATCTAATTGATTAGGGTAGATTCTTAGTCATTTTTTAGGCTTTTGATGTAGATTTATCCTGCTATATATATCTTCTTCTTCTTCCCATGGAAAGAAAAATATAATGCTCGTCCTGCGCATTACCATTCACAACCATGCTCAACCCATCATTGCAAGAAATTAGTTCTTAACTCCCTAAAGCGCATTTAAAGTCAATTATCTAATAAAGAAATCGAGATGTAATTATGTTTCAGTGAATATAATTAATTAGCACTGAAACAAGACCCTAAGCCTAAATTGAGCATTCTTCTCATTATTTTATAAATGATAGTCATTATTAATTAGCTCTTAGTCTAATAATATTCATTTCTCACATGTTGTAAGAGGTTTAATTATCATATGAATCATTGTTATAAGACGTTATTCCACCGATCTTCACGAAGCGAAGAGCCATGTTGATTTCGGATCGTCATTTTTTTATTTTCTCCATTCTAATAGTTAAAAGAAGAAACGCAAGACATCAGAAAAAGCTAAAGTGTGGAAAGTGGAAATCACTTCCATTAGGGTTAGGGATCCTATTCTAATATTCTCTTTACTTTTAGGCTTTTAGCTGCGATATTAGGGTTAAAATGAAAATACAGAAAATCTACAATTTGTACGGGGATGATGATGAGAGTTGAGAGGCTACACCACGTGTTGGGGTGAGTGGTAGTCATGTATTGACCCTCTCTAATGCCAGCAGGCACTGCATCTTCTTTCTCTTCAAATCTCTCTCTCTCTCTCTCTCTCTCTCCCTGAAACTTTTTGGGGTTTGTTGATGTCAGTTTAAATGGTGCTTGGCCTTTTCTTATAATGGTACTCTACCCTCACACAGTCTCTCTCTCTCTCTCTCTCTCCCCCCTCACACAGTCTCTCTCTCTCTCCTCCCTCACATTCTCTCTTTCCCTCTCTGTGGGAAGCAGTAGTGGTTTGAATGAGTAGATTCGGATTTGAACTTTAATCTTTGAAGATTTTAGATGGTGCAAAATCGATCCTTAACCTCTCAAAAAGGTTGAAAATTTTAAGACAAAAAGAAACAATACAAAATAATACATCATAACTATAGTTACAGTGTAAACAGGTACCTCCATCTTTACTTCCTATTTTTCTTCTTCCCCTCTTGATGCAAAAACCCTCTCCTCCTACAAAACCACAAAAATATATGCCAACAATATCAAATACCACTTAAAAGCCCTAGATCCTTTTTAAGGTAACCCCATTAATTAATTACCCTTTTCCTAAATTAGCTATAATCTCGTTGAGATTTGACTGGTTTTGAACACCACAGTAACACTCCATCAAATCAAATCAAATCCACCCTCCATAAAGAACCCATTCCACCATTTTTTCCCTTCTCTCTCTCTCTCTCTCTCTCTAGGTTTAGGGGAATGCTGCATGCATTTTGGTGATGGCTGAACAAGGAGGAAATGGTACTAGCCGTGTGATCATGAGGGACTACAGGAAAGGGAACTGGACAGTGGGGGAGACAATGATTTTGATAGAGGCAAAGAAGATGGATGATGAGAGAAGAATGAAGAGAAGTGGTGGTGGGGAAGGTGGTAGTAGTGGTGGAGGAACTGATCAGACAACAAGATCAATGAGCAAACCAGCTGAGCTGAGGTGGAAGTGGGTGGAGGACTACTGTTGGAAAAAAGGTTGTTTGAGAAACCAAAACCAGTGCAATGACAAGTGGGACAATCTCATGAGGGATTACAAGAAAGTGAGAGAATATGAGAGGAAGATTACTAATGTGGGAGAAGGGAAAGGAGAAGAAGGTAGTGCATCGTATTGGAAGCTTGAGAAGAATGAGAGGAAGGAGAAGAACTTGCCTACAAATATGGTGCCTCAGATTTATGAGGCTTCAGTGAATGTGGTGGAGAGGAGAGAAGCTGGTGGTGGTGGTGGTGGTGGTGGTTATCAGATTAGAGGTCATGAGGTGGTGGGAGGAGCTTCACTTTCTGGTCCAAATGTTGGGATTAATCCAAATATTGGGTATGGTTTGGAGAGGCCTATAATTAGTACATCTAATGTTCATCAGCAGCCTTCTTCTTCACTGCCTTCTCCTCCAGTTTTGCAACATCATCATCATCAAATCTCAGTTCCAACAATTGCAGCATTGCCACTTCTTCCACCTGCTCCACTGGCAGCCCAACCACCACCTGCTCTCCCATACGCACAGGTTATGCCCACAGTAGGTACACACACACACACTCTCTCTCTCTTGACAAACTTGTGAAGAAAATGCATAAGTTATTAGCAGTTAGCTTTACAGGAAGAGTTATTTGGAGTGTCATTAGCAGCTCCTTAACGTTAATATGTTTAATATGAAGCAAAAGCTTAATTAAGCAACTAATCTGTGGAATTATATATTCCAATCAAACCACATTTTCTGTTAAATTTGAGGCAATTTCTCCACTAGTAAAAGATTTATTTGTACTTTATTATGTCATGGAAAAGAAAAAAAGGGTAGGGTACTATTGATAATCATTGTGGGCATTGAATGGTAATGATTAATAATATCAGATTTGTTGAATTAGTGCAACAACATTTTTACTTTTGGGAGACGTGTGAAATGATATCAGATTCCGATACAAGTGAGCATTCAGACTCGCCAGCTAAAAGGAGGAGGAGGGCAAGTGGAAGAGGTGGCGGTGGTGGTGAAGATCAAGGAGGAACCAGTGGAACTGTGAGTGCAAGCATCTCAAGTGAAGTGGGAACTGCCATCGCCAGAGGTGCTTCCGTGATTGCAGAAGCACTTCAGGGCTGTGAGGAGAGAGAAGAAAGGAGGCACAGAGAGATGTTGAATTTGCATGAGAGAAGGCTACAGATCGAGGAAACTAAGACTGAGATCAACAGGCAAGGCATTAATGGCCTCACTGATGCCATTAACAAGCTTGCAAATTCCATCCATGCCTTGGCTTCCAACAAGAACCAACAGCCACCTCCAAATTGATAATTAGATTATCATTATAATCCTAATTAAGATGCATTAATAATTTCTATTTATTTATATGATCATAAGATAGAAAAAGAGAGAGGTAGAGATCTCATTTATCACATTTGTTTGATTAATGTACATAATTTATAAACCCATTTGTGTTTTGAGTTCAAGGTTTTGGATTCACTTACTAATGATTCTAATTATAAGTTGTTGTTTTTCTTAATAACTTCTCTCACTCAAACACACAATGTCTAGCTCACACTTCTAGTAATTACCAAGTGATTTTACTTGATCACCATGGACTTTCCAATACAATTTGGAATGGTTTTAATATTCATCATATCATATAACTTACGAGAGTAACTTGCATGACACGAGTACACTGTTATTGTGATATTCTAAACCGATGATACATAATAGCGATGTAACCGTGCCACATCTTTTATCTCCTATAGTCATACAAGTTAATTTCTTAAAGATTTGAAAAAGCACAATGCAGATTGTTTAAATACATATTATACATAGAAATTAGACACACAATATTATGCAAATTTTTCCCATGCACTCTCTCATACATATAAAATCAACTCAATATAGGAGAGAAGTTAACCACAATATTTAATATAAAATTATATATAATATGATTGTATAGTGTATGTCACACGGTGAAAATCGAAGTGGGGATTGAGCATTTTCATTAATTATGAGGTACAGATGAGAGAGAGAGGAGAGAGTACTGATCAGTTAGCAGTAGTACTGCATAAACACAGAGAGAGACAAGTCCTTCCCAAAAGACTGGTCAAAGGCGACCAGTCAATGATCCCTGTGAGGGGGTAGAGAGAGTGGAAGGATGCTCTTTGGACATTGCAGTGCAATTACCCATATACCATCCATCGATCCTTCATCTGTCATATTTTGTTGGTATTATTGGTGGTTGAATCAAAGGAGGAGATGTTTCTTTTCATTTCTTTCTCCTCCTGTCCTCTGTGTGTGTGACTGAAGATAGAAAAGAGAAGGTTGTTCTTGGTGGGACTTGGATCCTCGCCGGATCCCCTTCATGGGGATCCTAGGGATCAACCTATCTGGACCGTTGATCGAAAATCGTGCGGTCCATATTAAATGCTTTTTATATTTTTAAAAGTAAAATAACCTCGTTTTGCGTGAAAAATATAAAAAAAGAAAAAACTGTAGCCGCACGATTTTTGATCAACGGCCCAGATGAGTTGATCCCTAGGATCCCCATGGAAGGGATCCGGCGTGGATCCAATTCCTTCTTGGTGGTGGTGGTGCAAGCTGCAAAAGTAGGATTTCAGGTGTGTGTGTGTCTGTGTTGTGAGAGAGAGAGAGAGAGAGAGAGGGGGGTTATTAACTTATTATTGTCTAATGAGTAATGTTAGAGAGACTAAATTTACAAACCAAATGATGTGTTACCGATAAAAATAAGCACGTTTATCAATGTTTAAATAATAAACTAATTATCAACTTCCATGTCCTTTAATTTTTAAAATTTTATCTTCAAATTTAATCTCTTTAGCGTTATCTTTGCTAATTGGTAGTCCTACTTTTCTGTGTGCCTCCGAGTCTCTGACAAAAGGAGTGTACTAAAGTTCAACTTTTTTGCCTTGGAGAGCATCACATTCACAGCCACAGGGAGGAGCTAGCTAACCTCCTCGATTATATTGTGCTTCTTTTCAGCCTTTTCGCCTTTTCATATAAAAACACCTACATTAATTTACAGTACCATTTCTTTTTCAAGTCAACTTTTTCCTAATTATATATTGTTAGAGCTTTATTCCTTCTCCAATATTGTTAGTATGGAGAAATTAAATATGAGCTCTCGTCATTCTGGTACTACGATATGTTTCATGGTTTCGTATGCATGATTTGCACTTTTGATCGAGTTTATATCAACGTGTTTCTTTTGTTTTTTAAAAACGTGTTATTTTTATCCTCACAACCATTATTCACGGTCATCACCCTTCAACCATGGCCATCACTACCTCCATTGTCTCATTACTGCAACCATCACCATTGTCATTGCCACCGCTACCACATCCCATCTCGACGCCATCACCATCACCACATTCTCCACCCCCGTTGCCCTCATCAGGGCCACCACCACCTCTACCATCCCCACCACATTACCCTCACTACTACCACTGCTACAACCACCATATCTACCAAAATTACTCTCATCTTTACCACCACTGCCACAGTTACTACCAAACAAGAATTTTGAAATTTCAGATATAGTTACCAAACGTGTTTTCAAGCCTTTTATTCTAAAAAATCATTCTCTTATTAAACTACCAAATACATTCTCAAATCATAAAAATGCAAAATTTATTTGTTGTTTTCGTTTATAACACAATTTTAAAATATCGTTTTGCAAAACATTACCGGACGGGGCCCGAGTTCTCAACGCCTAATTCATACACGTCGCATGGCCTTTTTAAGTAAGTCATATCACCTTTTGAAAAACTCTATTCCTCTCTGAATTCCATTGACTTCACCCCTCTACGTTCCTTAACTTTTCATTCTTATTGGTTTCTAGGCACCCCTCTGATGTACATTAAGAAAAGAAAAATAGTTTGAATCAGAATCCAGAAAGTTCAAGAGGTAGATTCCAAACCACTAAAATAATCCACCGCTCAACATCAAAACTTTACACGATGATTTTTTTTTTTTTTTGTAACAAACGATATTATTTATGCTAAAAGGGAGGAAGGTGAGCTAAGTCTTATAATGAACTAGCAATAACGTGGTTCAAATTCGCCTTTGGCGAGAATCGAACCTAAAACCTCTCACTTACAAGTGAAGAGGAATACTAGTAGATCGTAATACTAAATGACAAGTTTACACGATTGTTTAAGATACAATTCTCCAATTTGAAACCCTCAAAAGTACAAGGCCGGTCCATGAATTTGTTGGGCCTAAACTTGTAGTCCAAGCCCGTCCAATGAACCCATTATCTTAAACAAAACGTGCCCAAGTGGACGGTGAGTAGACAGGCTGGTCGCCCTGGTTGGACCGGAAAGATGAAGGAAGATTATTTCGTCTCTTACGCTTTTGGCACGCGGAATTTTCCGTAAAATACATTTGCTTCAGTAGAGGTCTTCGTATTCGAGGGGAGAGAGAGAGAGAAGGGGTTGTTGGTATATTTGGCTTGGCTTTTAGGATCCTTTCTCGATTTGCCTTCTTCTTCCGCTGCTGCTTCTGCTTCTGCTTGCATCAGACCCCATCTTTCCTTCTTTGTCAACGTCTGCGTTCTTCTGCCCCAGATTCTGCTCAATTCTTTTGATCTCCAATTTTCAATCCATCGCACTCATGGCCACCACTGGGAACAAGAACATCAATGCCAAATTGGTATGTGTTTCTGCTTCTGAAAAAAGCCCTTTTCTTGAGCTTGCTTTCTGTTCAATTTAGTCAAACTTTGCGATTCTGATTGGTCTTTGAGGCTGTCCTGTATTGGGTCCCTGTAATTTCAATTGGGTTTTAGGAAATGTTGTGAATTTGATCGGGTTTTATATGATTCAATGATAATTATGATGCGGGTTTGGTTTGTTTTTCGTGGAATTTGTTGTGATGATCAATTACTGCTGTAGTTTCTGGATATTCTGATTTGGGTCTTATTTGATTTTCAGCTGTGATAATTTTCAGACGATTGCGTATTTTTAGGCCAGTTCATATTTGGGGTTTATGTTTTGTTATTTGTTGATTTGATTGCTTTAATTAACATAAAGGAAGTGGATTTACAATTTTTTTTTAATTTTTGCTTTTAAACCCTGGAAATGGAAGTCAAACAAATACAATATCTTTGAACACGGAGATTTTGATTTTGTTTTTCGTATCTGTATTCCGACTGCAATGAGAAAAATGGGACTGAAAGCTTATTAGGATTTCTAGCTGTTTCGACCATAGTTTTACTCTTTCGTGTTGTTGTTTATCTCGGTCTAGCTCTGATATTTTGAGGGTCTCCAAGAATACAACATACTGTGACTCGGGTCTCATAGCTTTCTTGCTGTATGATATCATATAAGTAAATGCTAGAATGCTAAATTTTAACCAAGACCATACTCACAAGCAAAATACAAATACAAAAGTCCATGTTAAAATGAAGGTTGTAAATTTGTAATTTATCGAAAGATGTTCCGTTAACATAGGAATTATGGATATGTAGGCGTATGTATTTTAGCATTATGTGATGAATAGGTTTATTTTTGCTTAAATTATTTTTCTTTGGGTATTGCATGTCGTGATCACCGCAGTGATGTTTGATGTTCTTCTTCAGGTGCTTCTTGGGGATGTTGGAGCTGGGAAATCAAGTCTGGTGTTGCGCTTTGTAAAAGGACAATTCGTTGAATTTCAGGTTTGTTCTATATCTTTCAAAGGAAGCATTTTCTTTTTTATCCGTACCTTTACTTTTATAGTATGTTATTACAGGAATCAACAATAGGTGCTGCCTTCTTCTCACAAACATTGGCTGTAAATGACGCAACCGTAAAATTTGAGATTTGGGATACAGCAGGTCAAGAGAGGTACCATAGTTTGGCGCCAATGTATTACAGAGGAGCTGCTGCTGCAATTATCGTGTATGATTTAACAAATCAAGTGAGTATATTCTGACAGCCCATTTTTTACATTGTTTGAAATTTTAGATTTTTATGAAATTTATTTCTTTGTTGGTGGCGGATTTGCATTCATTCACTAGAGTTGAAGGATCTTTAGTCTTCCCTAGTTGAAGTTTGTTTTCTCTTTGACAGCTTTTCATTTATTACCAGCTACCAGCTAGTTACCCATATCAAATACATCTTAAAACAGAAGTTTAACTTTCCTTCTCTTGTAGGCTTCATTTGAGCGAGCAAAAAAATGGGTTCTCGAACTCAAGTCACAAGGTATAGTAACTTATGTTTGCTAAATTTTGGTACTGGCTTCTTTAGTTTTGTCTTTGTGACTTTAATTTTTAATAATTTTATTTATTCCCTTATGACAAGGTAACCCAAACATGGTTATGGCACTAGCTGGTAATAAAGCGGATCTGGTAGAGGCCAGGAAAGTGGCAGCAGAGGTAATTCATTATTTTGTGCTTTCTTTTTTTTGTATTCACTGGTTGAACTTTATATTGCTTGATTTTTCCGTCCAAAACCTTCGTTCTTGAAAAATGAAATAGCTTTTCAAGATGATTTGAATTTGAAAATTTAAAGAACAAATGAAAGTAGTCTGGAAACCCTTCGTTCTTCGTATATAAAATATGCTTATATTAGCTTTGGTCAACATATTACAGTTCCATTCTTATAGTAATATCTTCCAGTTCTCTATTCTGCACTTATCATATGATATGGTTAACTACAAGCTGTCTTTGTCTGTCTCCTTTCCTTTTTCCAACAACAACCACCACCATGCCTTATCTCACTAAGTGGGGTCGGTTGTATGAATCTTAGGAAGTTTGAAGCAAAGGTCCCCTCTTTCGGATGTTGATTTTTAGTTTTGTAAGTTTGAAGCAACAAACCTTTTTCCCTATACTTCTACGGACTGTAGTCCATATAATCCAGATTGTGTTTCCCAATTTGCGGTACCGGACTCCATTTTTCCGAAACTAGTGTTTCAGACGTATGACAATATGTGGGAAGAAGATATAAATATAGTGAAAGTGACTTTTTGAGAAAATGAACAAACCGAAGAAACTGTATAATAAAGTATGGCGATTAGGAGAGCTAACTTGACTAGAATCTGTTTTGTTACATATTCATTCATTCTATGTTCTGCTCTATTACTGCTGCTGTTGCAGGATGCACAATCATATGCTCAAGAGAATGGCCTTTTCTTCCTAGAAACCTCTGCAAAAACTGCAGACAATGTCAATGACATTTTCTATGAGATAGGTACTTTTATAGGTTCTTTAGCGTGTACCCCTTTCAGCGCAATGAATTAACTGTTAAAAAATGGATTTACGCATGTCTTTTTGCTTATCTGGTTTATGTTAATAATGTAATTTAGTGATCTGATTATGGTTTTCGTCTGTTTTTGGGGTAACAGCAAAGAGATTACCTCGAGTGCAGCCTGTGCAGAACCCTGCAGGAATGGTTCTCATGGACAGACCTTCTGAAAGGGTTGCAAGCTCGTCCTGTTGCTCATAGAGCTTCTGTGGTGCTTTCGGTCACTGCCTGCTTGGTATTTCCATAATAGTTTGCGTAACTGACAGTGGAAAATGATGAATCAGCTACTGAGTTACCCATGTATGTGTACATTTATTCAGATTTGTATATGGATGTTATTGTTTAGTTACCTTGAACAAAGTGTGAGAAACATATGGAGATTGGTCATTTCATGTAATGAAATGGTTACTCTCAGTTTGAAAATACTCGGGTTTGGTAGCGAATAATAAGAATTCCGATTCCTTAAAATTTTAGCGAAAACTATAAACTCGGTCCTCGTTTCCAGACATGGTGCAAGATTTCTGAAGTGCTAGGATGGTGGCCATTTTCAGCAACCACACAAAGCATGCTGTATAATTCACTTCAAAATTCTATTGCGGCTTAATGAAGCAATCCTTCCATGTTGCCAAGCAATTGTTGGCAAGAACTCTGTAAAAATTTGGTTCACATGTGGGACTCGCATTCGGGGAAGTTGTGAACTATCTTCCCCGGTCTGCCACGGAAATCACATCCTTTATTTAACCTTTTCAAGATATTCTAAAGTGGTTTGAATCTACGGAGAGAAGGATTCAAACTTGAGTGCCATGGTACGGTTCCAACGGTTCTCTTTTCAATGTAATAGAGAGATCTTTTTTCAGTTAGAACTTCTATCAATAGTGTGAAAGAACCTTCTCTTCTTGTCCAACTTGCCTAATCGACATTTGCATCTTTTATTCGATCATTTGCAGGCCTAAAACCAAAAGTCTAATCACACCATGCTTAATGCTCTATTTTGTTCCTATTTACTTCAAATTCGTTCATTTCCTTGCACAATGTGAAAAAAAAAAATGTTTTTCATGTAATTGCTTATTGAAACGGCTTCTCAAAACAGCATATACTTTTCCCAAATTTTAATTCTATTATATGTAGAACATAATAGCATAGCCACCAATATGCTTACAATTTTGAGTACATCGATATTTTTACACTAAGAGGAGGAATATCACCAGATCGTAGTACTAAGTGGCACAAATATGCTTACAATTAAATATCTTCGAAGCAGCAAAGGGCGCTTTACTGCAGTTGCAGGAAGTAATAATGTTATGGTGCGGGTTCAATCCCCCTCCCTCTTAACATTTAACACACAGCTTATCATTCATAAAAACAAAATAAAAAATCTTCGAAATTGCAAATGACGTTTTATTGCAGCAACAAACAATAATTATGTATATGTATCCTTGTGCAGTTTCAATCCCCACCAAATAACTAAATATCTTCGAAGCTGGCCTTGAGAAAATTTACATAATTATCATCACTACAAGATCATGATAGTTAACCTCAGAACAGCCATCATATGATTCATATTACATTTAGTCAGAGATTCCTTTATTTTTTTGGCACAGTATTTATGTCTATTTAGTTTATTATTTTTCTTGCCCACATAAACTAACTTTCACCCATCGGTTATAGAGAATACTGCTAATTAATGTTACTCCACTTCAAGTTGTTCCCTTGTTACCAAGCAATTGGGTGCAGAAGATCTGGACTCATATGCTTACAATTTTGAGTCCAGATCTTCTGCACCCAAAACTCCCTGTGGCCCCTCTGTGTCTTTGCTTTTTGAACTAAACATAATTAATGTTAACTTGACAATAATTAAAATAATAAAAAGTAAACCAAATCTTTAGGCAAAAAGCAAAGACATAGAGGGGCCACAGGGGATTTTGGGTGCAGAAGATCTTTGCTTTTTGAACTAAACATAATTAATGTTAACTTGACAATAATTAAAATAATAAAAAGTAAACCAAATCTTTAGGCAAAAAGCAAAGACATAGAGGGGCCACAGGGGATTTTGGGTGCAGAAGATCTGGACTCTTGGAATATAACCAGCTCATTTTCTTGACCAATCTAAAATATATGGAAAGATCAATTTAACAAGGATTTGCAGATGCACTCAACTTTTTACATTCAACTTTGAATTTCTCTTCTTAAATTGTCTTGTAAGAAAATAAATTTAATAATAATTTAAAAAGTACCACAATCTATTTTTTTCTAAAACTTGAAAATAAATTATAATGAAAAAATCGACGGATTTTAAAACCATACATGTCAAATTAAACCTTAGAAAGGATAGAAGTAGAAAAATTATCCAACCAGATACAACATTGGGAATAATAATGACCAAAAGTACAAAATCCGTAACATCTGGATTTAAGTGATCTTCAAACAAAAGGAAGTACTAAAGAAATACATTATGCAAAATTCAAAACTGCCAAGCCCTCATTTATTTTGTCTGCTGCAAAGCACAACTGCATAACAGCAAGAAGCACCATACCGTCAACTCCCACACAGCATGGGGTTGCTTATTTTTTGTGAAGTCCTTGAGAGGCTGCAGCAGAAGCACAATCCATTGGCTGAAACCCAATTCTCTCCTTCTCCAAGTCATACACAACCTCCACATTTTGTTGTTGGAAGCTCCCAAACACCCCAGCTGGCCCATAATCTCCATCATCCATTACTTGGAACAACAAGCATTTCACCACACTGGAGTTTACTGGAGCTCCCATGGCATAGAAGTGATTTCCTTGGGGCAAAGCAAGACTCACATTATTCAAGAAATGGAAAGTGATTGGAGGAAGGAGTAGGTCATCCTGATCTATGAGAGTATTATTCATTGTGTGTGGGACTATATAACAAAGATCAAAAGAGGTCTTTGTCTCCATTTCCTTGGCTCTAGGATACCAAATCACCGACTCGATAACGGAGAGAAGGTTGGAGTAAAATGGCTCAGGCAAATGAGTGTAAGTGGTTCCTGAGTCAATGAGCATGCCCCCATTGCCTTGCGAATCAAACTCTCTCAAGCTTGAGGGCACTTGTGTAACTGTACTAGTATTACCTATTGTGATGGCCTCTAGACCAATGTAGTAGTTGCTAGGGTACATGGGACTCTTCAACATTGGAGTGAATTGCAAGTTTTCTTTTGAAGAAATAGCAACATCTCCTATGACTAGAGGACTTGAAATATTAGGGTTGTTTGCATACTTGAAAGCCAAGAAGCAATGAGAGAAGCCCTTCTGTTGAAACCCTAATTGGAATGGGAGGGAAAGTGCTCCCCTACCAAACCCTGCAATCCCAATAGGCTCTCTATAACTAGCCCAAATGCACCCAAAACAAAACTTTGGAATGTCCCTAGTGACGACATTATTGGGGGTGCTACTAATTCCATGAACCCTTAATGTGTCTCTACTAAGAGCCCCTTGGACAACCCCCCCTGCGCCATAAGTGTAAGCAAATGAAGGGCATGGTCTAGGACATGTGCCTTTAAGAAGGGTAGCAAGTGAACATCCGACTATGGTGCACGGATCGATGGAGTTATCTGAGCTATGGATGTCAATACAAAATGAGCTACCACAAAGGTCTCTAAGAGATGAAGAAGAAGCTGAAGGAGAGAAAATGGGCATTAGTTTGTTGTTCCTATAGTCATCACAATCCATGCAAACAAAAGAAAGATTGCCACAAGGAACCCAAGTTAGGTCACTCCCAGTATCCATATATACTTCGATGACTTGTGGGGGAGTCCCTAAACTAAGAGGTATCAGATACCCATCTCTCACTTCCCTCAGTGGCTCGATCATGTCTGACACTTGTGATGGCATCTTTTTCGAGTAAGAAGATGCTTTCGGACTTGGGAGGGAAACCCGAGAATGTGTTAGTCCAAGCACCAGGGAAGTAGAACTGGAGCGATGGCTGGCTAGGGTTTGGGTGAAATTCAAGAATGTTGCTATGGCTAGAAGGAAAAGGAGGGTGGTATTGGTGAAGGGTGTTTCCATTGGGATCAATAGGTATAGAGACAAGTGAACTCCTTAGCATGCACAATACCTATTTATAGAGGCCATTCGATGAGTTAAAAGGTAGATTAACCATCTGATGCATTAGGGTTTTCTCACATGGGGTAACAGATGTTTATGATCAAGAAGTTCTGAATTAATATTGCGAGTGTGTGCTACACCCTACGCAGGCACATAAAGGGATGTATAGCATGCATGCATGCTCTGATAATTCACACCCCGCACACAAACGTAAACACAAACACACTCACACACACACACACCAGAAATCATTAAAATACTGCGCATGCTTTATATATTATACAATTTTTGGTTGAGTAAGTAAATTCGAAGACCCGATGAGACGATGATAATTAATATTTCATTGGTTGTAATTTCTTTGCTGTTGCCAAAATGTGAACTTTTATTAAAAATAGTTAGTAACAAGTTCATAAATCACCCAGCAGAGTAGTCACAGTTCTTTGCTCATGCATCATAAACTCCGCTAGATAGTGGCCTCACGCTCATGTCCTGCAAACAGGGTAAGCTTCAAAAACTGCGGATTTTATGGGTATATTAACATTATTGAAAACAAGGAATATAGAATTTGGAACACGTCAGACATGGAACCTTCTCAGCTGGAGATGACGCAACATCCTCAAATCACAGGATAATACCGACGAGGACCGATCAACTCTTGCTTGCCATTTCCGTAATCTCACATGGTTTGACTACCATTTGAGGAAGATTACTTGTATAAGTGTACTAATACAATTGTATCTGTACTTGCTTAGGACACAATGACCTGCCACTAAACCTTAAACCCTAGCTGTAACTGTACTTTACTTCATAATTTAACGGATTAAGTATGTGCTTTCAAATGTTAATAAAATACGATATGGGAAAATGACACCATCTTTTCTGCAATTAAGTGCTGATAATGGCTGCTGGTCGAATGAATCTTAGGTACTTGCACTTTTTAATTGTTTAATTGCATGATATATGGTTCTATTTAACTTTTGGTGAATTAATTATAAAAAGTAGCGCATTATATTATCAGCTTCAAAAAGTTTTTTGTCACATTAGCTTTCGCCAAACTAATTCAGTTATGATCTGCCTTGTGGGGCTACACTACTCACACAACACTTTGGATGCCTATGTTTGGTGGATCAGTTTTTTTTAAGCATGTTAGTGTGTGTGTGTATTTTTTTTTTCTTCTGTCGTATCGTATACATCTGTGATTTCTACCTTCCTCTTGTTCCGTGTAAACGGTCATAACTTGCTAATTTGTTATGCATCCAGTCCTTCCTTGAGGTTGATTGCACCTTTCTAAAAGGGAAGTAGAGTTTATAAACAACCATATCGAACGGATTTTGGTAATTGGTGGTAAAAACATATCTGCATTTTTTTAAAAAATGCAGTTGAGCGTACCAGAAAAAAACTGGTTATGCAAAGTGTTGAGATATTTGACTTGTGCACTAGAAAGTAGATAATATGAGCCTGATTGATTGATAGGTAGTAGCTTTCTATTTTACATAGTGGGAAAAACAGTACATGGATGCTCATGCAATCCATCTTGTAAAAGAACGGACAATTGGTTGAAGATCTCAACCATAGAATATAAGTTGGATAGATAAAATGGAAGAGTGCATCAGGTATATTATGCGATCATCTTATGACACTAAAGCTCAAGGGAGAATTTTATAGGACGAAAATAAGGCTAGCAATGCTTTATGGCACAAAATGTTGCAGGTCAAGCGTTAGCACGTGCAAAAAAATGAGTGTAACTGAGATGAGAATGCTTCGTTGGATGTGAGCACATGAGAAAAATAGGATTAAGAATGAGGATGTCTGAGGTAAAGTAGGAATGCCTTCAATTAAAAATAAGATGAGAGAAAATCGGTTAAGGTGGTTTGAATACGTGAACTGAAGACCTACAGATGTTCTGGTTAGAAAATACGATTGTGAGATAGAGACTCAGTGCAAAAGGGGTAGAGGAAGACCTAGGAAGACTGAGAAAGAAATCTTAAGAAAAGACATAGAGTACTTGGAGCTAAAGGAGAACTTGGCACAAAACCGAGCGCAATAACGTTCTAGAATTCATGTAGCCAACCCTACTTAATGGAATACTTTGTTGTTGTATGCTTTTCCAATTCATCGCAGGCGCAGACTAAGATGATCCTCAATATTTTTCCTACTTTTGTCTTCAATTCATAGTAAATCACCAAATGATAGCCAAATCAAAAATAAAGAACACACTTCCATTTTCTCTTTTCATACTCTCCATTTGTTTGTCTCTTAATTCTCATTTGATTTACTTTTCCATGAGAAAAATGCTTCAGGTCCTTGTACCCACTAACTTTTCCCTCTTTCCATTACTTTTTAAAGGAGGAAGATTCTCTCCTCTCCCATCCCATCCCCTCCTCCTTTGTGTTAATAGAAATCGGTGCACATCCAAAGAAGCTAATCATTGTTGCAAAACTAGTTAATAACATTAAAGAGGTTGCTGAAACAATGCATGCAACTTTGAACCATTTAACTCTAATGACATACAGTGGAGACTTGAGTCAAGAAAAAGTAGAGATCTTAGATTCGACTCCCCTCGTAATTTAACAACAAACTTGGAATCATTTACAACAATTTTGGCCTCCAAAATGCCTCCAGTTTTGACTGCTTTGTAACCCTCATCTGGGCCTCTATCATTTATACAGTGAACACAATAGACGAATGCACAGGATCAGATCCATCTTAAAGCGGAAGCCTTTCGACTCATTTCAACACACATGTATATCCATCATTGCATCTTGGCCAATTGCTTCATCAATCCCTTGATAATCTTTCCAAACCACATCAGGTTCATAACAGCTAGAACGGATGGCACGACAAACACCAACAGATATCCGTAGGTGTGCATCTGGATGATCTGCAATCCAGTTAAATAATTTACTACTTGAAACAAATGACACTCCAAAATCTTTAATAACTTTACATTTCGAGCACTTGATAATTCATTAAAAAAAAGAAAAGAAAAAGGAAAGATGGATTCGTAAAAAATTCATAAAGATACTGGAACTGGTAAATGAAAGATTTTTGGCTTGCATTAGTTTTTTTTTTTTTCGTTTAAAGTAGAACGTGCGAAATGTAAAATCTTCAGGAATGGTTCAAAAATGTAGAATATTGCACTACATACGCAACATTCAAGATTTCATCCTGTTCCCAAAGAAAATCACACCAAAGGAGGAGGGTGTTGAAAATATAAAGATCCAAACTTTTTACCCCTTCTCAGAGAACTATCCAACCCATGTATACAGTATAACTCAACTTTTGAAGAAAGTGAAACTATACGGCAAGAAAAATCCAAAGTGGAAGCGGTACATATCCTAAGGGAATGGCAACTTACCATATCATAGTGTAAGTAAACATGGTAAAACATGTAGCCAAACAGCAGAATTCTTGCCGCCTGCATTCCATAAATTCCTTTAGAAAGCATGTCTAACAATGATGGAAGTTATGTGACCAAATGGAAAATCCAGCATCTTTGAAAACAACGATGTATGCTCACGATGCCGCTCACATCAAGCCAGATGGCTAAGAAATGAGTCAGTTTATGAAAGTATCAGGGCAGTGTTGTTGCAACACTCGATCTATTATATGAAATGAGTACATGTTGGGCCTCAAGCCACCACGTTCAATGATCAAAAGATAATAATACAAAAGGAATTCAACTGACCAGCCATGATAAAAATATCACAATGCCGTTTAGGAGATATGCGCTGGACCTCTTCAGACCAGCTGTATCAAGATACCTTCATGAAAACGAAAGCTTATATTAAAGATGGAAAACTATAAACTAAACACATTCTTATGTGTAAAGCTCACCATCTCATATTGATCTCTGGAGTAGTGATCTCAGAGATGAGGATCATGTATGTATAAAGTTGCCCTTCCCCAGAAAACATGGAGTATGCTACTGCAATTCCAGCAAGTGAGTGATGGAAAACCTGTAATTGAATGCCACCATATCAAGAGTTATACAGCCATAAACATGTGGTGAACATCACTCGTTTCTAATAATAGATTTGTGTACAAGCTGAGTATTGTTTATTTATTATTGTATATTCTTTTGGAAAGAAAACAAAATTTATTTTACTACCAAAATGTCCACCAATAAAAGTAGAACCATTAAACTCTAACAACATATCAGCCAAGTGCCAACAACTACAAAGATAAGCCGAACGTATGTCAAATTTTAACTACAGCCACCACTGCAATCATAAAGAATAACGAAAATAAAAAGCCCTAAAATTTCAATGAAACTGATCCCATAGAAAACACCAGTCTAATCAAAAGTGACCTAGTTTATATGCAAATGTGATTTCTTTTTCCGTCCACTTAACCTCTTCTTCTCTACTTTCTAGTTACCTGTTTGTGCAATTAAGCAATCACCTCAATGGACTTATTAGAACCTAGGTAAATGATGCTTCTGACCCAAATGTCAAGCCAAGCAGAGACCAATAAATTATAAACAGAAACACATATGCTGTGCTTCCAGACTAATATACGAATTGTCTTCCACGAAGAATTTACTTACATACTCCATTCCCCCTAATGAGGGATATAGCCATAATAGCATTCCCAGATCCGAACAGAAGTACCCAACAGAGACCTGCCACAAATGATAAAAATGTCAGGAGATACCAAACAAAAGAAAGTGCATATAGATGAAAAAACCCAACAAAAGAAAAAGTCCAGATCACTCATCAATCCGTGATATTAATTTCTAACTGCTAGTCTAGGCATGGTCAGATGATAATGTTGGGACCTGTTCATCACTTCCTTACAGCTTAAGGTCAAATTGAAACCAACATGATATTTACACTTGAACAATATGCATGGAAATACTTTCACAATAAATTGAAACCAACATGATATTTACACTTGAACAATATGCATGTAAATACTTTCACAATAATTGAGTGGCTAACAATTCATATAAAAATAATAATTGGAAGCACATACCCCTAATCCAAAAACAGACAACGGTGAGCTTCGAAATGTAATAAG
The DNA here is from genome assembly GCA_036320875.1 of Cotoneaster glaucophyllus. Taxonomy (NCBI): domain Eukaryota; kingdom Viridiplantae; phylum Streptophyta; class Magnoliopsida; order Rosales; family Rosaceae; genus Cotoneaster; species Cotoneaster glaucophyllus. The sequence goes on from CM070066.1 coordinate 8,184,937, forward strand.
GCCAAGGTGCTGTTGATCAGAAAAGAGATCGGACCAGAACACAAAGTACAAGGACAGAGCCGTTATAAAAATGGCATGAATACTGGAGATACCACTGCAAAAGTTAACTTTCAAATTAATAAATTTACAAGTAGCGTTCCAGATGGGAAGTATATTACGCAGAAGGAAAGTGGGTATCCTTACCGACTGTTCCACTCAATTCGTTGGATTTTTGTAAGACTACCATAAGCCTTAATGTAAAAGGTACTAATTAATTGGGTAAGATCATATACCTGCAGAAATTAATGAGTTAATAACAAAACAGAAAAACAAATCTACAACTTGAATGAGGCACCCTATAGCACATTTTTATTAAGAGTATACCATTTTGCACAAAATTATGCCTCCAATAATAGAAGTATATGGTATGAAGGGATCTGCTAGTAAGTAGTTTTTAACAAGAACTCCGGCCTGATTTTGGTAAGATTTGATCGTCATAACTGTCTTTGTAGACATTTCCATTGCAATATGCTAGATTGGAAATTCTTATTTCCCTTCTTTACTTTCTCGTACTAGCTTCCCCACTTCATTTTCCTGTTTCATCTTTCCATTAGCACACTCAAAGAGCAAGGAAGCTACCAGGATAGTAAGTTATAATCACAAAACATGCACGTCTTTATCAGTATCATTTTTCTTTGGTTACTGCTGTAAGCATCTGAGGATGACATTTAACCAGAGTAGCTTATATTAGTAGATGGGTAAACTGTAAGCAATGTGATAGCTTATGTGCTTATACTTACAAACATAATCTACAAACAAGCTACACAGCCCAACGACAAGAAACACCCGCACAAATGCTTCTAAATTTGTTAAAATTTAAAACTAACTTAAATAGATTTGGGCAACAAAAACCTTTGTCTAAAAACAACATACGCAAACGAAAAGGCTAAAACCAGAATTAGAAACAGATGAGATCCAAGTAACACCCAGAAGACAGAAGAGAGAAACTGAGCAGCTCTCAAACTCCAATTTAGTACTTTCCAAATACAAATTTATGAATGTACATTAAGCAAAACTTGCCGACCGGATTAGATAGTGTGGTCATACATTGGTCAAGCCCCAAGACCCTAAATTTGATCTCATGACTGCCCACAAACAGTTTCTTCATTGAAAAGAAAACCAAATGACTCAACCACAAAAACCAAGTGGCCATTTGAAAAGAAGTCAGTGTAAAATGAAGGTACTCCATCAATACTTCCATATGGTTGCAGAACAATACCAATACAAGCTCCAAGCAGGAGATTTAAAAACACCATTAGAAAAAATTAACAAAATCAGGCAGTACCCAGAAGAAACAAGAAATGAAATCAAAAGGGAAAAACAAAGTCGGATCCAGAGGCAACCACAAACACATGAGAAATCAAATGTGGTATTCAAAATCAAAATCCACCTCCATCCTGAGATCAGAAATCATAATATAACCAAAGCAGATGAAATTTCAAACAAAACCCATAAAGCAAAAACAAAGGATGCAAGCTGAGAAGCTCAGAAATCAGAAGGAGGAGACCTTACCATGAGCATGAAGTCCATAAAAGTTAACAACCAAAAACCCCTCCAAATCAGATAGGCATTTGGGAAAACAGGAACGCAGAAGCTAATCAATGCCAAAATCCAGAAATCAGAAGGAAAGATGAAAACTTGAGGCGCAGATTGCAGATGGGTAATCGAGAAAACAAATGGGTTTGATCTGTGACCAGCAATGGAGAAATGGGAAGGCAAGAACCCGTGAAGGAGGGAAAAGGAAGCAGAGGGAGGGGGTGAAATCAATGAAAAATGTGAGTGCTTGGAATATCCAACCGAACATATAATAAAGTAAGAAGAGGAGTAGTTATTAATTATAAAAAAATGCTGAGAAGATTATAAATTATATGTCACCTAACAGCTTAACATTAGTTTTTATATTAATATTATAAAATATTATACTAAATACATAAAATTATAGAGAATTTATAAAAAAAATTTACTTTTGAGATAATGTCATTAACATTTCACGGAAGAAAAAAAATGGAAGGAACTTGAAAATGACAAGTGAATTTTTGGGTGGATACGTGCGAGTTTGTGCTTGGATTCCATGAACTAGAGTAGTGTGGATCGCATTTTTCTTGTTATCCAAATGGGATAGGGAAGTGAGAAATGAAAATAATGTGGTTGGCTCATCAGCTATTTGGATTCTAGGTTTTTATTTAGGATAGTACTATTTACACATCTCTTGTTACATTATATACATTTTTGTTAATTTTCATATATTGATCTTCAATTTATTCGATCCGAGGTCAAAACTCGAGAAGGGTGTATGAGAAGTAAATCTATGTGTAAATAGCACCACTTCTTTTATTATTACTATTATTGTTAATATTTAAATTTTTTTATTACTAATAAAGACGATGCGAACCCAATTTTAAAATTATAAAAATAAATAACACTAAATTAATAGTATCTTTTGAACTTTTGTGTTTGTTTGGATAAATGCAAGATATTTACAAAGGACAAAATAAGTATTTTAGTTTGTAATGGACTTTTGACTATTGCTCATATTAGTTACTTATAGTTAAAATGATAGGTTGATGATGACACAATTCGGATGCCATGTCATAATGTTTTAAATTTATTTTCGTTTTATGATGTGTATTTTACTTGATTTTTTTCTAAGTTATGTTATACTATTTTTGTTTATTTTAATCATGTCATTGTAAACATGTTGCTGCTGCTACAGTCCCTAAATATTCCATCACCAACCCCATCATACCCCAATGATTACGGTTGTTTGCATCATTTACCATTTCCTAGCTATATTTTGTGTCATGACTACTTCCTGCAATAGTATATGAGGAAATTGTAATAACTTTCCCTCAACTTTAATTCAAATGAAGTAATGACTTATTAACTAAAAATTATAATTATTGTTTTCTTAACTCATCAAAACGTGCAGTTATGATCATTTTTGTCAACTCTGTTAGAACTTTCAACAAAATCAGTCATGTGTCATGCACGTGAGGCTGAATAAAGGAGCAAATATGAAAGCCAAATTGTAGCAATGGTCTCTCAACTTTAACCCAATTGGAGAAATGATTTCTCGACTTTAACTCAATTGGAGCAAGATCTCCAAACTTTAATTCAATTGTAGCAATGGTTCTTCCAGCATGACTCATTTTGACGAATGTTCTGACGGAGTTGACGAAAAAAATCATAGTTACACGTTTTGATGAGTTAAGGAATCAATTGTCATAAATTTTTAGTTGAATGATCATTGCTACAATAAGGTTAAAGTTGAAAAACCATTACTACAATTTTCTTATAATATTTTATAGTGTCACAACACTTATGTTATTTTCAACTTACAATAATTAAATTGGGGCAATTCATTATACGTGTCTCATGTGCAAATTTGGACGATATAGGAATAAGTGTTTCACATTTTAATCGAGCGATATTTCAGAGCGATTAAAAGTATAAAAAGAGAGATTCGAACTTAGTTATAAGGTCGGAAAACATATACTGCATGCTCTAGCAGACTCACTACGCCAAGTTTGCAAGGGTAAATACTTCATCAATATCATAGATGGGACCAAATCGCATGGTAATCATTACTAGGAGTGGACGTTAGTTAAAGAAAAAAAAAAAGTTAGAAAGATCATCCATGCATGGTTGGAAACTTGGCCGTATTGGTGCATCATGCATGCATGGGGCAGCGGCAGATAGCAGTTTCGAGTAAAACTTGGCTTCTGGTTCAAGTTGATACTTTCTCAACAACTTAGTTGCCCTGTGAACTTCTTTCCTCTTAAATTTGGATTCATAACTGAAAGAAAGAGGACGAGGAGTTGCGTGGTGGGATTAGGGGTTGGCTTTTTGGCGTGTAAGAGAGAGCAAATATGGTGGTTATGACTTATGACATAAGGGTTGTTGCAGGTTACATCAAAGTGCTCCGAACTCTAGATGCCTAGACGTAGTGGGTATGGTAGTTATTTAGAGTCACTAAACCATCTTTCGAACTCAACTTTTGATGAGTAGTCCAACGTACTTATAAACCCATACAAAACCCCTCCTCTCATCAATATGAAATTCATTCTCAACATATGAGACGATGCCCAGATTGTTTAGCTTCAGTCAAGGCTAAAGCTCGGGGTCTATCCTTTTCTTCAATTTCCCTTTTCATAAAAAAAAAAAGAAAAAAAACAAGATGAACAAGTGTGAAATGAAGATTATAATATTTCAAGGTTTTGAGCACATTGGGAATGATTTTTGCATATACCATTTTTTCTTTCTCGCACAAATTATGTGTGTGTTGTCTTTTGATCTTCTTTTGGTTTATTTAGTTCAAGCATAAAAAATAATTAAGATTATTAGGAGAAAAAAGTATATGAAAATCACTTTCCTTGTTATTACAAAGTGACGATTAAGAAGTTTAAAAAACTCTAATTTAGTTTTGACATATGAAACTTGCAAGAATTTTTAGTAAGCAAGTAGATTAGGACTTAGGAGTACTTGTTTCTTCCCTTTTGTAGTTTGCAGAGAGTAGAGAGAAAAAGAAAGGAAAGAAATGGTAATAGACAAATAAGTAGAAATAGTTGAAAAAGAAAAAAGAAAGGAAAAGAAAGAAGAGGTGGCTAATGGCAGAAACAGAGGCACACTCCCATCTTCGCTTCTCTGGAAAACCCAGAGAGGATACAACGAAAGGAGCAATGGGGACTTAAACCCCGATAATATTTCATCCACGGTAACCTCTCCTCTCACTTGTCTGCATTTTTTTTCAATCTTCACGCTCTGCAAGAATGCAACTTCCAGTTTTCAACTATTTTTGCAAAAATGTGATTTTTTCAGTTCAACTTCTGGTTTATTTGGTTATAATCTTTTGGTTCGTACGGTGCTCAATATGCGGTTTATCTTGCAGTGTGACTTTGGTTTCGCACCCGAGAGAAATGTAAAGAATTACACTGTTTCATTGATCAGAGAATTCATCTGTTGATTGAAGTACTGGAAATAACAGAATCCGTTTTACAAGTAACTGGGAGGCCTATGGTTAGATACAATTTAAATGCCTTCACAATTTCCTAACCTTTGGACTTGCGCCAACTTTTTTCGGAGGAAGTGAGGAGGATGACGAAGACAGCCCGGAGAGGTTCTTATCAGCTTTGTCCTTGTCAAATGCCTTTTGTACTTCCTCCTTAAGCTCCAAGAAACGCCGCCTCTTTATTTTCTGCTCGTCAGTGGTGCCCGTCTCAAGGACACACAAATCAGGAAGGTCGACCTGAAGGAACTTATCGAGGACTTCCGAGCAATGCGGAAAATAGTGTCTACCCATACTGACTGCCACAATAGAACACGAAGGCTTCAAATACAGAATAAAAACGACGATACAAGTACTTTTATCCTGCAGATTCTACATACAAGTACTTTCATTCAGTGCCTCATGTTACCCCATTCAGTCCAGTAGCTTAGGAAAATTGCTTAACTTGGCTGATTTGGCATAAGATCATTGGTTTTTTGGTTTTCTAACCACCGTGACGGAATGGGGTAACAGGAGACAACTGAAGCATAGGGGGCAAAGTCACACAGATTTTCGTCAAAGCGTACAAACAAATAAGCCGAAAAAAAAGGATCAACCAAAACTCTGCAATGCAACCACAATAATAGCATGTTACCTGTTTTCACAAGGGATTCCAACCTAGAAAGGAGTCTTTTGTTCTGCAAAGTGGGAGTCTCGTTCAAATCAACCTCCATCAAATTCCCACTAGATCCTTTCAATGAAGAGATCCCGGCAAACTCAGGCGTTATGTCTGCCTGTGAAATGGCCATGGCTAGCTTGGCTTCAGCAGGGAATAACAATCTGGCGAATGCCACTGGAATAAACAATGCACTTCAGATTCAGGCCTTATCTAAGAAGTGAAGGAGACCACAGCAGAGACTCAACGCATATTAAACCAGTCAAAAGATGAAACATGAAACGCGAAAGGTTGAGATTCAAGGAGAAAAAGGATACTGACTATGATCTGCCACCACAATGCCTTTACAAATCAAATTGAGTGTGTAGAAATGTTACCTCGATTCTCCAGTTTCAGCAGTCTCATGTGCAGATCATTGGGCGTTATTTGGGAAGATATAGATGCCTCTCCAGCCATTGGATTCCTCTGCATTTCTCTCTCTAGAATATCAATGCAAATCCGGTCTTTGTTTGCTTCTTGCCCCCGCTCTGTTTTTGTATGATAATCCTTTGGCCTTGTCAACCTCCGGCAAATACTAACAGCACCCTCACCTTCTAAAGTCGGCTCTGATGCACGAGCACCATTAGACAAAAGCAATATTATAATTGATGGCTCTTTCCGCATCACAGCAATGTGAAGCACTGTATAACCCCGGGAATCCCGGATGTTAACATCAGCAAGACCCAGGCCAAGCACTTCAGCCACAACCTTAGGATCGCAGTAAGCAGCAGCATAATGGAGCGCATTGGCTTCGTCTAAGGTTACATCAGACTCGGTTAAAAGAAGTTTCATAAGTTCAACATCATCTGAGTCCAATGCCTTATGTATTTTCCTGATTCTCTTCTCACGCAAGGGGTCCACGGCTGGCATGTTTGGGTCGCAGCAGTGCTGAGAATTGCGGCGAAAAATTTTAATCTTCTCCACAACCTCATCAGGAAGTGCTTTCTCTAGAGATATACTATCAAGATCTGAGTGTGCCACTCTCTCTATACACTGATCAATGAGCTGACTTAACTGACAATGAAACGCAACCACGAGGATTGGGATAACATCATCCGCCAGAGCTTTCACTACAAAATCGATAAGCTGTCGCTGTCAAATACACAGAACCAAATCAGAACAACCTTCCATTTTTCTTTCCAAATGAATTAGTAATCTATCCTTGCATTCTATAAAACAAGTTGGATAGAAGTTGACGAAAAACGAAAAACATAATACAGATACACAACTAAGATGGCCGAAACCAGTGGCGAAGTCAGGAATTATCGGGGGAGGGGCGAAATTTAAAAGCGTAAAAGGTTCCAAAAAATGCAGACAACCAAGTCTTTTTAGATAGTAGACAATTTCAATGTCGTTGATGACTCATAGCGTGTTCATATACTTTTTGTGCATTGCATGCTCATGGTTTCTAAGGTAAAAAAGAACAGTAATTGCTAAAGTTGACTAATTTCTCAATGTGATTAAAATATTTGATCAGAAATTCAGAAAGCAAACAACACCAACCAACCTGCAATATGGAAACCAGATCCGGCATTCCGAAAACCGAAGAAGCACATATCAACTCCAAAGAAAATTCAATGGCGGGTCGACAAGCTTCATGGCCGCACACATTGTGAACGCAGCTCGAAACCTCGACCGGAAAATCCCTCACCTTTGCAGTATACACAAAGCTCAAGAAAACCAGAAACGCTTCATAACCCACATGCCCAAAAGGCAGCAAATCACTCATACAATACTTGGGCTTTCCTTCTTTTTCGGAATCCCCATTCTCCCGCCTGAATAACTCAGCAAAAAACTCGCTCCTCGAAGCCAAAATACATCGGTGGACAGCAACCGGAACGCCCTCGACGGTGATTTCGGCGTCGCTGTAGTCGCCGCCGGAGTCGGCCAGTAGCCGGCCCAAATTGGAGCTGAGGTTGGTGAGTAACTCGGTGGTGGGCGGCGGGTCGGAGGCGGAGGCGGAGGAGTTGGGGGTTATGGAGGCGTTGGATTTGTGGGGAGAGGAGGTGAAGCTCAAGGAGGAAGATGGGTCGGACGAATTAGCCATTAGTTAATCTGGGTTAGATTCAAACATAGAGATTACTGAGATGGATCAAAGCATGAGGATTGATGGGATAGCATAATCCAGAAGGAGGTTGAAGATGCTACTCCGCAAATAGTCAACGTAGTTCGAGTGACGATGCTTTTTTTTTTGTTTGGACAAGCGAGTGACGATGCTTGGACGTTGGTTTCCACGTCTATTAGCTCCAGGGTTTCAAGCCTAAGTAGTGATATTTCTAAATTTAACTCATATCTAGCTTTCTAATATTAAAGATTAGTGAGGAAACATGTTTGAATTAGAATAGGTCTATTAATACAACTGATATATATAGTGCGTATTCGCGACATCATTTTTTTTCATAATTTTTGACACTTTTTTGTGGTGGTCATTATGTAATGTATTTCAACGAACTGTCCATCTTCTACAATAGCATTTATAGATTATCCTTGCAAAAAGTTAGACAAATCTCAAACTATCAAGACATTTATTTGTAGTGAAGAAAATTAACGAATACTGTTCTACAACAAAAATTCTAAACTTTTAATCCAACAGTTATATTGTTTCAAATTTGGTTGATTTTAGTAGGATCTTGAGAGATGATTTAAATGTTAAACGGTACATATCATTAAAAACATTACAAAAAGGGTCTCATAAAAACATGTGCCCAAAATTATATAGAAAAGTATTTTCCCGGATCTATTGCTTTATAATTTTTTTATTTTTTAGTACATTGATATTTTTACACTAAAGGGAGAGTTTGGCAAGACCACATAATAGGCAGCCTAATTTGGTATCGAATTCGCCATCAACGAGATTCGAACCTAAACCATAGTACTGAATGACGATTTAAATTAAATTTAGACCCAAAACTTTAACCTCCATGATAATCCATCATTTCCAATAAGAATAGGTTAGTGTAAGTTCTGTGTAACCGAGGACCCATGGGTATCGAATCTGCACATGGGTCAGAGCACATATATGCCTCATTTTTGCAATTTAAAAATGATGAATAATTTTTTTTTAAGAAGAAACGAAAAATGATAAATAATTGTTTATTAATTAGGACCGACGCATTATGTAAATTTGGGATTTTTAATATTATGTACGTTGAGAAAACAAAATAAGATACTAAAACTTTTTAGCGTAAAATCTTGACCATTAAATTTTTAATTAAATTTTAACGGTCAAAGTCTAGATAAATAAGATAATCCAGAGTACTATTAGGATAAAAAATGGTTTAACTCAAAGAAATGTTTCGAGCACACATGCAGATGACCAAAGGACATGACGTCATCTAAGTCTGTTAAGTAAAAAAATTAGAGATTTGTTTGGAACTGCATTAATTTATAATGACTAAAAGTGTTTTTAGAAAAAAAATTTTGAGTTCCAAAAATATTTAAAGTACTTCCTGCAAGAATGAAAAGTTATGTGTTTCTTGCACCGTTGCACGAGGCAATAAAGTGATTTTCTAGTAATCAATTATCATTTTGCTAACGATAGATTCCGAAAGCTCTTTCAACTATTTTATAAGTATTTTCGAACGAATCCTAGATTCTTCCAACTTTTATATGCTCACTATTTTGTTGGTAAAAATGTCATCTTGTTTCTCTTAAATAGGAGTTGCTAATGCGTCCACGCTCAACATATCGAAATTGAATATTTACTAATTTGTTAAGAGCATTCTTCCTTGAACCTGAAGTTTCGAGTCTGAAAACTCCCCAAGAGAGCTTTATAAGAAAGATAAAAAGGGGTAAATGTCATTGATCAAATATCCCTACCATTCAAAATCCTCTACAGAAGTACAAAACTAGGATACTTGAACGTTCAAATAAGATACTAAAACTTTTTAGCGTAAAATCTTGACCAGTAAATTTTTAATTAAATTTTAGCGGTCAAAGTCTAGATAAATAAGATAATCCAGAGTACTATTAGGAAAAAAAAATGGTTTAACTCAAAGATATGTTTCGAGCGCACATGCAGATGGCCAAAAGACATGACGTCATCTAAATCTGTAAAGAAAAAAATTAGAGACTTCTTTGAAACTGCATTATAATGACTAAGAGCAACTCCACCCGTGTGGATTGCTCGGGGGACAGGGGAGAGGAAAGGGACCGAGGCCCGGTGGACTGTGCTCCAGCCTTGGAGAGCCCGAGGGCCGGGGGGGGGGGGGGGGGGGGGGGGGGGGGGGTGTGGGGAATCGACGGGCTTGTGGCCCGAGGGCCAACCAATTTTTTATTTTTTTGTGTCAGGCTCGTGCCCCTTACTCGCGAGTGGGGGCGCGTCGCCCGATCGGTTCAGACGGAAAGCTGCAGCTGCTGCTGCGTCGTCAGTGACCTTGGGAAGCCACGTGGCTTCCCACGGTCCGTTCGATCAAATTTCGTTTAAATACCAGTCGTCCGATCCCAAAAAAAAAATCTGATTTCAAATTAAAAAAAGAAAAGAAAAAATAGTTTAATAATTAAGAAAAGTTACCATTGTGACACGTGGCACAATCTGGAGTGTTGGAATTCAATTTTTTTTAAATCCAACCGCAGAGATTAATTATTTGAATAAAAATTAAAAAAAAATGTAAAAAATCTGCAAAAAATTCTGAAATAATTTGTAAAAAAATTCTTTTTACTTTTCTATAAATACCACTTCTTCTCCATCTACCTTACACCACAATTTCATATTTTCTCAACTACTTTCAATCAAATTCCTATCTTTCTCTCAAAGTTTCAATCCAATTTTTTTCCACAAAATGACTACTGATGCAGGTACGAATTGATCGCTTCTTGAAGATGTTGCGTTGTGCACTAGCTGGGTTGAAGTTACTCATAATTCCCTTACGAGTAATGAGATGCAGTTGCGAGAAATGTGGAGTTTAATACATACCAAATTTCTTGAGGAAATGGGTGGGACAAGAACCAAAGAATCGGTGTCCAGTCGTTGGAAATCACTTAGCCATTCCTTTAGTACGTGGAGAGATGCCTTGGCACAAGCTAGTAATAATCTTCGAAGTGGGGAAAATTATGCGGATGAGGTAAGAATATATTATAATTATTTGTTTGTATTATTATTTTGTTACCTAATTTGATTATAATTATTTGTTTGTATTATTTATTTGTCACCTAATTTCATTATTATTATTTGTTTGTATTATTTATTTGTCACCTAACATCACAAATTGGTTAAGTGATCATGAATAGGGTACTTTTTGTAATCAGAGCCCATAATTTTTCAATCACTTTGGGTTGTAATTTATTATTTATGTTGTTTCCAATTTATTGAAGTTAGTACTTTATTTAAAGTGAGAGTACATTTATTTAATTTCGTAATATATTTATACTAATAATAGAATCTTTATTCATCAAATTGTTCACGTATAATGAAATTATAAAACACACCAAATGGAATTAAAAAACACACCAAATGAAATTACATAAACACACCAAATAAAATTACATAAACACACCAAATGGAATTAAAAAACACACCAAATAAACTCACTACAAAAAAACACACCAAATAAAATTAAATAAACACACCAAATACAAACAAACATACTAAATAAACTTAAGTATCTTCAGCTTGTTTCAATGCCCACTAGTGCTCTATCAAGTCAATTTGTCGAGCATTGTGCATAGATGACCTTTGAAGTGCAGTATATCATTGAATGACTCTTTCATTGTAACGTCCATCCCTTTCTAATGGCTTGTGTTGCACGGGTTCTTCGGTGGCATCATGCGCACAATATATCTGTGTTCTTGAATTGTTCATCGTGTCTGGCTCTGGCTCATATTCATCAATCGCATCATAATCGAACTCATCTTCCACAATCATGTTGTGAAGAATGACGCACGTCATCATGATGGATCGAAGTGACTCTACATCGAACATTCTGGCAGCACCCATGACGATCGCCCAACGAGCTTGGAGGATACCAAAACAACGCTCCACATCCTTCCTACACCCTTGTTGACAGCTTGCAAAGTGTTTTTCCTTTGCACTTCGCGGACGTGGCACTGTTTTGACAAATGTTTCCCACCGTGGGTAAATGTTGTCAGCTAGGTAGTATGCCCCGTCGTACCTACGTACGTTGACAACGTACTTGACTTTTGGTGCCTTTCCTTGCAGGACGTCGTTGAACACTGGAGATTGGGCAAGGACGTTGAGATCATTTTGAGCCCCCGGAACCCCGAAAAAGGCGTGCCATATCCATGTATCAAAAGATGCCACCACCTCCAAAATGATAGATTTTGCTCCTTTTCTATCCCCATGTGCGCCTTGCCATGCACTTGGACAATTTTTCCACGTCCAGTGCATACAATCGATGCTACCTATCATCCCAGGAAAACCTCGCATCTCGCCCTTCTTCAGAAGCCTTTGCAAGTCCATGTCAGTAGGTTTTCGGAGGTACTCTGCGATGTACAAAGATTCGACTGCTCGGCAAAACCTCATCAGGGCCTCAAGAATGGTTGATTTCCCCATCCTCGTTATCTCATCCATTTGGTCTGCAGATGCTCCATACGTAAGCATTCGCAACGCAGCAGTGATTTTTTGCTCAGGCAGGAGACCCATAGCACCCCAACAATCCTTCTTTTGCACAAAGTAAGAATCATGGTTGCAAACATCAGTCATGATTCTGTTCAACAAATGTCGTTCCATTCTAAAACGACGTCTGAAGTACGTATCAGGAAATGCACTGTGATGGACAAAGTAATCGTCCAACAGCTCTTCACCCCGTCGTTGCCTGCTTTTATCAAGGTTTCTGGAACGGCTGGGCCTGCATATCTGAGCAAAAGTCTGGTTGACTCGACGGGGAATGTGAGGCTCTGGCCATTCTTGCTTCGTCATCTCTCCTTGTACACTCTTCATCCTCTTCCATCTCATTTTGGGCTATCTGAAGGTTGAACATTCCTTCAGATTGGTTAAACAATTCTTCCTCTTGTTGATCGAGTTCCTACATCATCCTTGATGATGAAGAAGACATTGTAAAAGGATGGACGATGAAGAAGAAGTATAAACTATGAATAATGAGATAGAGATGTTGAGAAAATTGGTGTGAGATTTGTGAGGATGAAGAGTGGATTATATGGACGATTCAGAAAGGATTGGACTGTAGATAGGGCCACGAGGCATGCCGTCATTCGTTAAAAATCTGATTGAAATCTATCCTCAAAGATTCTGAAAAGATAACGACACGTGGCACGATCGTATTGGATAAAAATCTTATCGAAATCGATCTCCAATTATTATCTTTTCGGATAATGACACGTGGCGCAATTTCAAACGAGTTAAAATCTGATCGAAATCTATCATCAAAGATTCTGAAAAGATAACGACACGTGGCACGATGACATTGGATAAAAATCTTATCGAAATCATTTGCTAAATAATTGTTTTTTTGGATAAAATGACACGTGGCGCAACGAGAATGATTTAAAAATTCTTATCCGAAATTACAAATAATTTTATTTTGTATTATTTAAACAAACAAAAAAAACTAATATTTTAATTGCCTATTGCCAGGGGGAGGGCTCCAAGGGTGGAGATGCAAATGACAATTACTGTTCATTAATGGTAGTTACTATTCATTAAAGGCAGTTACTGTTCAATAGGGTGGATTGAATAGTGGATTGCCAGGAAGGAGGGCTCCATGAGTGGAGTTGCTCTAAAAGCGTTTTTAGAAAGAAAAAAAATTGAGTTCCAAAAATATTCAAAGTAATTTCTGCAAGAAGCACCAGCTATGTATTTCTTGCAAAAAGCAATAAAGTGATTTTCTAGTAATCAATTGTCATTTTATTAAAGATTGATTCTGAAAACTCTTTCAACTATTTTATAGTTATTTTCGAACGAGTCCTATATCCTTCCAACTTTTATATGCTCACTATTTTGTTGGTAAAAATGTCATCTTGTTTCTCTTAAATAGGAGTTGCTAATGCGCCCATGCTCAACGTATCGAAATTGAATACTTACTAATTCGTTAAGAGCATTCTTCCTTAAACCCGAAGTTTCGAGTCCGAAAACTCCCTAAGAGAGCTTTATAAGAAAGATAAAAAGGGGTAAATGTCATTGATCAAATATCCCTACCATTCAAAATCCTCTACAGAAGTACAAAACTAGGATACTTGCTAGTTTGTGAAGTTAACAGACCAACTCAGAGCTGCCCAGTGGCCAACACTTACCTACGCTCTCGTCAGTAACCTCGAAAAAAATTGTTCCTATTTCGAAGGCTTATTAGGTACAAATTTACACGCCTTCACAACTTCCTAACCTTCTGGTTTGTGCCAAATTTTCTCGGAGAGGACGAGGAGGATGATGAAGACAACCCGGAGAGGTTCAACTCAGCCTTGTCTTTGGTGAATGCTTTTTGTACTTCCTCCTTTAGCTCCATGAAACGCCTCCTCTTTACCTTCTGCTCATCAGAGGAGCCGGACTCGAGGAAAAACAATTCAGGAAGGTCGTCCTCGATGAACTTGTCCAGGACTTCCGAGCAATGAGGGAAATAGCATCTACCCAAACGGACTGCCACAATACGAAAAAGCTTAGAACAAATGACTAAATATTATGTAATTGAAACCGCAGTAACGGATAAAAGCATGTGTTTATGATTTACCGGTTTTCGTAAGGGCTTCCAACCTAGAGTGGAGTCTTTTGTTCTGCACTGTGGGGGTCTCATTTAAATCAACCTCCATCAGATTCCCGCTTGAGCCTTTCGATGACAATGGCTTAGCAAACTCGGGCGTTGTCTCCGTATGGGCAATGACCATGGCTAGCTTGGCCTCCGCAGGAAATAACAATCGGGCAATTGCCACTGCAATAACAAGTGCAAGATGTCGCGCCAGAGAATCAGAGACGCACTAAACCAATCGAAGGAAGAAATATGTAGGCAAAAGGTTGAAATTCAGGTGTTAAAATAAGAAGACCACACATCTACAACCAACATTTTACCAAGAGAACTTCGCAAAATAAAATTGGAAGAATATAATACTGGATAATGCCTTTTGTTTTGCAAGATATGTCGACCATCGTTGATAAAATGCTATTTGTTTTGCAACATTTACCTCTGTTCTCCAGGTTCAGCAACTCCATGTGCAGATCATCAGGCATTATTTGGGAAGATATAGATGTATCTCCAGCCATCGGATTCCGCCGCATTTCCCTCTCTAGAACATCAATGCATATTCGGTCTTTGTTTGCTTCTTGCCCCTGCTCTGTTTTTAAATGGTAATCCTTTGGTCTTGTCAACCTCCGGCAAATACTAACAGCACTCTGACCATCTGATGTTAGCTCCGACGCACGAGCTCCTTTAGTGAGAAGCAATACGATAATTGATGGCTCCTTGCGCATGACAGCAATGTGAAGCACTGTATAACCCCGAGAATTCCGGAGGTTAACATCAGCGAGACCCAGAGCAAGCACTTCACTCACAACCTTAGGATCGCAGTAAGCTGCAGCATAATGAAGAGCATTTGCTTCGTCTAGCGTTATATTAGACTCCTTCAAAAGAAGTTTCACAAGTTCAACATCATCCGAGTCCAAAGCCTTATGTATTCTCCGGATTCTCTTTTCACGCAAGGGATCCACAGATGGCAAGTTTGAGACACAGTCCTGCTGAGGTTTGCGGCGAAGAACTTTGATTTTCTTCACAACCTCATCAGGAAGTCCCTTCTCAATAGAGATATCATCAATATCCGATCGTGCCACTCTCTCTATACACTGAGCGATGAGCTGATTCAACTGACAATGGAAAGCAACCATGAGAATTGGGATAACATTGTCCGGCAGAGCTTTCCCAACAAAATTCAGAAGGCGCCGCTGCCAATGCATAGACAATCAAATCAGAACTATTTTCCATTTATATTACCAAAAGAATGAGTAATCTATCATAACATTCATAACTAAGTTGGATAGAAAATGCCCCCCAAAAAGTATATTGGTTTACGAATTCATGAACTCATAGACTTGACTAACAAAAATCTGCTCACAGATTCAAAATAACAGAAGACCAACCTCGAATATCGACACCAGATCGGGCATTTGGAAAACGGAAGCAGCGTACATCAGTTCCACAACTAAATTAATAGCAGGTCTACATGCGTCATGGGCACATACATTGTGAACGCACGTCGACACCTCCATCGGAGAAGGCTTAAGCTTTCCGGTATACACATAGCTTAAGAAAACCAAGAAGGCTTCGTATCCAACATCCCCGTAAGGCAGCAAGTCACTCATAGAGTACTTTGGCCTGCCTTCCTTCCCAGAAGACCCCCTTTCTCGCTTGAATAGCTCGCGAAAAAAACTACTCCTAGAAGCCAATATACATCGGTGAACACCAACAGGAATCCCCTCAACGACGATATCAGCATCACTAAAATCGCATCCAGGATCAACCAACAGCTGCTCCAAACTGGAACTAAGCTTGGACAAACTGATTACTTCAAGATTTGGCACCGATTCGGAGCCCGAACACGATACGTTGTGGCTTATCGAACCATTTGACAAAGGGGATGAGCAAGTAAAGCTCAAAGAGGATGATGGTTCAGCTGAATAAGCCATTGATCAACTTCAGACCCAAAAGTATCGCCTAAGGACGTATCGACGTCAAGCGTAATCACATATTGCTTGAAGAATACGATCCCCAAAGCTGTCTAATTCCTCGATCACAAGCTACTGCTCTCAAAATATTATGATTCTTCTGACTGATATGGTCAAGAAAACCTCCAAGCAAAAGTGCTTTCCAGAAACGAAAAGCGAGATAAGCAGATTACTGAACGGAAGGGGATGATCCAATACGATCACAGAATTAAAGTTTACAACTTTAACACAAAATCCAAACCTGTCATAAACTGTGATTTTGCTCTTCAATTTTTAAAGGTAAAATCTAAAACACGAAACTAGAATCTTGATGCTCAAGATCTAATTAGAACAATACAAACCAGTTTTTTGCATCAACGATATTCTATGCTGTAATTTTTACACTGCACAAAACAGAAACTTTTGTAGTTTTCCATCAAATCCCACCTGAATTTCAAAACCCAGAACAACATAAACAAAGGAAAACAGCAGGATCAATCTTAGAAAAATTGCAGCAAACACAAAGCCCGAAAACGAGAAGAATCAAACCTTCGACCATCTCAACCAGAAGAACACTCACAGATATCAAATCCCAAGATTGGCAGAGAGGGGGAGAGCCAAAAGGGTAGGAATCAATTCAGCGAAACAGAGTCAGAAAGTAGAGAGAGAAAGAGGAGAGAGAAAGAGAGAGAGGTGAGAAATTTCGTTAGGGGGAGATGAAGTCGCTTTGGTGACGATTGAGATGGCATCAGCCATCCCAGCTGGGGTGAGATGACGCAGACAGTGTCGTCATCCATTCGGTGGAAATTAATGGGAGCTTTTTGTTTTTGTTTGCAACTTGCAGTGAGGAAAAACGGAGAGCCATCGTAGGCACAGTAGTTTATTATTTTGGTTTATCTTTCGCTTTCTTTTGTGAGTTGGGAGTGAGAGAGAGAGAGAGATGGATAGAGAGATTTGGTGTCGGCCATAGTTGCAATACCTTGTGATTCAAAGGCAAAGTTGTCATCTTTTTCTTTATTTTAAAGGCTAGGATGATAAGCATCTGGCATTTTTTTGACTGGTTCCATGAGAAGATATGCTGATATACTCTTTTGTTCTTTTGACAATTTACCAAACAAAAGTTACTTGCAGCGGGAATGGACTACATGTCGATTCCTATCGAAAATTCCATCAAAACGAATCACGTGTCACAAACGTAACTGTTTTTAGGAGCTCTTCGTTACTTTGGGATTTTAGATGATTTGGGGATAAAAATTGCGGTTACAAAAAAAATAAGTAAATCAAATAAAGTCAACAAAATTATGTCGAGCCGAAGAGATTAGTCAGTGTTTGGATAAAAAAAAAAAAGAAGAAGGAAGAGATTAGGCAGTGTATTTCTCACTCCAAGTCACATAAGCCTTAAGAGGCGACCAAAATTTGTCTCTAAATATGACCCACGTGTGTTAACATGTGATGCTTTTTTTCTTCATAAAATTTATGATAAAAATTGACATAAGTAATGATATGATATACCCCGACTGATGAAGGTCGAAGCATGTTGGCCGTCACCGTGAGGTGACGTAACCATAAGGGTAAGTGATGTGAAAAAGTGACTAATGAAAACTAAACTAAAACTAATTTAAATTAAACAGTGAAAGAGTACGCAGTCATGGGAAGAACCCACTACAATTATTCAGAGCATAATAGACAGTACGACTACAGTAAAGTAGTCAAAGTAGCTAAAGTATACTAATTACACAACAGTGGATAAGTTCATACTTCTAAACAGAGATAATGTCAGAAGTGTCGAAGGTCTCTCGAATGCCACGAAGAGTGCAGCTATCTAGGTCATGGAGTGGCGAAAAATAAAGTTGGGTGGGTCATCAAAACAAAGTTTGTAAGAAAACCTTTATTTTCGAACATAGTAACCCCTCGCTGTAAAACAAGTATAGTTTCCTTAAAACATACTACGTAAGTATGTAAACAACAGTACAACAACAATATAACCAGAAATATGTCAAGTCATGATATATCAAATGCCGCAGTAATATAATCATGTGATAATCAAGTATAACTAAGTGCTCATCCATCTAAGCTGACACATGAGTTCGTACAAATAATTTTTGACACGAACATGACTGGGTGTAATCAATACGCTCTAATACTACGATCACGTGAAGGTTGGTGCAGAAGCATGGTCACATACGAGTCGGAATTGCCTAATGCAATTTGTATGACAGGACTGACACCTAACTTGGATCCAAGGCGAGCGAACGGTGTTGATGTGAACATACATGTGAAGTACTGGCCCAGGCCCTAGGGCAGAGTACTAACACTGGGGTGCATCAAGATGAGCATGTACAAATATGTATGAATGTCATGACAATAATATCCCAACCATTTAGCAGCATTGATCACAATTAATATCTAGTGTTCTAAAAATCGGGCTAGGCGGCTGCCTAGGCGCTGGGCGGCGGTTCACCGTCGTGATTACACCAAAATCATTGCAAAAATCGGCTGGGTATTAGGCGGCGCTTAGACGGACACTAGGCGGTCCCTAGGCGGACTAGGCGATTCTGTCATTTAGAGTAACCCCAGTGCTTTCCTCCATGCTTTCTTTCTTCCTTCACACAAGATTTTGATGAGGATAGAGAAAAACAGTTTTGGAATTGCAGAGTATTCCGAATTGACGAAGGTGGTGATGATAATGCAAAGGATTCTGAATCACCCATCAAGCCAGCTGGTAAGAGTCGTGGTAGAAAAGGTGCTTCGGCACGACCAAATGGTGGAAGAGGCAGGGGCTGTGGACTCGACGAATTTATGAACTTTGGAGAACGGAGAGATTTAGGGTTGTTTTAGTTGGGTGGGACGACTGGAATGGTTTAATGCTTTGGAATAATCTTTAATTGATTACAACAAGTGGACAACTGGGATGAGTTAGGGTTTTTTTTAGTTAGGTGGGAGGCCTGGAATTGGTTACAAGGCCATTTTTATAAAGGAAAACTAATGAAAAGGGCTTGAAAACTTTGAGTTTTAACGATAAGGACAAAATAAAGGGTAAAGTGAATAGTACCAGGTTTGACTTTTTAGTGTAAAAATGTGGTTTTTCGTTAAAGTGAACAGTACCGCAGACTTTTTGTTAAAACTCCCTTTTTATAAATGAAAAAAAAAGAAGCCCAACAATGATTAAAACAAGGCCCAATATATTATATTCATATTTTTTTAATATATATATATACAAGTATAATTTTTTTTAGGTGTAAATAAACACTTATTTACAAGATATATAATAAATTTACATAAATCCACCTAGGCCGCCTAGGTGCCCACCTAGCGTCCTAAGCGCTAGACCCCTGTCCGCCGCCCGACTAACACCTAACGTTTTTTAGAACCTTGTTAATATCACAATAACGATACTTGGCAATATAAGCGTAAAAATGAAGTAAATACACATTTATGGAAACTATAACTATGTATATGTATAAAAATAAACTGCCCACTCACAAATACGTCGTCGGATCGTAGCCCCTGAGCCTTGCTTGACCCCTCAAGTCCTCGGGATATGTTTCCCCTATATGTGAAATAACTATTTTTAAATTAATTAAAACACATATACGGAAACTCAAATAAAACCCCCATAGTTTGCTCAAACCTAGGGTTTAAATACATGAAATCGATCTACTTGACGTCATGGGCCTACACAAATTTTCAGAAATTTTTTGAACGCCGGACGCGCCGGCTATGGCACAGCCACACGCCCCGACCACGCGTTGGCAGAGCTGACGAAGGCCTAACGGCCGTTAGAAATATTTCGTTAAATCCTTAACATAAGTTAATGGCGTTACTTGACGTCGTTAGAATATTCCGTCGTCTTCTCTGGTGGTCCTCGCTGGTCGTCACCGTTTGAACTCGTCGAAAACTGGAAAATTTCGCCAGTCTCTGGAAAATTTTCAAACCTTTATATCTTCTTCATTTCTCAACCATTTTTCACAAAATTTATATGGAAATGAAGTTTATGAAGAGTAGAATCGCATTATACCTTTTTTGGAGTCCAAAAAGTGGGCGGATGTGGCCTGAAAAAAGCCTCGAAAGGTACGGCTAAAACTGGGACTTCTTGAAACCGAGTTGTTTCCTCATCAAAGCTTCTTCAAAATTGTCCTAGGAGGCTCGGGGAGTTGTAAGAGAGCTTCCCCAAGTCCTAAAACGCTGTGACTCGTCAAAAATACGTCGATCTAGTATTCGTCCAATTTGGACCTTCCGAGTTAGCGAGTCAAAACTCGTCCATTCTGAGTTTGGTTGGTATGGTTGTGTTTGTGGAGGTGAGATAAACACAACGGTGTGGTTTTTGGGGTCGATCTACGAACTTTGGTGCTCGTTCAAGATTGTTGCAGAGAAGAAGGAACTTCAGGAGAGAGAGAATGAAGGAGAGAGAGAATGAAGAAGAGAGAGAATGTTTTTTCCTCTTTTTCTGATTGGCTACAAGGAAGTGGGAAGGGATGGGATTGGTGAAAGGTTTGAGGGAAAATTGATTGGTGAGTGACAAAGGGAAGGCACAGGTTGAGTTAAAAAGAAAACTAGGGATAGGGTTTTTCAAATTTCCTACAGTAAAAGGAATCAGAAAATCTATCCAAAATAGTGTTTCTAACACTGATAATTTAATACACACGCTTGTGCAAATTTACCCGTTATCCTCGTACTTCGACGGAGCGTAACTTTTACGTTACAAGTTCGTTTCGAGTCTAACACACGCTCACGCGTTCGTAGTGACGAGTACAATTTAATTACGATAGTGAGAATAATAATTTAAGAACAAATAAACACGTCCTCGTCACTTGCCGACAAGAGCATAATTGTCAATTCACATACTTGGGGAGAAATTACATAGAAAATTATGGACAGGTCGTCACTTGATACCCACGCTTTAAGTAGATAAATGGTAAGTTGTTAATATTTGTACATAGTCCTATATGCTATATTTGTGTGAAATCTTTTGAATGTGATAGGCAAACAATTGGGTGAAGGAAATTGTTAAAAAAACTAGTCATAATGCTACTTTTTTTCCCTAAAAAAATGTCAGTTTGTGGTTTCGTCACGACAATTTCTTTTTTGGGGATTTCACAGAGGCATTTTAGCCTTTCCTGACCACCAATGTGTGTTTCACCAGCGCCAATAATCGAATTCAAAACGTGCCGTGTATAATACGAACTTGTAATTCGTTCCTAACCACTGAGCTAACCCGTAATGGTTGGTCATAATGGTACTTTCACTCATTCGTTACTTATTTCACTTCCATATATTCATTCCCTCTCACAAAAATTTAGAAGAAAAAAAATACACTTTACATATTCCTAATCTACTCCAAAACTAAAACCTTATAATTTTTTTCCAAGATTTGAATGAACTTTTAAATCTTTCGTAGTCGAGTAAATACTAGTATATGTGACCTGATTATCATTCGCCTATATTATTTGATAGAATGAACGTAGTCAGGGATGGAGCTAATGAATCTGCCCCCACTCAAGTAATTCGTTGGTTAAGCTGCATACTGCAATTATAGATATGGACGTGTTATTCTTGAAGAAAATATGTGTCTAATATCAAGCATACTTTCATACTACTTCTACTCTATATTAAATATAGTATGAGCAAAAGTGGTCTTGTTATGTCATTCAAACTGAAAAACCCCTCCTCCACCTCTCATGTGTTAATATTTTTCTCATCAATTTGCCACTTTACACTAGTACTGAATTTTTTGTAACATTGCAATTGTGAACATCGTCATTTGATATCATTCCCATTATCATTTGGTTATAAACCATACTGTAATAAGGTCTTCTTAGTGTTTTTCAGGTTGCCCCCACTAGAAAAAATTTCTAGCTCCGTCTCTGAACGTAGTCTTACGACATGATCACTGTATCTTTTTCTTCGTACCTCTCCTGTATAGAAAGAAAAAAAAATGATGTGATCATTTGGTCAACAAGATGTACGCAAGTCGGCATTCGCTATATACATTATATACCTATACTAAAAGCCGGTGGGAAAAACACTGTTCATTAACAGTGCCCTGCCACATGAATTGGCGATTTTGCCCATACCACATGCGTTTTGTGGCAATTTAACTCCCATTTTTTAAATAATTTGTTTGTCCTGTCATTAATTTTTTAATTATTATTTTTTCTCTCTCTGTCCAACAAATGCTGTTGCTCTCTGATTGTTTTAATTTTTGGTTAGACTCTGCTTTTTGGACCTTTGTCTTCCTTTTCTTTTGCTCTCTCTATATCTCCGCCTGTCTTTCCGTTTCGATTTCGATCCGATCGTCTAAAAAGGTAGTTCGTCTGTTTTTTTATGCTATTTTCCATAAACCAATCGCACCGTTTTAGGTGCGTTGCTTCATCCGCTTCTTTATTTTCTGTTTGGATAACAAGAAATTTTTTGAATTGATTAGTGTAAAATTCAAGTCTCGGCATTTTGTACCGAGTGTTTTCTTAATTTTTTCGTACTTTGTGTATGGTTGTTTGATCTGATTTCATTTTTGGTTGCAGGGAACATTGGTCTTTGAATTTTAGGGTTTTATTGCACGAGCTTGCAAGCCATTTCTTGGTGAGGTATATAATTTATGTTTTGTTCTTAAATCTTTTTTTTAAACAAATTTTTTAATTTTTTTGGGTCCTGTTTCGTTTCTGGTTCAATTTTTTTATAAAAATACAAAAAAAGAACAATACAGATGATTAATTTTTAGGGTTTCCTTTGTCTGTTTGGGTTTTTAGTGTGGGTGTGTGATTTGGTTGTTTTTAATTTTCAGGGGGAAGTGTTCATCGTTTATGTGTTTGGATTTTTAGTGTGGGTGTATGATTTGGTTGTTTTTTTATTTCAAGAAACGTTGCAAGCTCTTTCTGATTAAGGTATATAATTTATGTTCCTCCTCTTAAATCTTTTGTTGAACAAAATTTAGAATTTATTTGGGTAGTGTTTCATTTGCGGATCTATTTTCTGTAAAAAAAATTGGTGATAATTAATTTTTGGAGTAGTGTTTTGTGTTTGGATTTTTAGAGTGGGTATGTATGATTTGGTTCTTTTTTATTTTCAGGAAGCAGTGGCTATCTTTTTTTGCGCTTTCGTATGTACGGTTCTAGGTGCCTCAGGTATAAAATCTTGAAATTGCTCACCTTAAATACACAATGCGTGCACGTGAAGTTTATCATCGAATAATCAACCTCTTCATAAGTAAATTAACGTTTTAAGTTTGTTTTTAATTTAGTTCACAAATGAATCAACCAACTTTTCATGCCCTTTTTATATTAAATTACAAAGCAATGTTGACTATATTTTGTGTATATTTTTTTTTTCATTCTTTTGATATGTATTATTCATTTATATCATAGATGATGAAGAATAAGAGAAATTTAATGCCGCTTCGGATGATAAGTTCATGTTGATGACAAGTACTATCGATGATACCGACTGTCTGTTCCTCATCTGCTTTAATGTTGCAGGTATATACATTATGCAACTGTTAATATCCATAACCAATGCAGGTTTTTAAGCACTCACACAGGTTTGTATTTCAGTGAAAAAAATCTAGGAAAAACAAAAGGAGGTTGAAAAACCCATCTACATAGTGAGTTGAAAGAAAAATTAAACTCAAGAGCTAGAGAATGAAAACTGGTCTGATGAAAAATAGGAAATCAACACATATAAGGTTTGTATCTGTGTTTTTCATTTCATGACGATTATTTCATAGTCAGTGTAAATACAGCAATAAACTGAATATAAACTGAATAAACTAAATTTGATATTTTATTTATCTATTTATTATTATCTGTGTTCAAAATCAATAGTATTATGAAATTTCTGTTTGATAAATTGTTGGTTGTTCCAGCGTTTATTTTAAATTTTCTGTAATGACTTTGCAAATTTACAAAATTTGTATTTAATTTCAGTAGCTTGAATGGAAGATGCAATTCCAACACCTATCAATCAGTTACAACCGTATAAAAAAGCAGTAAAAATTAAAGTCCTCCTATGTAGAATGTGGAGAGCGAGAATTCCAGAAACGACTGATAAATATATAGGTCTGCACTGTATACTGGTTGATGAAAAGGTGAGCAATCATTATTTAATGATCTTAAGTAATAAACATTTAGTATTGCCCATTGAAAATTTGTTAATAGTTTCAATGCATATGATCTAACGGTTCTGCTTTCTGTAAGAAACACTATCTAGGATCTGTTTGTCATCTTTAGACATTGCTTGATTTTGTATTGTCAAATGGTATATATTTTCACTCATTGTGTCTGTATAGTATATAGATATTTTTTTTAATAATATTCAGTGTTCTATTCTTTGTATCAGATTTTTTTTATACTTTAAAACAATTTTTTTTAAGTGTTAATTAAAATGGTTAATTGATAGTTACTGTTTGCCTATGCATACTCTTGCTTAGTATTTACTATGCACATGCATATTCATGTTATACTAAATATAATGTTCATTCTCATTCACTTATTTGCTGGATATTTTAACAATATTTTTTTCTTGCATTTCTTCCCATGCTGAATTGCCAACCGACGAGCAATATAAACTTAAATGGATTTTGTTTCTTCATTGTTAATCTACTGATACTAGGAAGAATTTGAGCTTTTGAACATTTTTCATATTTGACTTACAGGATCAATGTCGTTGTACACCTTTCCGCAACTGTTTGTTCTGTCTTTCTCCCTTTGTGTAAATTTCAAATTGAACTACTTTTTTTTTAACTTGAGATTTAACTGAAGTGCTAAGAACTTAGTTAAATGAAAGTTTACTGTGGTTTGATAACATTTAGGTGTTCAGTGTTGAGTGCATGATTATTAGGTCCACAATCATTGGATACATGATCTTTTATATGTTTTAACCATAATATGTTATAAAATTTTCAATCCTGCAGCAACGCAGGAGTCTGACCTCATGAACTACTTTATGTAACATAATGTACATGTTTTATTGTCGCATATTATATAGGAAATGTTCTTTTCCCATACAAACAATGAATTTGAAAAGAAAAATATTACCTACTACTACCAAGAAGGAACAAGAGAACGTTATATTTGATTGTGACTTGTGAGCACAGGACAGATATTTGCGTACCCGATCACTAGGAAATTGCTAAATGTCATATATAAGGTTTTCTAGTCAAATAGTTTCGAAATTGACATAGCTTCTTATTGGCATTTGACGATAAAAATCAATAGAAGTGGTTCTTAAGTTTGTCCACTATAAGTCATTTTGGTTATTTTATGAAAAATCTGTCGTTAAGTTGAGGGGTTGGTTTGACAAAAATATTCTTAAAAAAATAGTCGGGAGACTACATATTTACACTAGATTTGTGTACAATCGCATGTGTCAAGTGATGCATATAATCAACATTTAGTATTGGTTTGGTACTGATGTGCTTTTATAAAAAGTGGATATAAAAAAAAGCTGAGCTCAAAAAGGTGTTTGGCAAACACTTAAAAATAATTTTTTTTCAAAGTTTTGGGTGGAAAAAGCTAAAAACATGAAGCAGCAAAAATGAGTTTATTCTCACAGCACATCAAAGACAGTTTTTTTTTTTTTTTTGTCAAATTATAGCAATACAAAACCAGTCCTAAATGTGATAAATTCATTATTTGAAAGAAAAAAAATGAGATAACTTTATTTGTGAAATCCCGTCCCCGGAATTTCACTATTCTTTATGTATTTCATAATTTAAATTCGTATTTCATGTTTACGTTATCTTTATTAGTTATTTTTAATTCTGTTAATTTTGGGAATTAAATTGTTTAGTTATCGGGTTTGAATTTTCGTATTTAATTTTTAAAATTCGTTGACTGTTAGAAGTCACAATTAATGTTTTTGAATAGATCTCGAAACCAAGAACGCATAGGCGAAACCCGCTTGCGAGTCCGGATTATAATGGTATAGTTACGAACATTTGAAATTGTTTTACTAAACTATAGGTTTTGAATTAATTAAACTCCCACTATTAGAAATGAGAACCAATTAGAGGTTTGGTTTCGGCCCAATCAGGTATATGTTGTTGAAGGGACCAATCAAATCAAATAAAAAATAAAAAATAAAAAATTGAAAAGGATCAATCAGAAAAGGGGAAGGAATTGAAAAAAAAATGCCAAAGGGGAGGGGAGGCGCTGCCAAAGGGCAGCAAGAAGGAGGGGGAGAGAACAGTGTTGCGGGAGGGAAAAGAGGAAGATGGAGGGCGAATTAGGAAGGAGAACAGGGGAGGGGAAGGAGGGAGTGGAGAGGCACACAATCAACACCCTTTTTCCTTGACCCATTTCCAAACCGTGACCCGTTTCAAACCCGGTCACCCCGAGCAAATTCCTACGCATTCCCACCATTTTTTCCGGCGAATTAGGACCCCCCATCAACTGCAAAGATCATCACGCCCCTCCTCCTTAGTTGATCACCCAAAAATTCAAAGCAAATTAGGCTTTTTCATGGTGTACGGCGGTGACTGCGCCGTGGGACTCTTGGTGGCAATCCGCCAATTCTGAATGAAATAAACTCGATCTTCACCACCAAAGCACTCCTTTAGAGGTCTGAAACAAAGCCCAAACAGGTTTGGAGGTGGCGGAGCACCGGTGGTGGTCGAATCGAAGCACACCCAAAACTAGGGTTTCGGCCATTCGTGGGAAAATTCAGGTGTTTCCCCGCCTAAAACTTTCTCCCCTCGTTGAGATCTACTTGTCTGTAAAATTTGATAATTTTTTTAAATAGGTTAATTTTTCGGCGAGTCGGGGCGGCCGACCGTCACCCATTGCGACGCGTGGCCAGTAGGCTGATTCCATAATTGATATCCGTATGACGTAATTTGATTGTTGAAGTTAGTTTCATTTACGATACATTACTTGATCAAATTATGAATCGACAATCCGACCGTTGGATCGTCACCAAACCTTAATGCGTTATAGAACATAATATTTAAGGATAACAAGAGTTGACGTATCGGGAATCCGACGTACGGATCTTCCCAAATTAGATTTGAAAGTTCGTAACGTCGACCTCCACTTGAATTCGTGATTGGCGGAGATCCGACCGTTGGTTCGCGATGAAAATTTAATATGTTGGTCAAGAAGCATAATGTAGACCTTAGGATGTTACGGATCTGGAATTCGATGTGCTGATCTTCCGGATTAAATTATGTAGCGATGTGGATCCTAATGTTGACCGAGAATTAACTTTTGGTCAACATGTCTCGAAACGTTCTAAATACTAAAATTAGTACTACGGGAGATTAAGTGAAGTCTAGTGGGCCTACATTGGTTAGAGAGTGACTTGAATATATGTGATATGGTTATTACCTTAATTTCTTATATTAATATCGTATGTGAATATGTCTTGGTCTTATAAATGTGATTTGTATTGAAATGTGATTTTTATATATTAGCCATAGGCTTATGTTTATTAAACATGATTTGGCTTATGTACTGATGATGATTGTGATATATATGTGTTTAATTATCTTTTTAGTAATGTGAATGATAAGTAAGATAAATGTTACGACAATGTGACCCTAGAGTCATATTAGAAGTATTCTATGGAACTTATATACTTGTGTGACATATTAGTTGGTGGCCATGAGAAGTTGATGACGTAGGTGACTACGTTGTAACTCATAGGGGTTGAGGTGTTGATAGGTTGTGTGTTGAATTTACTGCACCATGTAGCAGTTGTACATGGATGGTCCTGCTTGGTATCTCCGTGTTGGGGGACCATAAATATTTCAGGGGTGATCATGCTTGGTATATCTGCGTTGGGTGATCTCCGCATGCACGATTAGACTATGCTTATGGTCTGGCTTGGTATATCCGTATTGGGGGACCATACGCATTCTAGGAGTGATCATGCTTGGTATATATGCGTTGGATGATAGATCTATATGATACAGTCCTGCTTGGTATATCCGCGTTGGGGGACTGTTAAGGGTGATCATGCTTGGTATATCCGCGTTGGGTGATCACTACCTAGAGTTAGGATACAGTCTTGCTTGGTATATCCGCGTTGGGGGACTGTTAGGGGTGATGATGATTAGTTGTACTTGGTACATATGAAATAGGTGATCATAGTTTAGTTGGATTCTGTTGAGTGGTCCAGAATCCTTGTTATTGCTCATTTCCATAAGGTTGGTCTAGAACCCTACATTCGTGTGACTGGAAATTACCCACAATATACCTTATGAAGATAAATTAGAATTACCATGTTTATTACTTATAATTCAAGTATGGAATTATAAAGAGTTCCTTAATTAAATTCAGGAAATTATATGTTATTTCGTTGATTGATTAATGTAGTTAGATGTTAATATCGGGCATCTTTGATTCATGGAATTGATTAATTGACGTGATTGTGGAATGACGTTGAGTATAATTGAGATTATTATGATTAGATTAGTTGATTAATGTGACTTGAGAATAACACTGTGCTTCGTTGGTTCTTTGATATGTTACATACTATGATTTGCGGTATTATGTGAAACAATGATTTATATGATGGATGAATTGGAAAGCATCTGTGTGAGAATGGCTTACTTGCGTGCATAGAAAGATGATAATTGTTGTTTGGTGTAAGGTTGATGTGTAGTATGGTGCTCTATGATTTTCTGTTAGAAGTATTTTACGGAAAGATTAGAGTTTGACGAATGGTGAACTACGAATGGCTTGATCCCTTTTGAGGGTACATAGGTAGTCTAACAAGAAGCTTAGATGCAGCCATAAAGTATAAGAAAAATTATCACGCAATTAGAATCTTGAGTTGTGCATTGTCCATATCCCGGAGGCGGGGTCTGTGAGTTATACGGGTATTCGGTAACGTCACGTGTCGATCCTGGACGTATGTCGGGATCGGGGCGTGACATTATTAAGTGACGTGGCATTACACATGATATACAAAAAATGAGATAAATTCATTAATTGACGTGACACTAATACTGTTTTTGTAACACATAGCTTGCCACATCAAATAATACACAAATATAGTACAAAAATATGATCTCTTTAGCATTAATAATATTATTTGTAATAATAAAAAAAAATCTTAAACAACATCTTTTATATGATGTGCAAACCCTTTGCCAAGACTAAATTGAAAGACTTTGATGAATATTTTTTTTTTCCCAACTTTGTTGGCATATCTTTATTTAACAAATTAATGAACGATGTTAAGCAAATTCTTTATTCGGCTGATGTCATAACTTCCCTTCAAAAAACCCGGCCGGACATCGACTCTCCCTTCAGCCCGAACCGAAAACTTAAACGGTCTAAACACGGAAACGTCGGGCTGAACCGGTTCGTAAAAAGTAAAAATTTGGAAGGTAACATTAGTCAATTTAGTAAAGAACAAGACGTGCTAAAAGGGACTAAACCAAAGAACAAGACAAGAGAGAGAGAGAGATGGAGAAATAAGAGGAGGAGGAGACAACAAACAAAGCCACAAAGTGCCGATGAATCATTTGAGTCATGAGCTTCTGAGGGTGTTACCTTGTGTTTTTGTCTGAACTATTTTGTATATTTCTGTTGTATTCTTCTTACTTTCCCTTTTGCATGTGACATGAACCATTTTTCTCCAACCACTAGGCAACATGTTACACATATGTCATGCATTATCATCATAATCAATCGATCAATCTAACTTGTAACAATGGTCAAATGGTCAAACATGCATTATTGCTTGGATGTATATTGAATAAGACTTGTTTATCTTATACAAATAGTTTTTAATTCTTGACTGTGTAATCGGATAAATTAAAGATGATTAAAAATAAAAATTAACAAAGATATGTGAAGGTAAAAAAAAATGTGTGAATAACATTATCTTATTAAATAATAAGGAAATTACAGTTTATCACCTCAACTTTCGGTCACATAACAATGACATACATTAACTTACGAGTTGCAATGACAAAGACCTCTGGTAATCAATCCGTCAAATTTACCGTTAAGTAATGACGTGATAAATGTAAGGACCATGTTTTACTGTCAATTGTGCCATATAAACAAAGGGTGTGATATTCACACACCCCATTTTACTTTTCACATACTCTTCTAATTTTCGACCGTCGGATCGAATAAATTGAAGAAAATCAACGGATAAAAATTAACAAGAGATGTGTAAGAAGTAAAATAAGGTGTGTGAATAGCACACCCCTAAACAAAAATGGTTTTTTACCAAAAAAACAAAAAGATAAAACTCGTTTTACACCAAAAAAGTTTAATAAGAAAGAGTGGGCCCCACACCCTACCAACCATCCATCTCACCACTCTTCCACCTCCGTCAATCCACCCTCTCCCCTTCCTTAACCACCAAAACCACAGCCCCGCGGCTCCTCCTGCATTTCCAGTTCTAACCGAAACCCACAATTCATATTTAATATTTTTGCTTCGATTTCAAATTTCAATCGAAAAATAGCATAATCGAAGCTTTCCCAGATGGTGTTTGGTCCTCCGATTTCGTGCTTTTGGAGGCTTTAGTGGTCGAAGAAAAGCTCGACGATGAAGCTTGGGCGGCTAGGAGGAAGAAGTTGTTCGGCGGGTAATTGGGTCACTGGAGAGGCAAACGGCGGGGAATTTCCGGCGGCTGATGTTGTCGGAAAGTATAGAAAGGGCGTGGCTGTGGCTGGGATTGTGAGGGGGTGACGGAGGGGAGGGGAGGGGAGGGGAGGGGGGGGGGGGGAGGGTGTTGTGTACAAGATGGTAGGTGGACGTACCTTATTACTCGGTAAATAATATTATGTTCCACCTTATTACTCAGGGTAAATAATATTATGTTTCGTGGTTTTCAACATTTAGTATATCAAATTATGTTTCGTGGTTTTCAACATTTAGTATATCAAATTTTTTTCGTCCTAGAGTCATACCTAAAGTGTAAATTTTGGGACAGTCTCATACATCCATTAGTCAAACTGTTAATTCTCCCGTTAAGTGATGACGTGGCGCCCACGTGGACAATGACTGAACGCCACGTGTTATTAAAAATATTAATTTGAAAAAAAAAAAAAGAAGAAGGTTTTTTTTTTTTTTTTTCCTTCTTCTTCTTCTTCCTTCTTCCTCCCAGATTTTTGTTTTCTTCCCAGATTCGTTTTTTTTTTCTTTCCCTTATTCTTCTTCATTCTTCTTCTGCGATTGCAGATTCGTTTTTTTTTTTTTTTCTTTTTCTTCTTCCTCCTTCCTCCTTCTTCCTTCTTCCTTCTTCCTTCTTCTTCTTCTTCTTCTGGGTTGCAGATTCCCAGATTCGTTTTTTTTTTCGTCTTCCTTCTTCTGCTTTTGCAAATTCGGCTTTTTTTTTTCTTCTTCTTCTTCCTTCTTCCTTCTTCCTTCTTCCTTCTTCTTCCTTCTTCTTCTTCTTCTGGGTTGTAGATTCCCAGATTCATTTTTTTTCTTCTTCTTCCTCTTCCTTCTTCTTCTGCGTTTGCAGATTTGCCTTTTTTTTTTTTTTTTTTTTTTTTTTTCAAATTAATATTTTAATATTTTTAATGACACGTGACGCTCAGTTATTGTCCACATGGGCACCACGTCATCACTTAACGGGAGAATTAACAGTTTGACTAACGGATGTATGAGACTGTCCCAAAATTTACACTTTAGGTATGACTCTGGGACGAAAAAAAATTGATGTACTAAATGTTGAAAACCACGAAACATGAGGGTAGTAAACAGTCTTTTACCCATAATATTTTATCACCTCAACTTTTGATCACATAACAAATTCTTACCCCATTTTTTCAACATTTCAATGTCACTAGTCAATTTATGAATTCATTACAATGTCAAATCTCTGTAAATTTTTTTATTAATTTCAGCGCTAAATGATGATGTGGCAAATATATGATCCAATTTCTTGAATGTTGCAGTAAGTCGTCGAGAGAGGATCCTCGCATGATCCTTTTTGTGAGGATCCTCGCCGAATCCTTTTGTGAGGATCTTGGGGATCCTCTAATCACATCTGTTCATTGTATATCGTATGATCAGTTTTCGTTAGATAATATTTATATTTAATTTTAAATTAAAAAATTTAAAATGATTTCTGATCGCACGATGTAAGATAAACAAATGTGATTGGAGGATCTCTAAGATCCTCACAAAGAGGATCCGGCGATGATCCTCATTCTAAGTTGCCTCCATATGCACAAGTAATTTCTAATTGTTGATGTATGTGGGATTCATAATGAATAAAATTAAGGCAAAGTTTTCCTGATAGACACATGTGACCCATTCACACTACCAAAATTATAACGAATAGATAGGTAATTTATTTTATCTCACTTTAAATTTTTGGGAGATGTAAAATGTCGACTACAAAGAAAGATGCAAATTTAGGATCTCACTTATTTACATCTTCCAACGAAGATGAAAAATTTACATTCGATCATTCGAGAGCTTTCTGGTAAAAAACAAATGTATTTTCCATTATAAATGCTCTTAATTAGCAGCTCACATCTTGTACCTAATACCAAAAGATATGCTACTTATTTTTGTTTAATATCAAAGTTAATGAAATAAAATATCAAAAATTGCGGATGTAGGTTAAGTCAGTTAATTAAAACACTATCCCCTTAGGTTAAGTCAATTAATTAAAACACTATCCCTCTCTTTGTACCTAAGTTTAAATCTCCATCCCAAAAGATTAGAATATTTTTATTGTATAGTTTGAAAATAATAATAATAAAAAATAAAAATAAAAACTCTTTCATTTTCCTAAAAAGAAAAAAGTTTTGCATTAAAAAAAAAAAGAGTTAAAAATAAACCCGGTCCAAACCCAAACTGGTTCAGATCCCGACCGTTACAATAAACGGTTAAAACTTTAGAAAGGGACCGGGCAACGCTTGAGTCCAGTCTTTGCAGGGCCGGTCCTGAGTTTTTGGGTGCCCGGTGCGAAAGTTCAAAATGTGCCCTTTTTTATTACGAAAATATATGTTTAAAAAAAATAATATTTAACGAGGGCTGGAACCCAGTCGAAGCTGGGGGGCTAGGCCCTCACGCCCAAATTATATTACTTGAGAAAATATACAACGGGAGGGACATAGTACCTAAACCCCGACAATAAAAAATACAATCATATACAACCATTCCTAGCAAAGCTCCTTGAAATTTCAACCTTTAAGAAATTGTCTTCTAGCATTTTTTGAAGCAAAATCATCAATTATATCATCATACTCCAAGTCTTCAATCTCATCCTTTTCAATGCATAAGATTGCTAATCCATTTAGCCTATCTTGAGTCATAGTGGTCCGCAAGTAAGATTTTAATAATTTCAATTTTGAAAAACTTCTTTCTGCAGATGCCACGGTCACAGGTACAGTCAACAGTACACGATAAGCAATCATGACATTAGGACACATGTCAGTTTCTTTTACAAAGTTTGCTATTTCCATGGATGTCCAAGGGTTATTAGAGAGAAATGCTTCTTCAGGTAACATCATTTGCAACACCTGTAATTCGGAACATAAGTCGGCTCCATCTACATCCATGTTATTTCCATGTTTCAAATGTGCTTCAAGATTCATACAATTTTCTTTTAGCTGTTATATTATATATTATAAAAACACTAACACATAGTCTAACATATACAAATTGATAAAATTGAACCTAAATATTGGGTTTGAAATGAAGTCAAATAATTCAATTAATCAAGAATTCAATTCATCCACAACAACAATTTTATACATCAATTATCATATAATTATATTTCTATGTCACTTGCAAAGTTTTATATTAAATTATGAATTGATAATTCAAATTTTAAAAAATTAGTTACCTCAAAACTCAAAAGGGTTGGTGATGAGTGAATGCACTTGTAGTCAAATTCTAATACCCAATTGAATGGTGTTGTGCTGCTGTCTGTGCAGCTGTGTGCATCTGTGCTGTCTGTCTCTGTCGGCTGTTGCTGCTCACAGCTTGCAGACCTCACCCACCCACTCCAAGTCCAAGGCACGGCAGCAACAAAAAAGATGGGGATTTTGGAAAAGGCACATCAGCTGCACAGGAGATTGGGAACAAAAAAGATGGGGGATTTTGGAAGTTAGTGAGTGGGGATTTGGGGGGGGGGGACCGAAAGTGGGGATTGGGGATTGGGGGAATCAGATAAACAATTAGAAATTAGGGTTTATGGGACCAAGTGGTCCCTGCCGAGTGTATGTACAGTATGACTTTTTTTTTTTTTTTTTTTTATATCTAGTTATTTGGATTTTTTTGGTGCCCCTTCAATTTTTGGGCCCTGGACAGTAGCCCTTGTGGCACTGGGCCAGGGCCGGCCCTGAGTCTTTGTCCTCGTTTCTGTATCCATCTTTCAACTGTTTCTCTTGTAATAGCTAAAAATAGCTGTCTTTTTTGTATCATCTGGTTTTGAAGGAATGTCAGTGAAGGAGAAG
This sequence comes from Cotoneaster glaucophyllus, assembly GCA_036320875.1. Classification (NCBI taxonomy): domain Eukaryota; kingdom Viridiplantae; phylum Streptophyta; class Magnoliopsida; order Rosales; family Rosaceae; genus Cotoneaster; species Cotoneaster glaucophyllus. Next base: position 8,219,654 of record CM070066.1, read on the forward strand.
CTTTTCAAAAGCACTTCTTTCCTCCAATCCCGAATCCAATCATCCCCCGAAAAATGGCTTCCTTGAAGGAGTTGCTCACTGAAGAAAAAGTCGAACTCGAAAGCAAAAGGTACCCGAAAGGCCTGAAACCATTCAAGTACAGAGAAATATATGAATCTACGGCTCTTCTGCTGCCTATACACATCTGCCATGAATGGAAAAGTTGCGATTTTTGGGACCACAAGGCTCCTACGCGAAAAGGGTCGTCGAGAAGGGTGAGTACGACTTCGGAGAGGTTGAATTCCAAGTCATTGGTTTCGGAGAGTTCGAGGACTAGTGAGCCTGCTGCCATTGATGAAGTTGCCACTAGAGCTGTGGTTTCTATACTTAGCGGTTACGTAGGGAGGTACGCGAAGGATGAGGCTTTTCAGGAGACAATCCGCGAAAAGTGCAGGTCTTGCTTGGTGAGGAAGAAAAAGGATTTGGATAATGGGATGTTGGGAAACTTGGAATCGGGTATTGAAAGTGTTGAGAAGTTGGTGGAAGATCAATGGTCGACGAAGAAGGAAGTTAGGGCGAAAACAGTGAAGAATTTGATTCGGGTTTTTAACGTTGTTGGTTCCTCAAATTCTAGCAATTCTCATATTTCTGCTTGTGCTCAGCTTTACTTGTCAATTGTTCACAAGCTTGAGAAAAATGACCAGCTTTCGTCGAGGCACTTGCTTCAAGTGTTCTGTGATTCGCCGGGTTTGGCACGCACACATTTGCTTCCTGATCTTTGGGAGCATTTGTTTCTTCCACATCTTTTACATGTGAAGGTTTGGTATGCCAAGGAAATGGATGCTCTTTCGAGCTCAGAGGACGGCGAGAAGGACAAGAAAATGAAAGCCGTGACGAGAGTGTATGATGAACAAATGGATATGGGAACAACAAAGTTTGCTTTGTACTACAAGGAGTGGCTTCAAGTGGGGGCTGAGGCTCCTCCCATTCCTCCTACTATACCTTTACCTTCTTCGATAAGCACTTGCAGATCATCGAGAAGGAGATCATCAGATTCTTACACTTCACATTCCTCACTCAACAAAAATTTGTAAGTAGTATTAATACAGGGAATTATTTCATTTTTTTCCAAAATATTTAGTTAAGTATAAATGACTTGTAGTTTGTATTGTCATCCTGTATCTTATTTGATGGTTTCGAAAATCACTGAAGATACCGAACTGTGTTTGGCTCCACACTTGAGCGAAGATCTGTGAACCTCGATGATGAAAAAGGAGTTTTAAATGATACTTGGGGTTTGGATGAAGAGGAGGAAAATCTTTGTGCAGATTATGTTCATGTGGGTGAATCTGTCTTCATCTCAATTCTTTACTAAATTCATTTTTTTTTGTTGTAAATGATTGAATACATATTGCAGCGGAGAATTCACATAATCACAATTTTCTAATTTTGGCAGAGGGGAGAAAGGTCTAGTTGGCGAAGGTCATCAAGGGAAAATCATAGAAATCCAATAATTGCGCCATGGCCTGAGTCAGAGACACAGAAGTCAGACCATTTTGGATTCTTTAGATGCCAGAATGCACCAACGGTATGCTTGGTGAGCAAGAATCTCATAGTCAAGAACAATTCAATCCGAAAAGAAGATAACTCCCATCTTCGTCCTTCAAGCAACTTAAGCCGTGCTATTAGCACTATCTGCTCCTCCGATAATCCAAGTGATTGCGAAACTGCAATTCGTGTGATTACCAAGGCTTGGTTGGACTCACATGGTGATCCTGTCATTGAGGCTGAGCTATCAAAGCCACCCGTTATTCAGGGAATGTTGGAGGTGTTGTTTGCTTCTAGTAATGAAGAAACTTTGGAATTAGTAATCTCAGTTTTAGCTGAACTCGCAGCGAGAAACGAGATGATTAGACAGATCATACTGAACTCAGATCCACAGCTTGAAATTTTTATGAGACTTCTAAGAAGTAATGGTCTATTTTTGAAAGCTGCAATTCTGCTTTACTTGTTGAAGCCTAAGGCAAAACAGATGATATCAGACGAATGGGCGGCGCTAGTCCTTCGAGTACTAGAGTTTGGAGATCAGTTGCAGACGCTATTCACAGTTCGTTGCAGTCCTCAAGTGGCGGCGTTGTACCTTTTAGACCAGCTTCTTACCGGTTTTGATGAAGATCGAAACTTGGAGAATGCTGGAGAGGTAATTTCTCTAGGAGGGCTGAGCCTTCTGGTGGCACAAATCGAGAGAGGGGAGACTCATGAGAGGAACAACATTGCTTCGATCATTGTGTGCTGTGTTCGCGCTGATGGAAGGTGTCGAAACTACTTGGCTGATTTTCTCAACAAGGCTTCTGTTCTTGAACTCGTTGTACTTGGAAATGGCAAGAACTCTCCTGGCTCCGCATTCACCTTACTGATCGAAATGCTCTGCCTTAGTAGGTATGAAATTCTTGTTTACCTCTTTTCAGTCTTTCTTTTATGTTTTTCTGCTCAACAAAATGATTCTTTGCAGACGAACAAAGATCACTGAAATCTTAGATGGGCTGAAAGAAGGATCGGGCGGCTTTAACACAATGCAGATTTTGTTGGTCTATCTGCAGAGAGCTCCACTTGAAGAACGCCCGTTAATTGCCTCAGTATTGCTACAGCTTGATCTTATGGTAAATCCATCGTTTGTGTTTATGCAACTTTCTGGTAGAAATTGTAAAATCTTTCTAAACTTATTTCAACTTCTGGCTACCAAACTGTTAAAAATGAACAGTACCGGCAGTGTTTCGCTAAAACTCCCCAAAGTAAATCAACTTCTGCTCTAGACTTTTGATATATATCTTGAATAGTTCCCATATGGAGTAGCAGTTTTATTGCAGGGAGACCTTTTCAGGAGCAGTGTATACAGAGAAGAAGCCATTGAAGCAATCATAGAAGCTATAAACTGTCGAACATGCCACGGAAAAGTCCAGCAACGATCAGCAAGAGCTCTCTCAATGTTGGGAGGCTGGTTTTCTGACGCCGGCGAGGCAACAACAGAACATTGGCTTTTACAACAAGCAAGTTACAGTCATTGGCCAGGAAATTCATTTCTCTTTAAAGAAAACATTGTGGATGGTCTTGCACACTCAGTAAGCTTTCGATTACCCTAAAACGGCTGAGAATTTTTCCAAAAAAAAGCAAATAATGACACCATTTTTATGTGATCCGAAAAATCAGAACGAAGACGAAGCAGCAACGGAAAATTGGCAAAGAAAAACAGCCACTGTTTTGTTCAAAAGTGGCAATAAGAAACTACTCGTGGCCCTTTCGGATTCCATGGCGAATGGCATCCCAAGTTTAGCACGATCGAGCCTTGTGACGGTGTCATGGATGAGTAGATTTCTCGATGCAGTCGGAGGTGAAGATTTGAGGTCAATGACATGGTCAGTTCTTGTGCCTCAGCTGCTAGAATATCTGAATTATGACAGAGATGTGGAGGAAAGAGTGCTTGCTTCATACACACTGCTCAAATTAGCAAAATGTTCAGGTATTTATTTGTTTATCTGTATTGTGAAAAATCAAGTATTTATTTATTTAATTATTTTTGTGTTTGTGAACAATTTTCAGCTCATGAATATGTCCCCATGCTATCATCAGTGGACAAAGATTTGCTCAGGAAACTTCAGAACCTCTCATTCGTGACATGGACAGCCAATGAACTTATCTCAATCATCACAAGCAACTAAAGGCATCACCGTGAGGGAGAGGCTTCTTACATGTTAGCGGAGGTTACATGATGAGTGTTATACTCGTATGATACGAGTATAATACGAGTCGTATCGTATTAGAATATATTTACAATGACACCCTAGTCTTTCTCCACCGCTAGTGGTGATGGGATTGGAGTGTCTCCGTTGGGTCTTTTTGTTTATTCCTTTTTGAGTATGTGCTCCCCTTTTTTCTTCCAAAAATGGCTATTTTTGTATAGTGCGGAATATTAGAGTGTAAAATTATTATCTATCCAACCAAAATGTGATGAGTACTTTATTTGGTACATCAAAGCCTGCAATTTTGCTTCAATACTAAGTAGTGGTTAGTACCACCTAAAATGAACGGTTAGGATTAGGATTGAAAGATTTAAATCCAACGGTTAGTTATTCTCACAACACTATTAACTAAATCACACTAAAGTAGTTTCATAGACCTGACCTAACCCTAATAAACCTAAGCGGTGAAGTTGCAAAATATGTTCAATCCACTTATATACAGACATCCGAACGCAAGAATTTCTCCTAAACCATCACTATACAAATGCCTGAACCCAAAAATTTCTCCTCAATCATGACCAAATGCAAGTACCAAAACCACCAACACCCCAATCTCAAGTTTCAACCTGCCATCTCCACATTTACCCAAAAGCTTTTCACTCACCATCCTAATAACAAGTTGGTCCATTTTACTGGAGTGGTCAACATCAAGCTTCCTCAAATTCTTCAACGATTTTTGAATTTGGGCAACCCCCCACAATTACTGAAGAAGAACTCCCACACTTCTGCACTTCTTGATAAGTTTGCACAGACAGCAACTACCCCCCACCCCCACCAAGCCAATCAACAAATATATCCAACCTTTAGTCTCTGAATTCATGACATGTTTCTCTGCCATTGTCCTTACATACAGAAAAGGGGAATCTCCAGCAGAAATTAACAACCACCCTTTCAAGCTTGTACGTCAGCAGATAACCTGCACATTTTGTGGTCCCGATGGAGCCTTAAGAGGACTTTACATTCACCCATTTGCCAACCCCTCATGTGCCTCCCCTCGATTAGTCTATCAAACAAAAAACAAGTAAAAATATGCACCACAAATGAGATGGATCTTTCAGCTCTTTGGAATCTAGGGTAAGGACCACAAGTCAAACACTTCCAGCATACATGCATGCAATAATACAGAGGGAGAGCCATGAAAATAACCAAAACATATTATGATTAGATCCAAAGATAGTTGAATATGCAAATAACTAAATAAGAATACAAAATAATAAGAATATTATTAAATAAATTCGAACGTCGAAATGGTTACAAAATTTCAAGAGGCTACATCGTGACTAACATATTTTTCATACTAAACTATAACTCTATTTCTAGAGAATTAAACTAAAAAACCCTAATTCGGATGACCTACGCCCAAATCCTAACCTAACAAGCAAAACCTAAATACTAATATTTTCCAATAAAAATAATCAAAACATATAGAGAAATGATTTCCGTAGACATTTTTTCTCCCTCTCTCTACACAATCCTGTACATTTATGGCCTTTTAACTGAAAAAAAATTAAGAAACAAAAATAAACATGAATGTGCAGAAATCATTAATAATAAAAAAATTGGCCTAAAAAAAGTGTCTTTCCTATTTATAAACTATGCGCAAACCTGAAACTCGCAGCATTCATTTTCTGAGTAGCATCGGTAATGCAACTGAAACAAGCAAGCTGATAGGTTTTTCTGACCACAAAGAACGACAGTAAAGACAACAGTGCCAGCCTACTTCTAATTTAAACCTTCCATGTTTTTTTTTTTGGGGGAAACCTTCCATGCTTTGTACATTTCGAATCGATTCAAATATCACCCACACGAACCAAACACAAAAGTATATCGTGCGGCTAGTATTCCGTCAGGTATTATTTGTATTTAATTTTAAATAAAAAAATTAAAATAATTTTTAACCACACGATGTACGATAAATGAACACGATTTATAAATATCTGGGATCTTCACAAAGAGGATCCTCATTCCTAAAGAACGCCAATGTTTTAAAAAGAAACGACAAAGACAGGGCGTTTATTGGATAGCCCCACTTAAGCAAAATTTTTGAGAAATGAAGCCTAACGGGACTTAAATATTTAAACATATATATATATATATAACTTTGTAAAACAAATTAATCAACAATCAAACAAGCAATCAAACTGACCTGTGACAAATTGAGTTTAAAACACCAAAAAACTTCCTTAAATTTTGAAACAAATTGTGGTGGTGTGGGGAATTTTAAAACAAAATTGAAGTACGAGATTGGGGTAGAATTGAAATATAGGATTGGGATTAAGAAATTTAGGGTTTGAGGAATTGATATATAATCTAACCTAAGGGGTCTGAAGTGGGCTGGACATCACAATAAGCAAGTCATGATAATTTAGTTCAAATTCATCTTTGACGTGAATTAAATCTAAGAACCTAAGATAGTGAAGACGAATACTATTAGATTTTAATACTAAGTGACAACGAAAATACTTAATATCTTATTAATAGGGTCGATATTGTATCAATATTATATTAATCTTACATCAGGTGACCAGGTGATCTAGCAACACTCGGTTTTTATTTTAGCTGGAAGAAATCTGTGTGTTTCATTCACATCAATATCATCCACACTCCCCTTCTCTCCTCGCACGCTCCTCATTTTTGCTTTAGTTGGAGGAAGTCTCGCATTTCATTCAAAGAGACAATAATATCAAAGAGTAACACGAAATTAAAGTTACACAGATTAAAAGGAAATTCAATTAACCAAAGCAGGAGGTTAACAAACAGATTAACTTTCCATTCCCATAAAAATCATCCAACATTCTTACATTCATAAACACTGTAACCCATATCAAACCCACAATATTTCATACAACACACAAGAAAGAAACACATAGACACCTAAAACCACAAAGGATTTACTGCTGTTTTAGATTGAACCGACTCTTACATAACATTACGACACAACAACCCATTAGATTCACGCACAAACTCCTTTTCAGGAGGTTGGAATTGCGTACGGGCTTGCCAACTTACGGTACCATAACCTTCCTGTTCCACAGAAATCGGTGGGATCATGCTTTGGCCTTCATACGAAAAACATTATGTTTTCCAGTTCAGCATGCAACTTGCAAAACCTTTCATCGAGAGAAGACGCTGACTGCGGTGAATGTGTCGAGGATGAGGAGGAGGCGGAGGATACTGATGCTGGAGACTGTCCCTCCGTACTCTCAAAGTACAATCGCCCCCTGTATGCCACGAGGTCCGCATAGTACACCGGTGGGACCAATGATACAGGTTTGGTACACCTTGCAAAAGTGAAGCACAAGTCATATATGAGCTTCTGCAATTGGTCAGAAGTAAACCGGTGCTCGTCCCAAAGAACATGGTAGTGCGTGGGTTTGCTTGTCCCAAGGGCTCCATAGTGACTGCAGAGGTAGAAGTCAAACTCAAACGGGTGCACGATTGTGGTGTCCACAACAGTTCCCGGTGATATATTGCCTGTGGAACCCCCATCCCTTGGATTCTCCAAAAACAGACGAGTATGGTGCCGCTTCTGCGCAACAATAAGTGTGATGGTTGGATAGTATTTTATACCTGCCAAAGCCAACTTCAGATCTAGCAACTCTTCATTGAGAACCATATCAAACTGGCCCTCACTGACTCCATCACGGAAGATAACAATTTGGTTTGGCTTGACTTTATTCAACCGCTCGTAAGTTTGAACAAGCTCGAGACACATGTCTCCAAAATTCACTATCTTCTCCTTACGATGGTACTGGGGTCGAACTCGTGCAGCATAACGATTCGCAGCAGGCCAGTTTACAGTGGCAACAACAGCTGCAATTGATGGACTTGTTGTGTTTCGCGCAGCAGGATGATTGACATCAGCCCCCACAAACATAACATGGCCTGCACCCCCTAAGAGGGGGAGCCGATCAATTAGCTCTACATTACTGCCTCCAAGCTTGGCATTGATCTTGAGTGCAAGATTTGCAAGGTACTGGTCATTTGCTTTGTTGGCCATATTTGCCAAGCAGCACTGTGTCACTATACCAATTTGAGTCTCAGCGATCCACTTCAGATACTTGTAACCAGGGTCTCTTTTTGCCATTACACAAACAAGTAGTTGCAAGTAACCTTTGCCTTCTTTTTTGGCCTTTTCATTAACGTTTTCAAGCAGCTGACGAAGCATCTGAACACTAGAGAATGGCTTCATAGAAGTGGGTTCATACAAAACAGGCTCTTCCATTCTGATTCCCAGTTTGTTGCACCGAGCGATGAGCTTTGGGATGAACTGGTTAGGGTCCAGTCCATAACGATCATAACTGCTGAAGTCTAGTACAGCCCAACGCATGATTGGTTTTCCTTCCACGACTGTCTTCCCAACCAGATTCCATTGGCATTTCTCTCTGTCAACAGTCACCTTAGTCACCACCTTGCCATCAGAAGCGCCCAACTTCAACTCAGGAGGGCCTATCACACGCCCTGTTACTGGTGTCATATTCTGGTTGACTTCAAATCCAAAATTCTGAATGATGCCACCACTGCCAATAACAAAAGAATCAGGATCAAAGCTAATCACGGCCGAATAAAGTTACTCCAAATGGTAATAACTATCTCCATATTATAAGCACGTTCATGTATGTTTATGATTCTAATGCTTAGATTTCCCTAAAACCACAATGTTTTGCTACAACCCATTTTCATGTGTAAATCGTTATTTTAATGCCCAGTACACGCAATCGCGTCCACAATCACCAGCATGTTCGTAGATAGTGTTATAACAGAATAAGAGTTCTCACTTCTCAATTCAGAGAAAGCAACTACCTACTAACTAAAATCATATACGCTTGTTTACAATCTTCCATGCACGAGGAATACTGAATTCAAGAAATTCAAATGAACAGTGGAAGTTCGATAAAGTCTAATTTACTAGAAAAAGGAGGGACAGAAATTCACTTACCCGCAAGGTCCATCATTTGATCGTACCATGTCGTATATACTCCTCTGTCTATCTCTTGGTGAAGGCAATGAGATGTTCTTCAGCATGATGGCTGCGTTTTTGTCCAAATACTCCTTTGGATACCTTTGCCCCTCAACTAAGACACAGAACTCCATTGGGGTATCATTCCTTCTACCATTTTTCCCCAAATCCAAGCAAGGAATGTTTTCGTACCGAATCTCCTCGTATTTGTCCCTGAAATAATCACGAAGTCTAACTTTCGTAGGTGGACTCTGGCCATCTATGTCTACAGCATCAAATGTAATATCTCCTGCATTCCTATCAGTAAGCCCCTTAATGAGGTACTTCTGCTTGGTTCTGCGGTGAGTCACGTTAACTTTCAATCCCTTCAATACATCCTCAACCTCTTTCCTAAACCTCTGGAAATTATTTAAAGTAAACCCCCTTATTTGCTGATGGAGAAAATCAATAACTGATAGGCGCTTATGAAATGCCAAGACTGAGTAATCCAGACACAAGGTAGGACCCTGAGAAGTGAGCTTCAAGCCATGCTGAAAGCCTCTGAAGGCAGCAACACCACATCCAAGGTCATCGTTTGGATGAGATTCAGTGGGGTAAAAGTTTCGCCCAAAAGCAATCATGCGCCTAGTTGGATTCTCTTTCATCACCAAGTCCATACCCTGTAATATGTTACGAGGGATATCCAACAGCTGACCACTTAGGTACTCCTTCAACTTGCAAAGCTGCAGCTTCTTTGCAAGCTTTATAGTAAAAATGTACGAACGGAACCGCGTGCCTTCTTCCTCAGGAACTTCCACCTTAAATGATCCAGCGGGCAACGGCACTGCACTGAATATGTTCTTTTCACCATCATATGCTGTACTTAACAATGGGAAATTCGAAGGATCATCCGTGGATAACTGCTTCCTGATTGCAGCAAGTTCAGACTTTAACATCTTCACCGGACGGCCATTCCTAGCAGGGTGTTCTGGCTTAACATCAACATCATAGTGCATTATAATACTCTCAGGCTTGAACGAGAGATTAAAATGATTAGCGCAGAGCTTAGCAGTTCGGATAGCTTTCGTCCCCCCATGATCAGGCCGCTTCGCTGGCACATGATTGCTGGCCTTTTCCAAAGAAGATGAGGGGGGTGTCTCTCTTGAAATTGCCATTGATTGCATTGCAGGAACAAGAGTACCTGTGAAGAAGAAAGAGCAAAAGGTATCACCAACCCTAATTATTTAAGCAAATTCAAATAACCGGACTAACTGTAGTAAACGACCCACAGAACAAAATACAGAGTCAGTAAGCCTAAGCTGTCCAACTCTGACAAACAATTTTCTCACACATACAAATCAATTTGTTTCCGAAAACTGGACTCCAAATCGAATTGTATATCCAATATTTATAACAAACGTGTAACATTTCTTAGTAAATCAATCAAATGCTCGAACCAAACATACCGCAAAACCGCTCCCTACTGGGTCAGTTGAAACCAAGAAGATCAAGCAAAAAGCACACAATTTATCATACATCATTATATGTCATAACACACATTATGCATACCTCAGAAACCCTAAACAGTAAAGCTAAATCAGCTCAAAATTAGGGATAGAATTGCAATAATTCTACAAATTAAATATTTGCAATCATTTAAAAAAAAAACATGCTTCCAACTCTACCGTCACAATTACTAATTACAATTGTATCTGAAAAAGGACCAAACTGAAAAAAAAAGAAGAAAAAATCATACCTGGAGCAGGAGAGATGTTCGGGGCCGATCCGACCAGAGATGCAGGCGGAGCAGGCGCTCTGGGCCCCCATGCTCTGGTAGAAGCGGGAGTATTCCATGGATTAGGCCTCGGTTGTTGACTCAGATTCTGATTCGGCGGTTGCTGTTGCTGTGGCTGCTGTTGCCGTGGCGGCTGTGGCTGCTGTTGCCGTGGCGGCTGTGGCCGCTGTTGCTGCGGATGATGGTGGTGGAACTGTGGCCCACCAACATTAACACCGCCGCCATGACCGCCTCTTCCTCTCTCTCCTCCTCCTCCTCCTCCTCCACCTCTCCCTCCAGTTCCTGTGGCATAGCCGCCAGGATCACCTCTTCCACCACCACCACCATCACTCCCTCTCCCTCTACCTCTTCCCCTTCCCCTTCCCCTAAATCCACCGCCGCCGCCTCGTTCCATTGGAAAATCGGGAGCAAACGCACAAATCAAAGAGAGAACTCGACTCAACTACCTACTCGCCTTCTTTTTCAAAAACCAACAAACGAGGGTCTCTGGTTTGGTGGAGTAGTTGGTCCCTTTCATAAGCCGTGGGGAGTGTGCGAAATGACGGTCTTGCCCTCGCGAGATTGCTTTGCCTTAGTCGCGAAGATTCAACCAAGCGGAAGACGCCAGGTGCGGAGAGAGGTTAGAATGACGAAATGCCCCCCGGGGAACCTTTGCCTTTTAGGTGGAATAAAATCCAGAAGCTTCGATAGAACAGAGACGGTGGGTCCCGCGTGTTTAGCAAAAGAGAATGGGTGCGGGAAAGCGCGAGGAAACTGAACGGACGGACCGTCCGATGACATATTCTCCCCCTTTCTTTCTTTCTCGCCATCCCTGTCAGTCGCTCTTTTTGAATTCCCATCTCTTTTGTTTCTCGTTATTTACATAACACCAGATTCGAATTCACGTTTTTTGTCTTTTAGCGTCAAAGTCCCTTATCAAATACATTAAATTATTTACAGGACACAAATAAAATTCATCCTCGTGTCACGTCTAAAAAAAAAAAAAAAAAGGAAAGAAAAATCTGATTTTTATTAATATTTTAGGCAATTGGCACTTGTGTAGCAAACTTCTCAGTCGTATTTGTGCCACGTAAATAATTTTGATTGAATTTTGATGATTGGGGGGGAGCTATTAATCGTGACTAGGAAAAAAATCGATAAATTAATGTCTTACTTTAAATCGCACTATAAAATTTGTTCTACTTTGTTTATATTGTGGTCTTATTGGGATTATAAATTGAGGAATTTAAACTTAAATGTAAAAGTTCATACAATTTAAATTAATGTGACTATTTTAAATAATTTGCAAGAATGTTGTGAAACAATCAAAACTATAATTTAAAAAGTTAAATTTGAAAGAAAATACATCTCTAATCGACTTTATAAAACAAGCTCTATTATAGCAAAATGAATAGCTACTCTTTAAATTTACATTGTTTTTTAAGCTAAATATTAAAAATAATAAAATTCAAGGGTGGACCCTCGACCAAGGAAAAAAAGGAAGAGAAAGAAAGCTGTTTTAGAAAATGAGTAGGTTGGGTTTGAATTGTTAACAATAAAATAATTAAAGTTTGTTGATATAGAGAGATTGATAAAAATAAAAAGTTAAACCGAGTAATTAAAATAGTTTTTTGATATCGGTCACTTGCTAGTTTAACAAAATTTTAAAACTTCTCTTGGAGATGCTCTTACAAATTATAGTATAGAGAAAAGGCGTAAGGTGGTGAACATTCAAAATACTAATTAAAAAAAATGAATTTTCTTTTTATTAAAATGTGAAACTATAATAATTTAACTTCTTGACATAACATCATATGATTAAGTTGTTATACCGCTATTTAATGTTCTCATGAACATATAAGTTCTCCTCAGTAAGGATGTCACTATTTAAGAAAAATAATTAAGGAATATTGTTTCCAGGTTTAAAAATTCCAACGAATATATATATTTTCTTTTTAAGGATCGATCTTTTTATTTTTTTGGTTTATAAAAACGTGTAAGCCAAAACTGCTGTAGCCATCTAAATGTGTGAGATAAGGAGAGAAAATTTTGTAGGTAGTGTGTTGTGGTTTAAGTGCGTAGGTATTCGAGATTAATTAGTTTGTTCTTTGGCTTAGGTTAATTATTGCCCTTAGGTTTGTTCGTCAACAGATGAATTTTTCATTAAAAAAGTAAGTGCACAAATAGGTTAGAGTGCGATTATATGTCAATTGACCTTCCAGTTATTTCTCTCTTACCCTTCCCCTCCCTCTGTGCGCCCTAGTTTGGCACCACAAGCGGAAGGAAATATCATGTACAATTTACAGTCTTACACAGTCTCTGCAAGTAAACAACATCATCATGTGTAAAACTCATCGTACTTTTACATCGCTTAGCTTACTATACATACGAGTAGCGAACATTACGTACGAAACCTTCGTAAGTAATTTACGTAGTATATAAATTGCATCGATCATTTACTAACACATGGAGGAGCTATAGGTACGTAGTTAGTCGAATGTAATACGTGCCAAGACCGTACATATACATTGAAAGTTGAATGCATTTTGGAGTATATCTAGTGCATGTAGGTGTAGCTAGTGTGCAGGGAGGCGGCCCTGCGGACAACTTCTACCATCATAGCAAACGCACTTGAAAAGTACGCAGGCTCCAGCGGTCGCACCTTCTTTTGTGCATGCCTTGTTGCAGTTTGGACTCCACAAGCATGCACCCTGCCATGTGCTACTATACGACCAATCACGGCATCCTACAAGCCCGCCATCTGCATTGTGCAAGAATCACATGTAGTCATATTTGAAGATCGAAATAAAAGAAACAAGGAAAAATGGAGAGAAAGGGTCAATGGAGTTTACTAGATATTTTTCTGTGTACTTAAAACACTATCACGTGATGTTACTATTTCACTTAAATTATAACACGTGTATTTTTTTTTTTTTTTTTGTGGTAAATGCACTATGGAAGTAAGACATATATATCAATTATGTCTTCCGTCTGTATTATAACACGTGAAATATTACATTACGTGACAACTATTCCCGATACATGTAGAAAACACCTTCATTCTTACCTGCAACTGCAAAGACGATGAACATAACAAAAAGCACAGAAAGGCAGATTGACTTCAAAGTTTTAGCCATCTTCTTCCTCAGTTTTTCAATAATTAGTAATTAAATTACAATTACAATTGTAATGGCACAACTTGTTCGAGTTTTAGGGTGCTGTATATATGCTTTTCTTGCGAGGGGGAATAAGTTAGGGCTTCTGTTATAAAGTTGGGGTTTCAATTGAGGTCCACTCATTTCACCGTGTGGCCAGGTAAGCATACCTTTACCACATTTAGGTATAAACAACATGTACAGCTGGATAGAAAGTGCAACAACTACAACAGAAACACTGCTAAAATACACATCTTCTCCTCTAATAATCATGCTTATGTTAACCTAACTCTGTAGATCTCATGTTTCGTTAGTTCAGAGTTTTATGGGTTTACAGTCAGGGTGGGAAACGTCGGACTTTCAGACAGGTAAGTTCGTTGGATTACGTATGTAACTGAATTATAGCTATATTTCGGTTGTCTTCTTAAACTTCGATGCCTAAAAATATTAAACAAGTCCTTTAAATAAAATTTCAAAAACGACACCCGACATATGAAACGGCATAAAGAAGATTTCACAAAAAAAGTAACCTTGCCAGCAGTGGAAGGCTCTTTTCTGAATGGATCCAGATATCATCTTCGAACTCTCTTTTGTGAATGGACCCAGATGGAGAAAGCTGCATCATGAGTGAAGTCGAGATGTGCTATGGATCGATGTGTGTTGGGTAGGAATGGGCAATGGTTATGGCGGGCGGGTAACCGCGGTAATTTACCCATAACCGTGTATACTCATACCCGCATAACCGTTTACCCGTTGGGTAATTGCCTAAACGGTTATACCCATAACCGTAACCGTTTATAAACGGTTAACCATACCCATAACCGGGTACCCATTTAACCGTAACCGTATACCCGTTTATTCATACCCGTTTACCCGTTTATCCATTTTTTAACCCATTTACCCCTTTTTGCACCTATTTACATTGTTTTTTAACCGTAACCGTATACAACTCCAATAATTGAAATAATAAAGACGAATATGCATATATTACCTCCTCTATCTGTGGGAGTTGTGGGATCACTGCTATCTCCTCCTCTATCTGATTTGAATGAGGCAGGTGAATCGAGTTCTTTTGCTTTATGGATCAGTTCCAAACATCCTGACTGAGGCTGGTAAGATTTCGATCTCTTCCTGTTCTTGCTACTTCCGATGCTTAATGAAAGCTCCACTTCACTATCTTCATCACAGCCAGCTACACTCACACTTTTACTTTTGAGGGAAATGTGAGAGCTTGACCCTGCTTGTTCTTGGTCAATTGTACTGAATCTGGTTGAGATGTCTTCCTCCGAAGGCCTTTCAAGGTCAAATCCCCTTGACATTCTCAGTGTGTCTCCCGAGCAACTTCCACTACGCTTTCTAGAGTTCGAATCATCCCTCAATCCTCCAGAAGAAGTTTGAGTTATCGAATGCTGCCAGTTAATCCACTGAGATTGATTAATGTGATCTGCACTACTAGTTATTGGACGGCAAAGTCTATTTTGTTTAATCTTTTTCTTCAGTTCATCCATTAGCATCTTTTGTTCGATTTGTCCAAGGTACCACATCTTCTTAACTTAATCAAAGTTGTTTGTGTTAATTTTTCCTTTTAACAAGAAAAAAGAGAAATTAGTATTATTCTATGGGACTTTAACACTATCTACAAAATCATAGTCATAAATATGTGAATTTCTGAAATTACATCAACATGCCGCATGATCTTACAAGTAATAAGATCATGTGATCTTTTTGTTCTATGACATTTTTGTAGAAACGAGAAAAATATTAATAGGAGAAAGGAGAATCGAATACCATCTTGTGTGCATGATTAATTGCATTTAACTTCTTCAGCTACAAATCTTTTACGTATTTAAATAGGGATGAAGCACAAAAAAAAAAAATTTGAAGTGGAGATGCAGAAACTAAATTTTGATGAAGCTGTTTACGAGTAGTTTTCGTTTTATTTGCATGAGATGGAGAGTGTGCAGTTATTTTATTTGACCATTTCAAATAATCTAGCTTATAGCTAGCAAGAAAATCTTGGATCAAATCCCGCGTTCATGGTTTACTGCATGACTGAAGCATCCTCCTTTACATTCAATCCAAGTTCTTACAATAGATGGAGGGAAATATTGCTGAAGGCAGCGGTTGAAGAAGTGTGGTGATCAAGAAAGAGTGGTGCTACCCACATACCCCTATTTACCTCCCATGTCACATCCTGGTCCGGGCTCCACCATATCCCGGGCTCGACTCCACCGTAGCACGATATTGTCCGCTTTGGGCTCCGACTACGTCCTCACGGTTTTGTTTCTAGGAACTCACGTGAGCAAAACTTTCCAGTGGGTCACCCGGGAATGCTCTGGCCCATTCTCGCTTAACTTCGAAGTTCCTACGGAACCCGAAGCCAGTAAGCTCCCAAAAACCCTCATGCTAAAGGAGGTGGGCATGTACATATAAGGCATAGAAGATCCACTCCCCTAGGCGATGTGGGATCTAACAATCCACCCCCCTTAGGAACCCGACATCCTCGTCGGCACACTTCCGGCCAGGGCTTGGCTCTGATACCAAATTGTCACATCGGCCCGGGCCCCCACCACATCCCGGGTTCGACTCCGCCGTAGCACGATATTGTCCGCTTTGGGCCCCGACTACGCCCTCACGGTTTTGTTTCTGGGAACTCACGTGAGCAGAACTTCCCAGTGGGTCACCTATCCTGGGAATGCTCTGGCCCATTCTCGCTTAACTTCGGAGTTCCTACGGAACTCGAAGCCAGTGAGCTCCCAAAATGCCTCGTGCTAAAGGAGGTGGGCATGTACATATAAGGCATAGATGATCCACTCCCCTGAGCAATGTGGGATCTAACATCCCACACACTATTTTTAATTTCGATTGTTGGATCGAATGAACTCAATAAGATTAAAGGATATAAATTAACCAGGATCCTTTGGAAATTAAAAATGCGTATGTGGATAACATCAACCCAAACCTATGGTAGCTAAACATAAATAAATACATATTAATTTTGTTGGAAATTAAAAAGGAAAGTACTTTTGGATATGATTTATTTAGTGATTTTATATGATTTAATTAGGGTTTTAATACGATTTGATTTAGTCTAGGTTTCCTTGTCTTGTAGACAAAGGATTGTATTGATTTATTTCCTAGTATTGCTCTTTTGTAATCTTGTAAATACCTCCTGATGGAGAAGAATAAAGTAATTAAAGTTGTATTTGAGAATTGTGAGATTGTAAAGAATGTTTTAAATTTATCATAAACCCTTTATTTTCAACTCATTTGTAATGCGTGTTTTAATGTTATAGTATTCTAGTTAAATGTTGAGGAGTGTTAAGCAAACATATTTTGTATGTAGTTCAATGAAATATATGTTATATATAATATATATATATATATATATATATATATATATATATATATGGGACAGGATCAAGGGACAAATAGTTTTACAAATATTTTTACACTTCTTTGTAACCTTTAGATTTTATAACATCCAAAAGTTCTTATCTATTCATTAAATGACATGGATATTTATGTGGATTTTAACTAATATTAATGATATTTGAAGGAAATAAAACTAATATTAATTGATAAAAAATAAAACTGAAAATACTTAAAAACTGGAAAATAAGAAAGGAAAAAACCCTAACTAGCTGTAATCGTGAAAACAAACTATGAGACTTTGAGCCCTAATAACACAAAGACATGAAATCTCTTCGATGCCGACTATGCCTTGGATGAAGCTAATTAACAAGCCATTGAAAAGCTTTCTTGTCAATCAAGGACATGCTTAAGAATTTAATGTGAATTAATTTAAGGTTTTAAAACCTCATGCTTTTCTATGAAAATTCGATTTTATTTCGGATATCAAGATTCTGTTTCTAGGCTTAGAAGCATCATCGGGGCATCTTCACTGAGTGAAAAAAAGGGGACTTCTTTAATAATGGGGCAAGAGTTCTCTGAATCTATCTTTTAATCCCCTCTTTTTCTTCAGCCACTATGTATTGCTTACTTCCCATGACCCTGCAGTTGCAGACAACCCATGAAAATACACTATTGATACTGAGGATGATTCAAGGGAGGAGAGAGAAGGAAGAAGATGGTGAAATGGTCGGTTAGGTTGTAGGGAACGATCAAGATTGATATATCCACCATGGATGATTTAGTCTTGTCATCTTAGTTAACAATGACCTAGGGGGTTAGAGGAAGATGGAGGCTGGGAAGTTTACGTTTCCCTAACCTGATATTGTTCCTTAAAATGTTTTAATTGAATAAAGTCTTTTTATTTCCATGTTTAGATGTAAAAAGATCCAAGAGCTAATATAGAGTGTAAAGATATTTATCAAATTATTTGTCTCTTGATCCTATCGCAATATATATATATATATATATATATATATATATACACACTACTTTTTTTTGTCATATAGTAAATTTGTTAGATTAGACGTTAGGTTCGGGAGCCGTGGGGTTCAAACTCACGCTGTGGTACAAAGGTAACACTCCTCTTCACTACTGTGGTAGATGACCACTTGCTGTTATATACTTGGATGTAGTCACTTGAAGTAATAACTTTTGTTTTTTATAATTCTTGAGATATATATAACTTGATCAACCTCCCAAATAATGTTTTTCTTTGGAGACATGGTTCGTGTATTTGATGAAATGTTTCAGAGAAAAATTCCTAAACTCCGCTAGAATAGTGCTACAGTTACTATCCGTACATTAATTGCTTTTGTATATATAATTTTTATTTCGGTCAAACTATTTAGAACATCCCATGTGCCTTGCTAGAATATATATAATATGCCTTGTTAAAATGAATTAATGGTGTTTATACGAGCGTTAATTTACATGCACATAAAATATATATTGACTTTTCTTTCCCATCCTAACATACGTGTATTTTGATTAGAAATTATATATAAAATGGTAAAGTTGATACAAATGAGCTTATTAATAAAAATACTTGCAGTATACTTAAAGATAAAAGTTATACGGTTTTTTTTTAATACGAACAATATTATAATATAGAGATTCGAACTTAGAAAACTTTTTATGTAAAAAAAAACTCTTAACCAATTAAGCTCTCCGTAAACATCATTGTTACTCAAAATTGCAGCAATTCTTTTCCCGTAGGTTTGGCTTTTTTCAGCCTTGTCATGTTTCACGTATGCCAATTGGTTGGTTTTATTGTATTTAATCATGATTTTCATGCGTGTTACTCTAGAGCCTCACTAGCAATTTCACAAATAAACGACAGCCAACTGGTATCTCATACATATGGAAACAAAATAAATAACAGCAAATTGACGAAAACAAAAAGATTTAATGTATACATCCACGTGTTATAACTCACAAGTTCAATCGTAAAAATTATGGGCTTATTTGAAAGTATCTTCAAAATGATTGAAAAAACTCTTATAGAAATTTTTTTGGGTTCCAAAATTATTTGACGTGTTTCCTACAAGAAACATCAGTTATGTGTTGGAGAAAAACACTTAGAGTGTTTTTCCAAAATTCGCTTGCATTTTTAATAAGAATACCAAAAACATTTTCACCAAACACACTTTCAGCCATTTTAAAAACACTTCTAAATACAGACCTTTCCTAGGTCCTACTCACAAAAGGTCTCCCTCCCCATGCTTTTTCTTTGGTTCTTGCCTTAGTAAACAAAAAGTGCATTTATAAAATAGTAGAGTTGATAATTTGTTTTATACACCCTAAAGTTTTTTATGGTAGGAGGAAAATATCCTCACCATCCATAATGTAATACAAAGTAAGTTTTCAAAACTTGTAGTTGCATATAAATTATGTGGACATCCAATTAACTCGATACTTGGTACGTTTGAAAATTCCAACTTGAAATATCTGAACTGATGACTTATTTTAAGAAAAATCATCATGCCATAATGTACGACATGCAATTACTCTTAACATGATGTACAACATGCAATTACTCTTAGCTGTTGAATTTGAACTTTTATCTTTGGTATATAGAAAACTGCCATGTTTTACAGGAAGCGATAGAATGATATTTCATTGAACTTCACAAATAATTACAGCAGTTGCCAATTGGGTACATAAGCTCCAGTGACCAAGATATTGATCTGGAGTAAATTTGCGCAATGAAACAAACTACTGTAAACTCCTATACGGCTACCAAGCACTACCCTGCCCTACCCTACACTACTGCAGCCATCTAAATGTCTGGGGTAAGGAGAGAAGATGTTCTAGGGTAGTATGTTGTGGGTTTAAGTGGGTGGAGTAAATTAAGATTAATTAGTTTGTTCTTTAGCTTAATTAGGTTAATTAAGCCCCTTAGGTTTGTTCGTTAACAGATGGATTCTTCATTAAAAAAGTAAGTGCCAAAATAGTTTAGAGTGCAATTAAGTATATGTCAATTAACCTTCTAGTTATAGCTCTCTTACGCTTCCCCTCCCTCTGTGCACCCTATTTTTGCACCACAAGCAGAAGAAAATATGATGTACAATTATAGTCTTACACAGTTTCTAAAAATAAAGAACATGATCATGTGTAAAACTCATCGTACTTTTACATCGCTTAGCTTACTATACATACGAGTAAGCGAACATTACGTACGAAACCTTCGTAAGTAATACACATAGTATACAAACTGCATTGATCATTTACAAACAGATGGAGCTATAGGCACATAGTTAGTCGAATGTAATACGTGCCAAGTACGTACATATACATTGAAAATTGAATGTAGTTTTGGAGTATTTCTAGTGCATGTAGGTGTAGTTAGTGTGCAGGGAGGCGGCCTTGTGGACAACTTTTACCATCATAGCAAATGCATTTGAAAAGTACGCAGGCTCCAGCAGTCGCACCTTCTTTTGTGCATGCCTCGTCGCAGTTTGGACTCCACAAGCATGCACCCTGCCATGTGCTACTATACGACCAATCACGACATCCTACAAGCCCGCTGTCTGCATTGTGCAAGAAACATATATAGTCATATTTGAAGATCGAAATTAAAGAAATAAGGAAAAATGGAGAGAAAGGTCAGTGGAGTTTACTAGAGATTTTTCTGTGTACTTGAAATACTAATACGTGATGTTACTATTTTACTCAAATTATAACACGTATATTTATTTTTTTGGTAATGCATTAGGGAAGTAAGACATATATATCAACTATGTCTTCCATCTGTATTATAACACGTAGAATATTACATTACATGACAACGGTTCCCGATACATGTAGAAACTCCTTTCTTACCTGCAACTGCAAAGACGATGAACATAACAAAAAGCACAGAAAGGCAGATTGACTTTGAAGTTTTAGCCATCTTCTTCCTCAGTTTTTCAATAATTAGCAATTAAAATTACAATTGCAATGGCACAACTTGTTCGAGTTTTAGGGTGCTGTATATATGCTTTTCTTGCGAGGGGGCAATAAGTTAGGGCTTCTGTTATAAAGTTAGGGTTTCAACTGAGGTCCGCTCATTTCACCGTGTGGCCAGGTAAGCAAACGTTTACCACATTTAGCCTATAAACAACATGTACAGTTGGATAGAAACAACTACTACACCAGAAACATTCCTAAAATACACATCTTCTCCTCTAATCATGCTTATGTTAACCTAATCTCTGTAGATCTCATGGTTCGTTAATTCAAAATTTCGTGGGTTTAAAGTCAGGGTTGGAAATGCTGGACTTTCAGGTAGGCAGGTAAGTTCGTTGGGTTATGTATGTACCTGAGGTATAGCTATATTTCGATTGTCTTCTTAAACTTCGATGCCTAAAATACCAAATAAGTCCTTTAAAATGAAATTCCAAAAACGACACCCGACAAATGAAACTGTAAAAAGAAGATTTCTTAAAAAAAAAAAGTAACCTTGCCAGCAATGGAACTGTCTTTTGTGAATGGATCCAGATATCATCTTCGAACTCTCTTTTGTGAATGGACCCAGATCGAGATGGATTGAGAAGGCTGCATCATGACTCATGAGTTAAGTCGAGATGTGCTGTCAATGTGTGTGTTGGGGGACCATTGGACCGCACCAGACCGAGACCTGTGCTTTTCGTTTTTTTGTTCGATTTCTCCAAGGTACCATATCTTCTTAACTTAACCAAAGTTGTTTGTGTTAATTTTTCCTTCTAACAAAAGAGAAATTAGAGTAGTATATATATTATTCTTTGGGACTTTAACACTAACTACAAAATCACATAGTCATAAATAAGTGAATTTCTGAAATTACATCAACATACCGCATGATCTTACAAGTTATAAGATCATGTGATCTTTTTGTAGTATGACATTTTTGTAGAAACTAGAATAATATCAATAAGAGAGAGGAGAATCAAACTACGATCTTGTGTGCATGATTAATTGCATTTTACTTCTTCAGCTACAAATCTTTTACGTATTTAAATGGGGATGAAAGCACCAAAAAACAAAAATTGATGTGGAAATTTAGAAACTAAATTTTGATGAAGCTGGTTACGGGTAGTTTTTCGTTTTATTTCCATGAGATGGAGAGTGCAAGTGCAGTTATTTTAATTGACTCCTTCAAATGATCTAGAAGCATCCTCCTTTACATTCAATCCAAGCTCTTACAATCGATGAAGGGAAAAACAAACGAATCACGAGAAAGTGGAAGAGACGAAAGAACCAGTATATTGCTGAAGGCAGCGGTTGAGGAAGTGTTGTGATCAACAAAATGAGGTGCTATCCACACACCCTTATTTACCTTTCACACATTATTTTTAATTTCGGTTGTTAGATCGAATAAACCGAATAAGATTAAAGGACATAAATTATCTAGGAGTGTTTGGAAAGTAAAAATGCGTATGTGGATAGCGCCACCCTATAGAAATGGTAGCTATGTGACAACCCGTCCCTAATTTTATGATTTTATTAAATTTTAAAAGAGTAAATTGACGAAAATGCCCCTAGAGGCAAGGATTTTGACTTCTGTTGATCATCGTTTAGAGAGATGTATGACTCATTCTTTTAGCGTATTTGCGTAGTACGCGACGATACAAGCGCGTGAGCATGCGGAATCGAATTTGGAGTTACAATGGAGATTTTACAGATTTACGAACGTGAAGGGTGATTTGGTAATTTCATGTTTAGAGAGATTTTGTATTGTTTTGTGAGTCATGTGGTCCCACGCCCCATTCCTCCATATCTCTCCCGTGTCTCCCTTCTCTCGGGACTATCTCTCTCTCATTTTTTTCAACCCTCCCTCACTTCACTTCACTCCTCCACTCCACTCCTCCCTCACTTCACTCCTCCACTCCTCCACTCCATGGATGGCACCAGTGGCGAAGCCACATGAGGGCGAGAAGTGGCGGCCACCACTCCCCTCGTCGGGAAACACCACTGGATAGTTGGGTTCGCCACTCCCCTCGCTGGAAAACCCACTGGTTCCAACAAGAAGATCCTCGAGGAAGACGCCATCATCCCCTCCAAGCGCCTCCGCAACAAGATTGCCGGATTCTCCACCCACCTGATGAAGCGGATCCAGAAGGGCCCGGTCTACGGCATCTCCCTAAAGCTGCAGGAGGAGGAGCGCGAGCGCGAGCGCCGCATGGACTTCGTCCTTGAGGAGCCCGCTATCAAGATCGATGAGATCTCCGTCGACAAGGAAACCATCGACATGCTCTCTGCTCTGGGCATGGCTGACATGCCCGGCGTCAAGCGGGTCGACCCGGAAGCACAATCTCAGAATCCGGGGTTCGTGCGTGGTGGGCCCAGGAGGTACTGAAACGGGTTTTGATGCTATACTAGATTTGGTTTTTGGATTAGGAAGAAGTTAGCTTATTGCTAAATTTCTATGTGTTTAATTTTATTGAGGAAGCAATGCGGATGACATCTTTTGTTATGAGATTATGTTATATTTGCATTGAGAATCGAAACCGTTGCAGTTGATTTCGTTTGTTGAAAAAAAGTTTCTATTAAAAAACTGATAGCAGGAGAGAGGAGACCATGCTTTATTTGTCGTTTAGTAGCACGTGATCGTCGAAGACTTATAATTAACAATTAACATCCTTCTAGTCTTCTTTTTCGTGAGATTTTTTAAAGATTTCAAGGCCAGAACTTTCCTAATAATTTCAATATGGAATAGGAGTTGATTTCAAGGCTTTGATTTTTCTTTTTGAGTCGGAACTGATTTCATTCTAATTTTTTTTTATGATTCTCTAACTCTTATGCATGAGTGCTAGCATTTTAGAATTGGAACTGACAGTTAGCACAAGAGTTAGAGAATTATGAAAAGTTTCAAGGCTTTGATTTTTCAAGGTCTTTTGTTTGGCTCTGTTGTTCTCGTCTCCTCCTCTGTTGAAACCGATACATCCAAAGATAATAAGAAAGGTTAATTAATTATTAATTAGTGCATGCAGTCTTCTTTTCTTTATGTATGCTAGCCAATTAAATATTAGTTTACGCTTTGGTACATGAGGTATTTTTTGTTTTCAACCCACTATGTGTCTCAATTTTAAACAATTGCGCATTATCAATATGGTTACAATTTTACACATTCGACGTACCTATGCACCCATTATATATGTAGAGTCGACCAAACCACATGTATGTGCTCAATTATTAAATTCCTCATAGAGTACAAGAATTTGAATTTGTTTTCACTAAATTCGTCCTAGTGTCACAGTTCGTAATTAATATTGATAAATTATGAACGTCATTAATATTTTCTACTATCTAAATGGTTTGGTTGTCTCCATAATTTTTTAACCTTGCACCCTTTTAAATTCGCCCCTCCCCTCGCCAATTCCTGGCTTCGTCACTGGATGGCACAACTTTTTCGAGTTTTAGGGTGCTGTATATATGCTTTTCTTCGAGGGGGGAATAAGTTAGGGCTTCTGTTATAAATTGGGGTTTCAATTGCGGTCCACTCATTTCACCGCGTGGCCTGGTAAGCAAACCTTTACCACATTTAGGTATAAACAACATGTACAGTTGGATAGAAACAACAACTACACCAGAAACATTGCTAAAATACACATCTTCTCATATAATCATGCTTGTGTCAACCTAATCTGTGTAGATCTCATGGTTCGTTAATTTAGAGTTTTGTGGGTTTAGAGTCGCCGGACTTTCAAGCGAGTTCGTTGGGTTATGTATGTACCTGAGGTATAGCTACATTTCAGTTGTCTGCTTAAACCTCGATGTCTAAAAATATTAAATGACCGACAAATGAAACTGTAAAAAGAAGATTTCACAAAAAAAGTAAGCTTGCCAGCACTGGAACTCTCTCATTTGTGAATGGATCCAGATATCATCTTCGAACTTTCTATGTGAATGGACCCAGATGGAAAAGGATTGAGAAGGCTGCATCATGGGTGAAGTCGAGACGTGCTATGGATCGACGTGTGTGTTGAGGGATTGGACCGCACCAGACCAAGACATCATATCTGTGCTTTTGGTTTTTTTGTTCGATTTCTCCAAGGTATACCACATCTTCTTAACTTAATCAAAGTTGTTTGTGTTAATTTTTCCTTTTAATTAACAAGAAAAAAGATCAATTAGAGTAGTATATATATTGTTCTGTGGGACTTTAACACTAACTACAAAATCACATGGTCATAAATAGGTGAATTTTACATCAACATGCTGCATGATCTTACAAGTAATAAGATCATGTAATCTTTCTGTATTATGACATTTTTGTAGAAATGAGAATAATAGTAATAGGAAAGAGGAGAATCAAACTACGATCTTGTAGAATTTTTCAGGTCGACGGGCCGAAGGCCCACTCCAACAACACCGATACTATCCCCACTTAACCACCTGCACAATCCTCAGGTGTAGAGTTTTATCACAAAATGCCTTGGTGTTAGTTAGAGTAGGGTAATTCTATATAAATGGGTTCTCTTCTTCCCTCATGGCCGATGTGGGACAATTGGAGGTTCCAACACTCCCTCGCACATGCGACCCCATTTATGGGTCACATGTGAAATTCCACACATCGGCAACCACGTGGAGCCATGTTGAGACACACCCAATCGCGCGAGGTCATTGGGGACCCACCGAAACACGTGGCATCTTTGGCCTACGTGAACAATCGTGCGGGGCCAATGGGGACCCACCCAATCACGTGGCAGTACGGGCTCGTCCCCTGGCTCTGATACCATGTAGAATTTTTTAGGTCGACAGGCCTAGGGACCACTCCAACAACACCGATATTGTCCCCACTTAACCACCTGCACAATCCTCAGGTGTAGGGTTTTATCACAAAAGGCTTCAGTGTTAGTTAGAGTGGGGTAATTCTATATAAATGGGTTCTCTTCTTCCCTCATGGCCGATGTGGGACAATTGAAGGTTCCAACAGATCTTGTGTGCATGATTAATTGCATTTAACGTGAAGCACGAAAAATAAAAATTTGATGTGGAAATTTAGAAACTAAATTTTGATGAAGCTGTTTACGGGTTTACGTTTTATTTCCATGAGATGAGAGTGCAAGTGTAGTTATTTTATTTGACTATTCCAAATGGTCTAGCTTTTATAGCTAGCAAGAACATATAGGACCAAATCCCACGTTCATGGCCAGCGGTGGGGTTTACTGAAGCATCCTCCTTTACATTCAAATTAAGTTCTTAAAATCGATGAAGGGAAAAACAAACGAATCACGGAAAGTGGAAGAGATGGAAGAACCAGTAAATTGTTGAAGGCAGCGGTTGAGGAAGTGTAGTGATCAAGAAAGTGTGGTGCTATCCGCACACCCCTATTTACCTCCACATACTGATTTTCATTTTCAGTTGCCAGATTGAATAAACTAAAGAAAATTAAAGGACATAAATTAATCGGGAGTGACATGGTAAATGCAGCCAATCTTCTTTGAAAAGTAAAAATGCATGTGTTGTACCATATATTGGGCCTTAGTATTTGGGCCTCATGACCTAGCCTAAGATGTATGTAGGAGAGCAAAGGAGAGCAAAGAGAGCAAACCCTAGCCTTTATAGTCTCCATGTACATTGTAACCTTCAATTTACATAATGAAACCAAATAGACACTAGTGTGGACGTAACCCCAACTTGGGGTGAACCATGATATATCTTCGTGTTCTTGTGCGTTTGTGTGATTCACGGTCGGATTTACGTTGGTCCAAAATCGACCCGATTTTGTGCATCAATAGTGTGTATAGATAGCACCACCCTAAAAAAGGTAGCTAAACATAAATAAATACATCTTAATTTGTCATGTGTGTTTTAGTGTTATAGTACTACTCTAGTTAAATGTTAAAGGAGTGTTACGCAAACATATTTTTTATATGGTTCAATGAAATATATGTTATATATATACTTGAATGTAGTAACTTGAACTAATAACTTTTGTTTTTTATAATTCTTGAGATATATATAACTTGATCAACCTCCCAAATAATGTTTTTCTTTGGAGACATGGTTCGTGTATTTGATGATATGTTTCAGAAAAAAAAACCTAAATTCGGATAAAATAGTACTATACTTACTATCTATTTGTACCATTATTTCTTGTTAATATATTATTTTATTTCAATCAAACTATTAGAGCATCCCATGTACCTTTGTGACAACCCGTCCCTAATTTTACGAATTTATAAATTCTAAAAAAGTGAATTGACAAAAATGCCACTAGTGGCGAGATTAATGACTTTCATTGACCGTCATTACGTGATGAGTATAAGTTATTAATTTATCGTACCCTTGAAGTACTAAACGATACAAACGCGTACGCACAAGCGGAATCGAATTTAGAATTACGATAGAGATTTTACCGACTTACGAACTCGAAGGGCAATTTGGTAATTTTTTATTTAGAGATATTTTGTGGCTTGTTTTGTGAGCCACGTGGGGCCCACACCCCACTCTTTCCCTCTCTTCCATGTCTCCCAATCCCCAGAAATCCTTTTTTTTTTTGTCTCAATTCACCACTCATTGATGCCACCTTATATCTCATTCCCTCATTTCACTCTTTCTCATCTCTCAGCTTCATCTCATCTCTCTCTTTCTACAAGTGCAAAAAGCCCACGCCACACCATACCACCCTACCCGGAATGACAAACACCAACCCACCACCACCAGCCACTTACGATGGTGGCCACTCTGACGGGCGTAAAAAATCCAGATCACCACCTACCCTACTCCCTACACTCTCAAACTCTTTCACCCTCGGTGAAAACCAGTTCAGCCGTGCACTGTACCACCATCACCCGCCGTCTTCTCTGGCAAGCTCCACAAGAAATATAAAACCACACCATACCACCAAGTCATATCCATCTATGTCCTTCTCTGTCCCTCTCGTTCTCCTATCCTCTCGGTGTTTCCCGCACGCGAATTCTCTCTCAACTCTCTATGCACATAAGCATTGTGCAACCTTGGTAAGTATCAAAATCCTTCTGATTTTTTCCTTTTAAACATGATCTGGTACCGTTTTTAACCTTTGTATGTGATTTGGGGAAAGGTTAGTACAGATTGGACGAGGGGGAGGATTTTTCAGTTTTATGGGAAATGAAAACCGTGGCCATCCGACCATTTTCAGACCAAATTTCTTGCCAACACCGACCACGATTGGACTTCCAATAGGTATAGATTGATTCCCTACACATCTAGCTTCACTTGGTTTTTGTATCACCGATTTTGGTTGAGATTTGAGCTCGTTTGGAGCTCTGGAAAGTCAGCCTTGCAATATGCAAAAACTGCAGATTTCGTGAAAAATGCGCATGGGCAGCCACTGCAAGTAGCACGTGCAGTGCGTGGGCGGCGCGTGGAGGAACTCGACGTCCCTCTTTAGGTTTCTCGACGTGCCGCATATGAATTCACCATCCGTTTTTCAAAATTCGTCTGTTTTCAAATAGTTCTTTTATTAGCCGTACTTTATACGAAAACACGTAATTACGTTAGTACGCTATATTTTCGTAAAAGGTTTCATTTCTAGGTGAAACACATTGCAAGGATCTTCGATACCTGCGAGGCGGGTTCGACTCGACGACATGATTTGTGAGTGGGTCTTTTCTTTGATATATACAAATATTGTTTAGTTTCCATATATATACATCTAATAATGAATTCCTATATGACTGTCGTAATTAAATTAACGTTTATAGGAAATGACGTAACGATGAGAATTAGGAAATCACTATAAATCTTACGGGATGCCTTAATTAAATTTACTGCTATGAATAATGACTAGAATTATCGAATCACTGTGACATGACTATATTTATGTTATTTGCTCATCGTTTGCTGCACTGGTGTTAGTACTCGCCCGGGTCAGGGCCAGTCTTTCACGTGTATGTTCACATCACACCGTACGCTCACTTTGGATCCATTTTAGGTGTTAGTCCTGTCCTAGATTGCTATAGGTAATTAGGACTCATATGCGATGCACATAGCGCCAGTATTCACGTGATTATAGTACTAGAGCATAAGTCATGATTACACTCAGTCATGTTCATGTCAGAATATCTCTACATGAACTCATGTGTCAGCATATGTCGATGTGGCGATATTATATGTTCATTTATGCGAGAATATGTGATTACGGACGTCATATGTTTATTTACAAAAGTTTGTGACGCATTGCATTCTTGAGATACCGCTGGCTCTGGTAAGTATTTTCATATTATACGTAGTATGTATATTTTGGAAACTATACTTATTTTACGGCGAGGGGTTATTATGTTTTCGAAAAGGTTTTTATAAAACTTTATGTTCAAGCCCACTCACCCTTGTTTTTCTCCCCTCCAGGTTTTAGTGGCAGAGCTTTCGTGTCGACGAGGATTTCTGGCAAATTGTTGTTGTGGGGATGGTATAATTCCTCTTTTACCTTTATTGTATTTTACTTATACTCTGACATCACGTGTGAAATTGGTTCATTCCCGCTCACAAGTGCACTCTTATATTTAGACACTTTTATTCACATTTTCCACATCACTATACTTCATGGCTTCGTCACCCTTCGGGTGTCGGCCAGCACAACTCGATTCGGAGTCCAGATGGACGTTCCAGATCGAAGTGTGTCAACCTTGCTAGAATATTTTTATTTTATTATTATACTTTGTTAAAATTATTTAATTTTGATGATGTTTATACGAGCGTGAATTTTCATGCACATAAAATATACGTTGACAGTGCAATCTTTCTCTCTCTGTGAGAGAACCTCTCTCCTTCTGTGAGAGCCTTTTCCCCCTAGTTTTGGTGAGGGTTTTCTTTTTACCCATTTTCTCCGGCACCGACTCTGGCTTCGGCTGGAGTCGGTCTCCCTTTCACCCTTCCTCCTCCTGTTTTCTCTTCCTTTTCCCTTCTTTGTTGGATCCTCGGTCTTCTCTTCTTTCTCTTCTTCTTCTGTTTTTCTTTTTGCTTTCTCCAATGTTTTTTTCTTTTCCCCCTGCTTTCCTTCCCGATCTGGCCATGTCTTCCTACCCCCAGCTGCGGTCATCCTCCTTCATCTCAGATCCGACAAGCAGCTGCTTTCAAACCGCGATTTGTTGCGGTATTTTGAGATGGTGCGTAGAGATCCGGTGTTCTCACCGGCTCGGGTGCTCCGCACCACCACCTTCTCACTGTCTCTGCTTTTTGTGGGAGCGTTGTTCGTGGGTTGCTACGAACTTCCTCTTGATAGTTGGCTTCTTCAGCTCATTTGTTGGCTATCCTGCTTTTGTGGTTGTGCTCGGACCGTTCATCGTGGTGAGATGCTGCACTTTTCCTGGCGTTGCTTGGCTATGGACGAGGATTTGGTCGGATCGAGATTGGCGACGACGGGTGTAGAACTTTCTGGCGTTTGTACGTGTGTGTGTTTTGGGCTTCAACTTTTGATTGGCCCGGTGTACTTTGTTTTTTGGGCCTGTGTTTTGCTTGTTTATGTGTTTTTGACTTTTCTTTCCAATCCAAACATATGCGTTTATTGATTATAAAGGCCAAAATTGTAGAGTTGATACAAATGAACTTATTAATAAAAATACTGGGAGCATATTTTTTTTTAATAAACGATATTATTTATAATAAGAGAAAACTTAGTTCGACAATAAACTAATAATAAAGTAGTTTAAATTTACTTTTAACGAGAATCAAATTTAAAATAAAAAATGTATTTTTTTTAAATATGAGCAATATTGTAAAAAGAGATTCAAACGAAAAGAACCTTTGGTGTAAAATATATGTATATATTCTTAACCACAGAAGCTCTCCGTGAACATCTTTTTTATTCAAAATTGTGGCAATTCTTTTCCCGTTAAGTTAGGCTTTTTTCAGACTTGTCATGATTAACCTATGCCACTTGGTTTTTCTTGTCGTATTTAATCATGATCTTCATCCGTGTTACTCCAGAGCCTACTAGCAATTTCACAAACAGACGACAGCCAACTAGATCACCGACGACTGCTAGAGATTTGGAAAACATCCACACCCACCCACCCTTTCCCCGGGCGATTTATTTGCACTTGTGCATCCCCATGTTATAACTCACTAGTATCATCATAAATATTAAGCTCGTTTGAAAGTGTTTTTAAAATGATTGAAAGTGCTTTTAGAGAAAAATATTTTTCGGTTTCAAAAGTACTTGAAATGTTTTATTCATGAAACATCAGTTATGTGCTTCCTGCATGAGTCACTTCAAGTATTTTTTTCAATATTCGCTTGCATTTTTACTAATTAAAATACCAAAAACAGTTTCACTAAAATTGCTCCCAGTCATTTTAAAAACATTTCCAAATACAAACCTTCTCCGGTCCCAACTCACAAAAGGTCTCCCCCCATACTATTTCTTGAGTTCTTACTTAGTAAACAAAAAGTACATTTATAAAATGGTAGAGTTGATGATTTATTTTATACGCCCTAAAGTTTTTTATGGTAGGAGGAAAATATTCTCACTATTTATAATGTAATACAAAATAAGTTTTCAAAACTTAGGCCATCTCCAACCGATGGCTGGCCAGAGGGCTCGTTTGAGCCCTCTAGCCCTCCAAGATTCTCTAAGATATTAATATTTTAATGAACAGTACATGGCCATATTTGCCTCCGTCTCCAACCGAGGGCCAGAGGGCTCGTTTTAGCCCTGTCACAAAAAACCGTCTCCAACCGAGGGCCATAGGGCCAAACATAATTTATTATTTAAATTTAAAAACTACAACCACTTAAATTTAAAAACAACAACAACTAAAATTTAAAAACTACAAATATATTGAAGGAAATATTGAGAAATATATTGAAGGAAATATTGAGAATGAAATATTGAACAAGCAAATATTGCAAATGAAGTGAAGAATTGAAAGAACTTACCATATTTATAGAAGAAAATAAATGTTTACAAAAAAAAAAACAAAAAAAAAACAAATAGAATGGTAACCTGCAAT
The DNA here is from genome assembly GCA_036320875.1 of Cotoneaster glaucophyllus. Classification (NCBI taxonomy): domain Eukaryota; kingdom Viridiplantae; phylum Streptophyta; class Magnoliopsida; order Rosales; family Rosaceae; genus Cotoneaster; species Cotoneaster glaucophyllus. Next base: position 8,251,609 of record CM070066.1, read on the forward strand.
TTTCAGAAAAAAAAAAAAAAAAAAAACAAAACAAAAACAAAACTGAAGCAACGGCTAGTGCCACTAGCCGTTGGAGTGTAATTTAAATTCAAACTATTGCTGTCGGTTGTAACCGACAGCAATGCTAAAATAAATAAAAAAAAAAAGTTGTTTGTCTTACTGCTGTCGGTTTTAACCGACAGCAAAGAAAAGCATTAAAAAAAAAAAAGAGCCAGCCCTCTAGCCCTCTCCGATTCCGTGGGGCCCTCCCAGATTCCAGAGCCCTCTGGCCTAGCCCTTGGTTGGAGACAGTTTAAGGGCCATTTTCGGCCCTCTGGCCCTCTAGCCCCTTCGGTTGGAGATGGCCTTATAGTTACATACAAATTATGTGGACATACAATAAACTCGATACTTGGTACGTTAGAAAATTCAAACTTGAAATATCTGAACTAATGACTTATCTTAAGAAAATTGATCATGCTATAATATACGATGTGCAATTTACTCTTAATCGTTGAATTATGATTTTTTTTTTCCTCATGCACTCTTAATCATTGAATTTGGATTTTTTTTTCCTTGGTATTAGAAAGGGATTCCATATAGGAAACACCCCCCCCCCCCCCTTTTTTCTTTTTACAATAAGCGATAGAATGGTATTTCGTTGAACTTCACAAACAATTACAAATGTTGTCAATCAGTAAGCTCCAGTGACTAAGAAATTGATTTGAATTAAATTTACACAATGAAACAAACTAAAGTAATCCCTATATGGCTACCACAAGCACTGCTCTACTCTACTTATACCCCTTAGGTTTGTTCGTCAACAGAGAAGATTTTTCATTAAAAAAGTAAGTGCACAAATAGGTTAGAGTGCAATTATATGTCAATTAACCTTCTAGTTATATATCTCTCTTACCCTTCTCCTCCCTCTGTGCGCCCTATTTTTGTACCACAAGCAGAAGGAAATATGATGTACAATTACAGCCTTACACAGCCTCTACAAATAAACAACATCATCATGCGTTAGACTTATCGTACTTTTACATCACTTAGCTTACTATATGTACGAGTAAGCAAACATTACGTATGAAACCTTCTTAAGCAATATTCGTAGTACAGAAACTGCAAGATACATATACACTGAAAGTTGAACGCAGTTTTGGAGTATTTCTAGTGCATGTAGGTGTCACTAGTGTGCAGGGAGGCGGCCCTGCGGACAATCTTTACCATCGTAGCAAACACATTTGAAAAGTACGCAGGCTCCAGCAGTTGCACCTTCTTTTGTGCAATGGAGTTTTTCTGTGCACTTGAAATACTATCACGTGATGTTACCATTTTACTTAAATTTTAACATGTGTATTTGTTTTCTTGTTAATGCACTATGGAAGTAAGACATATATATCACATATGTCTTCCATCTGTATTATAGCACGTGAAATATTATATTACATGACAACTGTTCCCGATACATGCATGTAGAAACTCCTTTCTTACCTGCAACTGCAATGACGATGAACATAACCAAAAAGTACAGAAAGACAGATTGACTTTGAAGTCTTAGCCATCTTCTTCCTCAGTTTTTCGGTAATTAGTAAGTAAAATTGAAATTGGATGGCACAACTTGTACGAGTTTTAGGGTGCTGTATATATGCTTTTCTTGCGTGGGGGGAATAAGTTAGGGCTTCTGTTATAAAGTTAGGGTTTCAATTGAGGTCCACTCATTTCTCCGTGTGGCAGGTGATAGGTATTTTTACCACCTGCAAAAGTAGGGATAAAAACACTAAAATACTTGCAAGAGTACAAGGTAATTGTAATATAGATGGCTCTAGCAAGATCGTTCACCACAGGGATTAAATGAATAACCTATGTTAAATCAATTGTTAATTCATTATTTAAAACAAAGTTTGAGAAAAAAATTGATTTTATAATTAAAATAATAAAGACGAATTTAATAGAAAATAATTAAATAAAGTGATAAAATAAAATAAACTAAAAGAAAATAATTTTTGAAAATTAAATTGTAAAAGCCTAGGGTTCCGCCGTCACCTTAACAATCCTATGTAGTTCTTCCAATTACTTATGACTTACACATGCATATTTTGAAGGTTAGGTTTTCCTAATTTATATTCTACTTGGAACCTCCAACATAGAACGTATATCTAACATGCAATCCGTCCGGACGTTCGGATCAAATCTGAACATGTAAGACTCATTATGCTTTATGAAAACCCTTTGAAAAACCATGCAAC